>CM066032.1:598203100-598305832 GCA_033557465.1 Ichthyophis bannanicus
CGGCGGCATTAAGGTGCGCAGAGCGGATAGGAAGGCTCCCCAGAGGGCGGACTCAAGCTCCCCGGGGCGGAGATGAGGGGTCACTGGGCAGATAGTGGCGGGGAGAGGCCCCATGCACACTAACGCCGTGAAATAAAGCTCTGAAACTTAGCGCCAGTGAAGAACCTCGCACTAGAACACATTTGCAGGAGAGAGCAACCATTTCAGTCAACAATGTACGTAAAAAACAAATCCAAGGAAACCCATAAAAGTGATAAGAGTGATACATGTGCATGAACTCAAAAAGGCAAATAAACATATTAAAATGACCTAACCACATTTCAAATCCCCATAACCCAAGCTGGGCCAATAGTGCTACTAATGATAACCATAAAGCAACACTACTGACTCATAAAAATGAAGATATCATGGTGGAAGGGTCTATGCTCTGTCCCCCTACAAAGTGAATGATCCCACATTTATAGCAGTGAGCAAGTTCCTTCTTTTATATTGGGCAGTTTTTGTTATGCTGGTTGTCCAGCTGGGGCACAGTGCGGACGTAGGCATATGCCTTAGTGGCACATAGGAATTCCAAAACTGTAAAGCATCAAGACAGCAACTTACGATGGTCCAACATGGGCACGAGTGTGTGTCCTCACAGTGTCACAGGGGATCATTACCCAGCAGGTACCCCCAAGGGCACAGAACATTGGCAGGCGTTGCCGGGGGGGGAAGCACGCATGTCCATGTAGACACACCTACACGAGAACCCACATACCATATGCAGCTGCCTACCGGCACACTGGATGGCCTGGGACTGCGCACCACCAGCACCACGGGTAGAAGGGCATGTCAGGCCATGGTGGCGGAGGGGTGCTCGTGGTGGAGGGGACCAGTGGCATCTGCCCACGAGCAGACCAAGGTCCAAGCACATGTTTAGGTGGGTGCCCGGTGGTGTCAACAGACAAGGTCTGTCCATGAACCATCATAATGGCTAGCCACCGGGGACTCACCATCTGCCCATCGGGTGCACAAACAGTTTGGTGTCAGGTCATAACACCCAGCCAGACCCTGGTGTTTCAGGGTCCAGAAAGTCACAAGGTTCAAGCCCCACAACTGTGTCATCCTGCAAACCATGTCTCCCCTAGTTTACCCCAGAATACTACAACAGTGGTAATCAACAGATAGAACTGATTCTTGCAGATTAAATCACAATCCATACAACGGCCTATCGTTTACCCTACAGGGCCACAGAACAACCATAAACAATGTGACAATCTCCCTCAGAGCAGAGTTTCCGCACAATGCAAGCCTGTGCAGGGCACAAAACCCATTCAGAGTGTACATGCCTGTCCCTAATAAATATTGCCTCGTGCTCCAATGGTCTAGCCACACCCCCACATTCGTATGCAAATGTAATCTCATGCATATTTCAATTCTAGGACAGCATGAAAACCCAAAACAGATTGTTTGGCCACCACCAGGCCCGGAGATTAGGAAACCATCGGCCACTGAGGCAGCAAGCAAGCACAACAGGGAGCAATGTAAAACACCCACAAACACCCCGGCTACCCACTATTCCAAAATGCCTCATGGTAGCAGTTCAAGGCCGTGTTCTGCGGGCCCTGTTCACGAGTTTTTTTAGCAGCATTTGTATCTCCCTCAATACTACTTCCCACTTGCATTATTCCCTACCTTCCGACACAATTTGCCATCCCTTAAACTTGTGGAACCATTTTCGTTTCACCCAATATATCAAAAGGCTTTTTCGCCCTTTTTATGATGTTAAGGCAGTATTAACGCGATCCTACATTTAATACACCATTGGTTGGATCCAGAGCTGCATCATACAGTCATAACCTTTCTGATATCTCGTGGGCCAGTGTGTTTCAGTTGTTTGGTTTTCTGATTTTCAGGCATTTACCATTTCCTCTGGGATTTTACCCGTGACCCAACAGTAATGTCATATTATACAGCCCATGCCTTGCCACCCTGTGCCCAGGACGCCTGGTCTTTTTTCCTGTGGTGGCCATGGGCCCTGGCCTAAAAACCTTTATTCCTAATAGTGGCCAACAGGTTAGCCTTGCCTATTAGCATGTGGAGAGCTGAGCACGATGTTATATTGTTTTTTCTTTTTTTTTTTATGTCTTGGCTATCCAGTGTTGTTGTAGCTGCCCTTCCCACCTGTTCTGACGACCCACACTGCTGCACTGTTTACCACGTGTTTACCCAGGCCTGGCCAATTTGCCTAATGGGGAGCTTAGGGTACTCTGTGGGTATGGGTCTTACCGGCACAATGGGTGGTGGCGTTCTCTGTTGGAAGGGTGCAATTCTGCACAGGGGCATACAGGGCTTATACTGGACTTTGCGGCCATCATTGTAGTTTGGTTCCCCTTCTTTTTTACGTTTTTACCACCGACACCACGCCCTTTACGGCCACAATACGCGGTGTTCCGGCAACAGCAGGTCATGACTGGGTGCCAGGTCACCCTCTCAACCCTGTATTCTGAGCAGCTGACTCCGTCATTGAGCTAAGTTGTTCCCCCCAATAATGCAATAACATATGGTATTATCTTTTGGGTGAGATTCATTTTATGGTGTTGCCTTTTTACCTGCATGTTTTTTGGCCCCATTTTTCTACTAGTACCATATCCTGCTCTGGTCATGTGTGCTACAACACATCCCCACTTTCATTCTTTGGTAGCGCCCCTGTGCATTATAACACCCAGTTTATTGCTTCAGGACACATGTGCACCTATGTAATTCTCAAGCTAGCCGACATAATCATGCAGTTTATATCGTCGCTATTATCGGCATGGCAAATTACACATTCTAGGATGCAGTACTTTTTATTCCTGTGTTCCAGGTTTGTGGATACTCCCGGACTGTGCGCCTGGTTGCTGGTGCCAATGCTCAGAAATAGTAATGGTTGGCAGACAACCACTGAGCTTTTTTCCAGCCTCTGTCTTTCTGCCTGCCATTGCCACTTAAAAAAAACTTGAATTTCATAAAAAACAGATCTGCAATTGACTGCCCCCTGTAAGGTTGCCGTGTTCCCCCAGAGACCTGGGCGTTGAAATGGTTCCACTCGACTGCCACGCATTGCAGAGATGTAGACATGTGGATCTGTTGGTGGGAGATCCTGTTCCCCCACCCCTGATGCCACAGAGGGCTGATTGGCAGGCCGCTACATAATCCGCTTTTTGGGTCGAATACCCCCCTTCACTTAGTTATGTATTTATTTAACACGCATTTATCTAACCCGCATCTCCATAGATCAGATGCAGTTTACCAGTAAACACAAATCAACAAAGCAGGTTTGTTTTACATGGAACGGCTTATATCATGAACAAGTATAAGCCAGAACAGTGAATGCGAAAATATGAGAACAGAATAAACTATGTACAGGTACAAAGTATGTGGGCAATGGTTTAATCCAAACAGTAGTATGCCAATAAAGAACATAGTAAAACCATATACATTTATTTACAAGTAGGTGCGGACATTAGAATTGAATCATCATGTTTGTTTCATCTATGTATGTTATCTAATTAAGTTGATTGGGCTTTTTGTGTTGACTCGATCACTTAAACTAGTTAGCCTTTATCTAGACTGCGATGTGAGGGGTTATCATAGATGTTGTAGTGCTTGTTACATAGGTTTTTCAATTTTTTAACGGAATTCCATTATTCTCGGATAGCGAGGTACCGAGATCCTCTGGGAGGGAATTCCACATAGGTTGGAGGCTGCATGTGAAAAGGCTCTATTTATTTGTTAATTTATTTGCTTTTATGAAATCTTTCGGGAGTCTTTAGTTTGTTTAATTGTCCTTTTTCTGGTGAGTGGGCTGTTGGAAGATTCTTTACAGAGTAGTTTACATAGTGGTGCAGGAGCCATGTCTATTTAAAGCTTTGAATGGGGTTATCATTTTTTTATATATTAGCCTACGTTGTATTGGTAACCAGTGAGGTAATGTCCCCGCCAGAATTGGAGTTATATGTTGGAGTGCATGTGCTTTCATTATGATTCCAGCAGCTGCATTTTGTGCTAGCTGGCTTCTTTTAATGTTTTGCATTGATCTGCCTATTAGTATTAGGTTGGCAAAATCGAGGTGAGGAGTTTGATGGTGCCTGTGATTTAATATTATGTGGGTTGGTATTAGTAATATTGATTGATTTTTTGTTACTATTAGAACTTCAGTTTTAAGAATGCTTTTATATGGCGGTCTTTGGGTGCTTTTAGCCAATTTGTGACTTCGTTACAGCAGTCCAGGAGTTTGTATCGGTAGATTAGGGATCATGAATGGGATGGGTACATCATGATGTCATCCGCTTATAAATGATAGTGTACTCCCAAAGTTTTTTAAAGATATATTGCAAGACCGGTTTGTTCAGTTACGGTAGATTAGGGATCGTGAATGGGATGTACCTCATGATGTCATCCTCTCATAAATAAGTAGTGTACTCCAAACTTTTTTAAAGATATTGGGCAGACTTATAACATTTGACCATGACACCCACACAGGATATGCACTATTCTGGGTGCCTCAAAATCCACAATGGCTAGATGTGGACTTGGGCAAAAATAGAGATGGACACAGGTATATCCTAGGTTGACTACCTATCACACCCTGGCACTGATGGGACCTACAGCATAGCCTATCTCAGCCAAGGCCAGGTGCTGGTGGCCTTGTGCTGGGCGCCGCAGCCTCACACCTTAGTGTGAGCACAGGAAGACCACCGCACAATGCTGTCCCGGTCCTGTAATCTACTCTGTGGCCAGTACCACACACGGTCAGTTTCCCCGCTACCAGGCCGAGGTGCTGTGAGGGGTGCATAACCCCATCTTGTGATCAGCTGTAGATGCGCTGTTCTGCATGTGCAGTGCATCATGGTTAACGGGTTGGGGTTTTACAGCCTATCCTGGTAACCACAGCAGACCAGTTTGTGTGGTGACCTTCAGTCTTTCTGTTAGCCAGCCAGGGAGGTGTTATATAATGTGCCCTATAAATCGCTCTATAGGGGCACATTATAAGTGTGCCTTGGCAAACAGTGCAACTTTTAATAATGTTCCCTACATGGAGTGCCATTATAGTGGCGCCTTTAATGCAGCATCACATAGGTTACGTCACATGTGATGTGGTTTTTTGCTGGCAGCACAGTATTGTTGGACTGTTACAACGCAGGAAAATGAGCTGCCTGTGGCCAATTCTTATGTCATTAAGCCCACTGGGGGATCAAATTCATGACCCCTGTTTTAGCAGTCATTGTATTAACCAGTGTGCTTACAACCTCTGTTGCTGTGGTTGTAGGTCAGCAACGCGACAGTTAAGGTTAACGCGCGGTAACGTGCATGGCTCCCTCTATTGCGCGATAACAGACACGGCGCACTTTATCTCGCAATAACCCGCGATTGCTACCTTAAGACCGAAACGCCCACTCCTTATATGGCATCCTTCACATTATCGCTGTAACTAGCGCCGGAACATTAAGACAGTTTAGTAAACATACTCCATTGTCTGTCAAAAACTTTAAGTCAGGTTCTTGAACTCTTTTTTGTAATGAAGCACACAATAGTTTAAGTGAGGAATATGTAAAGTAATCTTGTCAGAAAATAATTGAACACAACGCAGTTTTACATGGCAAAGTCCCTGCAATAAAAGTATTTGCAAAAGCATTTTACAGCCATTAAAACTGAACACAACAGTGTGATTAAGATCACGGGAGTAAATGCGATTCCACAATTAAGTGATATAACCTTTACTCCGGCTGAAGGGCCTTAATGCTACTAAACACTATCCTTTTAGTTTGCTGTAGCTCAGTTTCTTATGCTAACCAAGAGGAAATATGCATCTCGTCAAGGTTAAAGGCAACAATGGATTGATAAGAGGGGATTTTTAAAAAATAATTCTTTCAAATAGATTCAGATTGTGGCACACTTTTCGGCTTTTATAGTAAAGATAAAATATCAATAGTGAACAAATAGAGTGAGCATGGTGGCCTCAGTAGAATTTTGTTCAAATATTTTACAAAACCACTGGAAGCCATGTATTTTTTTGGAGGGAGTGAGGGTTATTGACGTGGCAACTTCAGAGGGTACATAGAGAATTTGCAAAATTTCATAAAAAGGGAGTTTGGTGGACGGAGAGAGGCAACAGCTCAAAGGCCCTGGGCCGCCTGATTATGCTGGGAAAAACTCTATGCCGCTTCACACTTAAAAGAACCCAAGTCCAGTGCAGGAGACATTTTATCAAAAACACCTTTATTTTTGTACCCCAAAAACAGGATATTTACAAAATAAGAAGCAGGAGAAAAAAGTAGCAAAACATCAATAAAGTCTGCACACAAACAGTTCTATTTTTTACTTTTCTACTTCAAAGAAGTGACAGGCTCCTCAGCAGATCCTCTGGCACTATTGAAGATGTGTGAAAGCAAATTGTAGGTCCCTAGTCTCCTATGGCCTTCCCCTCCTGCCTGCAGGGATCCCATCTCCCTCGGGCAGAAGAGAAGGGAATAGCTGTGATCACTGTAAACGCTTTCTGTCTGCCCACGGGAGATCGGATCCCCATGGGCAAGGGGGGAAGGCTGCTGCGATCGCGGCCTAGACTCTTTCTGTCTGCCCATGGGGATCCTCCATGGGCAGACAGGAGTCTTTGCTGTGATCTTGGCGGCCTTCCACCTTGCCCATGGGGATCTGATCAGCTGCAGGCAGACAGGAGTCTTCTGTGATTGTGGATGGTGGGCAAAATTTTACTGGGGCCAAAGCCCCTATGGCCCACCCCGTTCTGATGCCTATGGAGCTGGAGGAGCCATTTTAGAAATGTACACATGGAGAAAATCAACAGAGACAACCTGGCAACTTACACTGAGTTGGTTATTTTGCAATCCCTACACATTTACATGCCACCAATTACCTACAGAGGCTGCCATTCCTTTCAAACTGGAGGGGAGAATTAACAACAGGGGATTGTTGAAGTATAACCCCTTAAATGCCATCCCTGTAAAGGGCTTGCCAAAACGCACACCTTTTACAAAGCTATATGTGACAGGGAGCCAGAAGTAATCCTGATATGGACAACATGCATTCTCTATATGAAATGGGGAATACACATGTAGATTTTTGACCAGCTCAAGCCACGTCCTAACCATGGCCCTTGCAACTTCCACATAGTAGGAACATGCATGTATAAATGTAGGGCCCGATATTCAAAGGGATTAACACGGTTGCAGACCTGATAACCATGTCAATCCCTTGTCCGGGATATTCAGCTATAGTAACTCAATTAGTGCTGCTGAATATCGGCAGACGTTGCCGCGGCACACCCCAATGCTGATTAGCACTGGGGCGTTCTGGAGGCAGACCTGGAGATAACTGGGCAGCAGCGATTCTGAGCCGCTGCCCAGTTATTGTAAAGTGGTGAAAGTCAGGCGCAGTAACGACTGCCTAACCTTTGCTGCAGAAGCGGTTGAATATTCCTGCTGCCAGTTAGCTTCATCACTATCTGGAAAACCCAAATGCTGTGAGCCGGAATATTCGGATCTAATGGTCAACAGTGATGGCCAGCAGCTTTAGCAGTGCCAGCTGCCGCCGCTGAATATCGGGCCTGTAGTCCTTTATAAAATCACCATTTCCATGTGTAAATGCTGGAGTTTCCACAATGAAATTGCAAATAGAGCTTTTAAAATAACCCCCTTAGTGACCCCTTTAAGCACACTCACCCTGGTCTCCACGTCAGCTTGCAGGGGTGGTAATGACCCAGCATTTTTTCTTAGTCCATTTTATTTTTTGTTTTATTTTTAAAATGTCATCTTTCTGATAATTTTAAACAAAAACAAACAGAATAAACAAATAAAACAAAACAAAAAAGTGAAATGAAAAATTAAATGACAAAAATGTCTGTACATACTCTTTAATCAACTATTGCTTTATTGATTTATTTTTAGTATGTTGTTTGTTTCATTTTGTTTTTTTAATTTAAAAGAAATAAAAAAGGACAAACTCCCCCAGTCCTCTTCATCCCTGACCTATCCTCACCCAAGTCTCTCTTCACTGGACAGGACCAGTCCATGTCACTCTTGTCTAGCAGTGTGACTATTGCAATGGTCATGCAGACTGATCCTGGAGCCATTGCAAACTTCTGCACTACAAAAAAAGGAAATGCTCCGGTCCTAGCTGAGACTGGCACCAGTTTATACTGCAGAGATGGACACTAGCACTGGCAATAGCTACACCAGCAGGACTGGAACGACTGGGGATCATTTCTGTCCTGAGAAGAGAGTGGACTGGGTATCTAGAAGAGGCATTGCTAGGTTTTTTCCTTTTTGTCAGTGGGATTGGCCTAAGTTTTTAAAATGAAACGTGTGAAAACAAAATTTTGTTTGCTTTCTTTTCATTTCATTTTAGTGAATTAAAATTCATGAAAATTTAGGGGCGTGTTTGCTGAAGTATGGTAAAGGTTTGCAGTTACTGTGTGTTAGCTGCAAAAATGAATGTGTAGTAAGTGCTGTGCCCCTGCAGTATTGTTGGGGGCTGTGCCCAGAATCAGACTATATAGTTACTGCACAGGGCAGACATTTGCAGCCAATGGCATGATTGTATCCTCGCTATCGGCAATGCACTAAGGGGCTGCTCATCCCTTATTTGGCATATTGACCCCTAATGGTAGTACCATTTTGGACCTGGGTGCCAATGATGCAGGAGTGTCTATGGATCGCTCCTGCCCTCCCTAAGGGATCCCAATAGGAACCAAGGAAGTGGTGAAGGAGTGGGGGGTTACTTCCCTGATGTCAAAGGGTAGGGAGGGTTACTCCACCTGATGTCAGGAGGGATGGCAAGGGGTTGAGTTACTCTTTCTGATGTCTCAGCGATGTAAGGGTGGAGGCTTACTCTACCTAAAGTCAGAGGGGGGGGGGTCGGAGAAGATACGTTTTTTCCTAGCTTCATCTTGGGCTTCTGCCCTGGGCCCTGCACTGAAAGAAACCATGCTGCACGCGGCACAGTGGCTGGGCCAGAAGAAGGACAGTGAGTGAGAAGCGAAGCTTTACATCACAGCGGCTGGAAAAAGGAGAGATGCTGCCTTAGGAGGTGGGTGGGGACCCTACCTCAGAAATTTGCCCAGGGCCCCATAAGGGATTGAAGGGATCCTGGCTGCATCAAGCACGTTAAGGGCATATCAGTAGCACAGAAGCAGTTAAGGCCTATTTTTAAGGCAGCTATTAGTGAATCTACACCATTTGCAGTAGTGACAGCGCAGGGTAACTGACCATGGTCTAACTGCAAGGCGCTGACCACACCCGTAATCTACCCATTTTCTGCCTGGTTCCTGACCCCTTCCATGGGAAGCACTTAGTGCATGAGTTAGAGCTTGCTAAGTGCTGCAGTTGTGCTCTGACTGTTGCTGTGGTCGGGTGTTAACAGTTACCACACTAATCAGGTGGTAGCTGCTTACTGCGCTTTAGTAGACAGGTCCCTTAGTTTGAAAACAAAAGCACATCCCAATTATCCCTGTCCAGATAGATGGAATACTGAGTTCTCACATTTAAAAGCATACCTTTTGATTTCTCCAAAGAAGCACTCTGCTTTTCCTATTGTTGATGGCTTGATACTTTAGATGCAAGGCCGTACCAAGGGCAGTGCAAGCAGTGTGGCTGCACCGGACGTAAATATGGATGGGGCACTGACTTCATAACTGGGCTTCCAGGAAGGCCAGTAAGAACAAGGTTTTGCGTACAGCTGGGGAGGGAGGGGGCACCATATTCACGGGTCGCATATGGCGCATTTCTCATTTAGTACGGTCCTGCTTGTTGAACATAGCTAGAAGCAGAAGCAGCTGACCAAGACTAGAAGCAGCTGATCAGAAACAAAGGACTAATTTACCCATGACATACCGCTTGTATCAGTTCATCATGTGCTAACAGGGCCATACAAGGACCTTTGCAAACAGAAGACAAAAGTACAGAAAGGGTGCTAACGCCATTACTGGGCTTCCAGGAAGCTCAAAAAGAGTGAGTTACTGCCCATGGCTGAGGCAAAAGGGGATACCAGATTTGTTTGTCGCACAGGGTGCATTTCCAGCATGGTGCAGTCCGTGACATATTGCCCATTTGAATCGGTTAGCCAATGAGAGGCAGGGAAACGATTACTAATAAGGTAATGCATTTTTGAGCGATATTCAGGTATTTTTAGCAACAGAAATGTGTAGTTTTGCTTTCCTTATTAAAACAAGTATATAAAATGAGTTGAAGCCATGGCGTAAGGTGACCCGTATGGCAGGAAGAAAAGAATTGCCCTGAGCAGGATGCTTCAGACTGTCATTATTATCCGGCGGGAGTGGGACAGAATGTCGCAACTGGCCAGGAGCATGGCTGGGAGCTCCTGCCCTCATCAAGAATCCAGAAGAGTCATATCATAGGGCCACAGGAGAAAGACTGGGGGGGGGGGGGCACACAATCGAGGGAATTTCATAAATTGTGCCTAGATTTACATTTGTGTTTTTATACGTGTCAGTCTAGGCATTTCAGTCATTTACATGTGTCTTTTGATGCCGTTGCCCTTCTGAGAGTATGCACCTCATGCCGATCGTTTGTAGTTTAACTGTGGGCATGTATAGGAGTAGTGTGGGCAGAGCATAAAGTTGCATACATATTCTTGAAAAAAAGTAGGCAAGGGCATCTACACTAGCCATTGGGTTGGCATAAATGCTCACAGCTTAAATGAACTCATATTTCTTCACGCTTCTGCCCTGTGCATGTCAAGTATGCGCATTAATCTAGGCATGTCTTATAAAATTACCCTCTATGATTACGGTTATTCTGTATTTGCTATGCTGTCTTTCATACATAGATTAGAGTGGTTTAAAAAAATTATACTTGGGTGGTAGGGTTACAGCCAGAACTTAGATTAAATACTGGTGGGGCAAATGGGACTATGTGGAAGGAAAGAGAGCAGAGAGAGGAAATCTCGAGCTGCTGTTGACTACACTTATGCAACTGAAGTGGGGCCAGGCCATGCTGCTTCAATCGGTGCTGTAGTGGCAGATGGGTTCAGGAAGATTTAAGTGACAAGAGCCTTTAGTAAGCTCCTGCTGCCACTTTAAGCTCCCATGGGGGTTGAACAAGGTTGGGCTGTGGTATGTGCATTTTGCAGTGAGTTATAGTGTGTCTGTGTGTGTTGGCTAGGGCCCCTGCTGTGCTACGTTTGTGAAAAACAGTGGCCTGCGACAAGGCACAGCACCATTGGGAAGGCTCCTACTGTGAGCCTGTGCTACTGTAATGTAGGCTTGTGAGGACAGTAGGCCCTGGAGGCAATAGTGAATAATGTTTGAAAAATCCATATGCAGAAACAGCATCCTGTGGTGGCTTTGCAGAAAGGTTTCTGGAGTCATGTAGGTGGCAACAGCCTATCGAGGTTCATTTCTGGACTGGAAGTTGGAATACCAAATCATCTTTTATAGCTGGTGTGCCTAAGAAAACAGAAAAGCACAGTAGCATTGTTTGTTGTATTACTGAACTGCTCTGGCCAGAGAAAAAGAAAAAAAATGTTTAAAAAATAAGTGAAATTGAAGGGCCACATGAATGTAAGTTTTAGCAGTAATCACTCGATGTAAAAGAATGACTGGAAATAATCTTTAAAAGAGCTTCTTCCCTGGTACTTTTATTTCTGCCCTAGGAATGAATGTTGGAGTGAATGTCATTTTGACCAATTTCTGAGACAGTGTTCAGAAAACCATTTGAGGAGATCCAATACAAAATAAAACCCAGGGGCCTCATAAAAAAGAACAGTGAGAAGTTCTCAGTTGTTAAAGAATCTTACAAGAAAGTCAGACAAAGTTAAAAAAAAAAATCTCCCTACCAGAATGCGGGCCTGTAGCCTGTCATTTTCTGGAGAGTGAGTGTTGGCGCTGAGACTCTGTTGTTAGAAAAGTTTATTAAGCAACAAGGAACTGATGAAGTGACTGAAAGTTGAGATGAAATGTTCATGTTTAATAGTTAATTTCAGTCAGACTATGGTGACAACAGACATAAAAAGAACCAGATCCAGATCCGAAGGTTTGAGTGAAAGTTCCAAACTGTAGTTTATGAGTGACTGGGTCTTCATTAAGAGCACATCCAACCCCGATCTTATTTAGATATTATACCTGGCTAAGGAAGGATCAGAAATAGAAAGTAGCTTTTTAAATTGAATGAATGGCTGGGAAAGAAGACATGTCTGAGTAAAATTTTAACAAGCACAAGTGTAAGCAGACTCAGTTGTTTAGCTTTGAAAGCCCTGTTCTTTACCGCCCCCAGAAGCTGCTACGCTAGGCAACCACCTGGTTTGCCTAATGGTTGGGCCAGGTCCTGCTAGCATGCAAAACCCAGTTTATGCAATGGGATTTATTTACTAATAACACCAGAGCCGGCACAGCGTGGTAAGCATGGCCAGGGGGCACCAACGCTTGAGGCTGTTCTATCTCTGTACAGGAGAGGATGGAGCACCAATGTATAGGCTGCAGTGAGGGGGACCCTGACATGTTAACGTAAGTTTTCTCTTTCTGGAATACACGTATGGCAAGTGCAAGCTATCCTGAAAGAAACTTTGAAGGAAAGACTCTTGGGGCATGGCTACTAAAATGTGTTAATTGCTACAACAGGGGTGACACAAATTTATTGCCCTGCAGTAGCGTCTAACATGTGACAAAAGCAGGCACTGTCCAGGAGGGATTGGTGCTGAAGGGTGGGGGGCAGGTCAGTGGTTTTTGATAATGTTGAAAAGGAGGGGGGCCAGGACTGAGCCCCAGGGAACACCGCAAGCTAAAGGGAACGAGGGGGAGGAGGATGCACCACAGAGAAGGAACGAGAGGAGAAAGGACTGAAACCAACATAGCACGGTACTCCCATAGCCCACAGTGCGAAAGGCGAGAAAGCAGCAATGTGTGATCCACTAGGCCAAAAGCTGAGGAAAGGTCTAGGGAAACTGTGAGGGAGATGTTACTATGGTCATGTGCTGTATGGATTTCATTGAGTAAGGATAATATAACGGTCTCTGTACTATGGCTAATCTAAACGGCAATATTATTTTTCAAACTTTTACATTTCATTAATATATTTCCTCAATTAATTTTAGTTCAACTTTCATTTAGTCTCCTTTCCTATTTAAAATTAATCATATGTCTTAAGCTGCGGGGCAGGGTCCCTGGGCGGCCGCCTTTAATCAGGTGCATGGCCTGGTGCGGGGTCCCTGCCCTGCAGCATCAGCTCACCTTACCTTGCTAAGGAGAGGCAGTGCGGGTTGGCAGGCCACAGGCGGCAGCGCAATCAGGACCGGTTGAGGGGGGCGAGTGGCTGGCATTATTTGAATTCATTGGCTCTCGCTTTTGTTTCCGGGAGGGGAGCCAATGATCGTGCGGCTGGGCTGCCGGGAGGGAAAGGTGGGGGTGGGCTGAGTGACTCCTCCTGTCTGCATGTGTCAGCCACCTCCCTAACTTCCTACTGGCCGGAGGTTTGAGTTGGCCCGGTGTCTCTCCTGTGTCGGCAGAGGGTTTTCTGGGTTTGCTGTCAGGCCCCACATTCGTGGCTGCTTTGGATTTCTGGGCTTTATTTTTTGCAGTAGTGGACTTCGCGTTGCTGTTCCCATGCAGTGCTTGTTTTTAAGGGGAGTGACAGGCATTTTGAGTTTGGGAATATGCTGGCGCACAGGGGCAGGTCAGAGCGGCCAAAGCGGGCTGCAGCTAAATCCATCCAGGCGGCATCTTCCTCCCAAATGGCAGAGGGACCCTCCTTTCCAGTGGATGATGGCAGGGGTAAGTCTGGGACAGCCTTGTGAGTCAGATTTGTCAGCCAGGGGGCTCTTAATCAATCCTGCTGGAGCAGACAGGCATAGGAGAAGGATGGGGAGGGCAGCGGCCAGGCCTTCAAGTGGACGTGGAAGGGACAGGGGCAGAGGCAGGGCTAGGGATTTCCCCCTTACAGGGTCAACAAGAGGGTCTGGTCATGGGCCTAAGGTTGGGGATGAGGGTTCCAATGTAGTAGGGGTTGGGAGGAGCAGTCAGCTGGCTGAGACTCCTTTCTTTGGTGGTGTGGATAGCAATATAGGTAGGTCAGGTGGAGAGCTGGGGATTCCCATAAGGCCCCTGTTGGACCCTGGCCTATAGATAGCCCTGTGGACCTACCACAATTTTCAAGTTTCCCATCAGCTTATGGCCCTGTTAAGGGTTTCTTTGGGGGCTTTGGTAGGCTTATGCCTTCTAGGGGAGCACCCATTGTAGGGGGATGGGGTGGGGCAGGTTCTTTGGCTTATTCGACTGGCTGGTTGGGTGTACACAGTGGCTATCCCTCTATGGAGGGAGGTACCGAGCGGGATCATTGGTTGGGGGGGCCAGGGCCCATCCAGGTCTTTGTGGCCAGGGGCTTCGCCTTCTCTATGGCCACCTGCTGTTCCCCAGACCCCTTTTCTTCTTTTATGCCTGCACAGCTGCCTCCCGTTTCCCAACATCGCCTGGATCAGGAAGTTGGAGGTCAACTCAGGTCATCTGGCAGTGGAGTCACCGGACAAGCTGAGCATTCTCCATCAGGAATTGGATATACAGGCCTCTGTCCCCTTGCCGGTTGTGGGCCCCACTGCAGCCAGTGAGACACCTACCGGTTTAAAGGAGGGTTCCACTGTGGATAGAGGGTGCAAGGCTGGGGAGAGTACGATGTGTAAGGCTTCTAAGAAGAGTAAATGCGCGCGGCGGCATAGCCGTGATTCAGATTCATCCTCCTCTTCCTCTTCTGCTTTGTCGTCATCTTCCTCTGCTTCGGCAAGGTGCATGGGGTAGCCAGTGTTAGCGCAGCTCCTGTCACAAAGGAGGGAAGCAGAACACCTACTTTGGTCACATTCTCGGAATTGTGGGAGGGAGTGCTTGTCTTTTTCACGATTGTAAATTCCGCCACTTTTGCTCCTTGTGTGGTGGAGGACATCCGGCTGCCAAGTGCAGTAGAAAAGGAATCTCAGTCACTTATTCAGCCTCAGCAAAATGATTATGATATCTTGGGTCTGGCTCCTATCCCTGTGCAAGTTGAGGCCTTGTGGCCATGACTACAGCGTTACCCTAGGTATGTTGACAGTGCTGTTCTGGAGAATGTCTTTCTATTTGGGTTTGTTATACCAGTTCAGGGCAATGTTTGCTCATCTGCGGCTCACAATGCGCCTTCTGCGCAGAGTTTCTCAGCTGTAATGCAAGATAATTTGGCAGTTGAATTAGGCTTGGACAGGATCATAGGCCCCTTTCCTGATTGGCCTTTCCCAGATCTTGTTATCTCTCCTCTGGGAGTGGTTCCCCAGAAAGAACCTGGAAAGTTTTGATTGATTTACAGCTTGTCTTATCCTTCGGGAGCGTCCGTTAATGATCACATTCATAAGAAGTGGTCTTCTGTTCGCTATGCCTCTTTTGATTGTGCAGTCGCATTGGTTAAAAAATGCAGTGTAGGGGCCCTTCTAGCTAAGGCTGATATTGAATCAGCTTTTTGTTTGCTTCCTGTTCATCCGTCTATTTTCCATTTGCTAGGTTTCTGTTTTGGGGTGAATTTTATTTTGACAAGTGCATGCCGATGGATTGCTCTGTCTCATGTGCCTTCTTTGAGAAGTTTAGTACCTTCCCTCATTGGGTTTTGGTTCAACGGATGGGCATTTCCAATGTAGTGCATTATCTGAATGATTTCTTGTTTGTGGGTCCTGCTCATTCAGACGTGTGCAGAGTTCTCCTTCAAGGGTTTCACGATTTGTCTCGAGAGTTTGGTATTCTCTTGGCAGCCAAAAAGACTGAGAGTCCTACAGCAAAGATCATGTTCTGGAAATTGATTTGGATTCAGTCGAAATGGTTGTGCATCTCCCTTCTGAGAAGGTGTCTAAGCTAAGGGCGTTGGTGGCAGCTGTAGTGGTCACTCGCAAGGTTACATTGCGGGAGATGCAGTTACTGCTAGGTTCCCTGAATTTTGCATGCAGCATCATTGCTATGGGCTGTGTATTTTTTAGGAGACTGTCGGAAGCCACTGTGGGTGTGTCTAAATCTCACCATCATATTAGAGTGACCAGGAGCATGCGCGATGACCTTCAGATTTGGGATGCATTCTTGGCAGATTACAATGGGATGGCTGTCTTCCAGGACTCTGAGGTATCCAGCATGGATTTGCAGCTGTTCACTGATGCTGCGGGTGGACTGGGTTTTGGTGTTTATTTTCAAGATTCTTGGTGTGCCGACCACTGGCCGCAAAGTTGGTGTGATTCAGGTCTCACCTGCAACATCACATTTTTGGAGCTTTTCCCAATTGTTGTATTGGAGTTATGGCCAGATAGGCTACGCAACTGGAAGGTACTATTCTGGTGTGTGTCACGCCCTGGCCCCTGGCCTCTGGCTTAAAGGGGCGAGGTAACGGAGAACTTCTCTTGGTGAGCTCAAATAAACTAGCTTTTCCTCAGGTGGATTCTGGGACATGTAGTTTGACTCTTAAGAAGAAGTGTAGTCATGGTCCGATGTTAAGGCAAATGACAGAATTTATTTTAAAGTAAAGGTTCAAGTAAACTGTACACAGGAATTTTGTCCATTCAGGATTGTTTGCAACAGAGCATTTAGATCAGTATAACTGCTTCACAGTCTTTTACACATGCAGCTGGTTAACAACGTTACTCAGTCTTAGAGAAACACCTCAGCTCAGCAAGGTAAAAATACTTCTTTTTAACTTTGTGTTTGTGAGGCACTTAACAGCAAAAGAATAACTCAGTTCCTCTGGAACAACCTCTTCTTTCCCTCCTTCCTTTCAGGGTAGGTTTTAAACTCAAAATAAGAAAACAAGTAACAAACATTCACAAGCTTTTTCTTCAGCGTGAATCAGCACTTTGCCTGAGAAATGCAAACACGTGGAGTTTTCTTCAAACCCAATTCCTGGCTCAATTCCAGTTACCTGCTTCTAGGAGACTTTCTCATTCAATGCTAGCCTTTAGCATAATGATTCCATGCTTGTAGCTTGACACAGGGTACAGTCCATGGGGATATCTAGATCTTGCAATTCCTCCCCTGCCAACTCAATCTGCATATCCTCTGGTGTTGTTAGGGCAGTGTCCTGTTCTGAGCTCTGGACACAGTGCTCAGAATACAGCCTCCCTGGGGGTTCTAATGTCTCTCCTGAGCTTAACTCTCCCCCGATAAAGACAGTCAGTACCTGAAGCACTGGGCAGTTCTCCCTGGTTGTGCTCGCTACGGTTCCTTGTCTCCTTCCAGCCTCTCTGGAACAGCTCTCTGTTTTCCTCTCTGGGTTCTCTCCTGGAGATCTGCAGGTGCTCCGGGTTCCACTCCTGATTCCCCTGAATCCTCTGAGTCTTCCGAACCTCCTGAGACCTCTGGGCTTCTCCTTTCCTCTGTTTTAGCAGGAGTTTAAATTTCCCTCTCCAGGGCTCCAGCCCTCTTTCCACTCCTCCCAGGTGATTGTAATCACCTCTCAAGCCTGCAGTTACGTCATAGGAGTTAGGGTGTGGCTGGCTGAACTTTCCATCCCTCAGGTTTCTTTCTCTATGAGGGGCCTGAAATCCATGCCCTGCAGGGATTTCTCCTGTCTCTAAGTTAAAGTCATTGGCCTTTTCTATACTCATAGGCTAAAAACAGGCTTCCTTGTCACATGTGATAATGCTGCAGTGGTTGAGGTGATTAATCGCTATTTGCCATGCTGTGCCCGAGTTGCTGCTTTAATGCGTACTTTTGTTTTATCTTTCCTACATATGAATGTGTCGGTCAGGGTTTGTCACATTCCTGGTTGTGTTAACAAAATTGCTGACTCTCTTGCCCATTTTAAGTGGGCGCTATACGCGGACGCAGAAGGGTCTTCAGTCCCGAATCACCTTTGGAATACTGGTCAGATGGGATGCTGAGTCTTCTGAAGAGACTTTTGGTGCCAGCGACATGGTCAGCTTATTGCAGGGGTTTTGACAAGGTGGCAGCTTTCTTATTGACTCGTGGTTGGCATCATGGCAGGGTATTAAACCAACTCCTTGGGCAATATGAAGTTTTTACCAAGACAACGGGCTTTTTAAATCGACTGTACGCTCACATTTAGCTGTTTTTGCCTTTTTCTCCAGGGCAGCAGGCTGGGGCTCCGCAGTATGGGGATTTTTGGTCCGCAGGTTACTAAAGGGCTGGAAGCAGTCTGTGCCAATCCCTTGTGATCCTACACGCCCAATTACACATGATCTCCTGTTGAAATTGTTGGGAGGTGCTATCTCTAGTAGCGGATTCAGCTTACGAGGCTATCTTATTCTGGACAGTAATTTGCGTGACCTTCTTTGGTGCCTTCAGGGTCAGCGAATTGGTGGTGAACTCTTCTCATGCGACTGGCAGTGTGAGCATGTTGTGCCAGCATGTTCATACAGATGCCAGTCAGCTCCGCATTTTGTTGGTCAGATTGAAAGTGGAGCAGTTGGAAAAAAGGACTTTGGGTGGTTTTGAAGGCAATCAAGGACATTCCTACTTGCCCAGTGGCCAACATGAGAACTTTTCTGGCCAGCCGGCTGGAAGGTGGGGGTTTATTGTTTGTTCATATGAACTCCCACCCTCTGACCATTTTCCAGTTCACATCTATTTTGCATCTGATTTTGTGGCATTTAGAAGAGGATCACAGTCTGTTTGTCCCTCATTATATTTGCATTGGGGCAGCTACCAGTGCGGCGGCAACTGGATTGTCAGACAATGTTATAAAGTGGATTGGCAGATGGCGTTCCCAGGCTTTCACGGGCTATGTTCGCTTATGAGTCTGGAGGCGGGGAGTGCCTTCCTTGTCTTTCTCTAACTCTCCTCTCTTTTGTAGATGCGAGGCGGCAGTACCTGCACTGTTGGCTTATTGGCCATTCCTTTGTTCATTGGGCCAGTCAGCGAGCAGCAGTGCGACCGTGCAGACAATTTGGGCCTTGCTCCGACTGAGGTGTCCATATTATGGTTGGGCGAGTGCGGCCTACGTTTGAGCCAGCTGCTGTGGCATCACAATCGGATGCAAAGTCTCCCGGTCGGCGATTCTCCTTCATCTAGGGGGCAATGACCTGTGTTCATGGACATGCAAGCAGATCATCATGGCAGCAAAAAGGGGTTTAACTGAAGGATTGCAAATGTTTCATGGGGTAGTGTTGCTTTGGTCAGACATCATTCCACAAGGCCTTTCTGTGCCAATCAGCGGCACTGGTCAAAAAGGGTGGCAAACATTAATCACCAGATTGGGCGTTGGATTTGTGAGCATGGAGGTTATCAGATCATGCACTCCTGGGTGGAGGTTGACTGTACTGGCCTGTTTCAGCAGGATGGTGTCCAGTTACCCCTGGTGGGTATGGATCTGCTTCTCAATGATTGGCAGGAGGCCTTGGAATGGATGGTTCAGAATGATGCTTGCTGGTCGCAGCTTGGGGGTGGGGGGGTAGCACGTGGTCTCTAACTATCGCCCTGTGCCGGTGGTGGGTTCCCAGAGGTTTCCGGGATCCAGAGCCTTTGTATATTTATTTTTCTCCGAGGTCGGGTGACCCAGGCTCATATAAAACCCTTGCCTTCCTTTGCTAATCATATGGTGAGGTTGGCATGGGGTAGGGCGTATCGGAGTGCTACTGGCAAGATTGCGGCAGAGGGCGGAGATGATATCATTTTGCTAGAAATATGGCTGGTGATGTATTAGATCCAGTCAGGATTGT
Source organism: Ichthyophis bannanicus (assembly GCA_033557465.1). Classification (NCBI taxonomy): domain Eukaryota; kingdom Metazoa; phylum Chordata; class Amphibia; order Gymnophiona; family Ichthyophiidae; genus Ichthyophis; species Ichthyophis bannanicus. The sequence continues at coordinate 598,222,757 of CM066032.1, forward strand.
TATTGTGGGTATAGTTGGAGGATATCTTTGTTATATGATAAACATTCTTGTTGTTATCAATAAAGCTTTGACCAGTTTATTTCCAAATACTTGCCCGTGTTTTTGTGGCCGAACATAAAGATATAGAGGGGGGAAGTATGGATGGGGCTAGGAACATGGCCTTTACATGTGGTTCTGGGTAAGCAGACACGCCAGGTTTGGGCTACCCTGGTTACTAGATTTATATTCCGCAAATGTAGTTTTTATCTCAGTTTCTTGGGAACATATTGTATAGTTAAGGATCATGATACACAGGACAATTGTTCATAGTTATTTTATTTGTACCCTTGCTCAATCAAAAAAAGGGAAGGTGCTTTGTGCTGACTTAACCCAATTTAAAGTCTGTACATGTTCAATGTACACTTTTTACTCGTGCTTTGCCTGAGCTTAAAGTACGCTGTATGTTTCCTACAATAGACTGCATCTTACTCTATAGACTATTGCTTTTGACTGCTCTGCATGCTGTTTTTTTTTGTTTTTTTCTTTGGGCTTTTATGGACATTTGGTATGGGCTTTGCACATGTTTAAAACTTGAGTATGCCTTTTTCTTCTCTTCTTTTTCTGATATATGGCTCTCCATCATTATTGCTCTCAATTGTATGTATGCCTCCTGTGGGGCTTGCTCCTTATAGAAACCACCAATATGACTGGCTCTAATTTTTCTATGTTCTGAGCCACAAGATTCATGCTACTTGCATTAGAGCTCTCTTTAGCAACCTTCTAGCTGATCAGTGGATTTCCCTGCTCTGATGCTGAAAGATGATGCCTATTTCCACATATGTAGACAATCCATGAATGCAGCAGTCTCACACTAATCACGATCCTATTAGAGATTTGGTTATACTACAAAATGTATATTTTTTATGAAACTTTCCCCACAGAGGTTTTTGTATTTTTGTTCTTTGGGGTTTTTAATCTATTCTGCACTCAGAGCTACTGTACCTCCATACCGCTACCAATGCTTTTTGCATCTGACATTCTTTCGATCATGATCTTCACACCTGGAGAGCCATTGCTTAGTCTTTTTATCTCTTGTTAATTCTGGCTTTTGTTCCTGGTATTTGCACATAGCTATATGGCAATGCAGCCTATCATGCTTTAATACCTTTTAATATTTACTTGATCAAATTACCGCAGCGTTTTTAAACATTACCCAGCACTCCTAAGCATGCTTCATACTCATCATTCATTTTTTCTTGACGTTCTTCCCCCTTTCCTTTCCCTCTCCTTCCCCCTCCCCCTTCTCTCCCCCAGGGGTGTCATTCTATCACTTTTCCTCCATTTTGCCATATGACTTAATGCTTACAATTTTTTATTCTGATTGTTTTCTGTATTTTATACCTTTCCCCTTTTTATCTGTTATTACTTCTGAATATACAAGTCTTTTTATACACTTGTTTAAACTATACCCCAGCACAAAACCTTTTTTATGTTTCAGGAAGCCTATACATATTAACCTTTATTTATATTTTTGTTTTTAGTATTATCTTTTCTTATGTTCTTATGTCTTCTTAAGTGCCATTTTATATGTTTACAAGGATATTATCTGATATTTTTATGACTTTTATGGTCTCTTTAGCAGATGCATGGATCTTCATGTCTTTGAGATTTTTTCCCATTTTTCCTTCTTTTTCCAGTTTCTGCTTTTTTCATCTCCCTTTGTAGGCACCATATTTCTGAGACTAGCTTTTGAATCTGGTAGGTTATGCTTTATTGCTTCATCATTCCATTTTTAATATGATGTTCATGGTCTCTATGTTTTACTTTTTCTGCCTTCTTTCAAAATTTTCCACTGCTGTTATCAGCCATATACTGTTTGTCTTCCTTTATTTACATGGCTTTTATGATTTTTGGATTATGTCTATCTTTTACTCTGTATAAACATTTAGTGCCTTTTAGGTCTTTGTATGTTTTTCCAACTAGCTTGCATTCTGATCAAGTTGGAAATTAAACACATTTTAACTAGTAATCATCCATCTTATTACTCTACACTTTTTATGTATGTTTCTAGCTATTACTATTGCTTTTGCTGTTTGTTCTGATACCCCTTTTTATACATTTCTCTGTCTTTTTTTATTTTGTTTGATGCTTTATTTTAATCAATTATTATTTATTAATTTTTTATATGTATATTTTTTATTTGGGATGTTTTTATTGTGCTTTTTATGTATTTATGTGGTGTTTTTTTTCCTCACAAGGTTTGCAGCTTGTTGTGCTGTGACGGCTTGTGTGCATCAGTGTTGCTGAGAGTTAAGCTATCAGTAGCTTAACTACTGACAGGGTCTTCCAAGATGGACAGGTCTCAGCTGAGGTGCCAGTTCAAGACAAACGACTCATCTGGACAGCAGCAGAATGGGACAGTGTCGGCGGCGGAGGATCAAATTTCTGTGACAATGGCAACAACATTAGAATTACCTGTACAGAGGAAAGGTCCAATGGATAGTCACAACAAAACAAATTGAAAGATGAGACCCTCAGGTTGGAAGGCACACAACTGGCTACTGCAGAGGAGGTGAAGACTTTTCAGAGTAAAGCCAGCATTTGTGATATGGTTGGATCAAAGCCCTCGGGACATCTGACTTCTGATGTAGCTGTGCATGAAATGAGAGTCAGAAGCTACAAAGATGTTTTACATATTGGGACATGGAATATACGAAGCATGAAACAAGGAAAGTTGGAAGTGGTCAAGAATGAAATGCAATGAGTACAACTCGATCTGTTGGGTGTCAGTGAATTGAAATGGACTGGCATTGGACACTTAGCATTTGATGATGACATGGTCTACTATGCTGGAAATGAAAGACAAAGAAGAAATGGTATTGAATTTATAATCAAGAAGAAACTTGCAAGAACTGTAATGAAATACAGTGCAATCAGTGAATGCTTAATTTCTATTTGTCTATGAGGAATGCCCATCAACACAACTATAATTCAGGTATATGCCCAACAACAGCTGCAGAAGAGGATGAGATTGATGAGTTCTATGAACAAGTACAAGCTGAAATTGACAGAACATGCAAACTGGATATCTTGATGGTCCTGGGTGACTGGAACGCAAAAGTTGGCAACAAAGAAGAAGGCAAAGTGGTTGAAAAATATGACTTGCAACAGAAATGAAGCTGGAGAAAGGACTGATAGAATTCTGCAAGGCCAATGATCTATTCATCTCATACATCTTCTTCCAGCAACACAAGGGGTGACTGTACACATGAACCTCACCCAATGGATTGGGCAAAAATCAAATTGACCACATCTGTGGAAGTCAACGATGGGAAAGCTCTATAACATCAACAGAGACAATACCTGGAGCTGACTGTGGTACAGATCACCAACTACTAGTATGTAAACTCAAGCTAAAGCTGGAAAAGAGCAAGCCACTCATGAATGTAGCAAAAATATGACCTTAAGAATATACCACCAAATCTTAAAGACAGCCTGCAAAATCAATTTGCTGCTTTAGATACAAATGTCAGAGCCCCAGAAGAGTTATGGGATGACATCAAGAAGGCTGTGTTGGAAGAAAGTGAGAAGTCTCTACAAAAGGTGAAAAAGCAAAAATGACCAAAATGGATGACCGAAGACACTCTGAAAATTGCCCAGAAGAACAGAGAAGCTAAAGCCAGAGGAGAAAGGGAGGCAATCACAGAACTCAATGGAGATTTCCAACATGCAGCAAGACAAGACAAGGAGAAGTACTACAATGACGCATGCAAGGAAATAGAATCAGAAACTATTAGAGGAAGAACAAGATTGGCTTTCCTAAAGCTAAGAGAGTTAAAGAAAATAATTCCAGCCTTGAATTGGAATGCTACAAGATGCTCAAGGATCCATGTTGAATGATGCTGGGAAGATCAAGAAAAGGTGGAAAGAATATACAGAGCCATTATACCATAAATATCAAGTAGACCAACAGCTGTTTTAACCTGTATTGTTGATGAAAGAAGAAGTTGAAGCAGCATTGAAAGTCTTATCAAAGAACAAAGCACTGGGCATTGATGGTATTTCTATTGAAGTATTACAGCAACCGGATGCAGCTGGTACCATTCCTATAAGGCTCTGCCAGGAAATTTGGAAGACATCATCAAGGCCAACTGACTAGAAAAGATCTCTGTTTATACCAATACTAAAGAAAGGAGATCCAATTGACTGTGGAAATTATCACAAAATTGCTCTGATCCCACATGCCAGTAAGATTCTACTGAAGATTATTCAGCAGAGACTATAACCATACCTGGAATGAGAACTGCCTAAAGTACAAGCAGGGTTCAGGAAAGGACGAGGAACGAGAGACATCATCGCAGATGGAGATGGATCCTTGAAAAGACAAAAGAGTACCAAAAAGAAATCCATATATGTTTTATTGACTACAGTAAGGCTTTTGATTGTGTAAACCATGAGAAAATCTGGTCTACATTAAAAAGCATGGGTATATCAGAATACCTCATAGTTCTCTTGCGCAACCTTTACATTGATCAAGAAGCAACAGTTTGAACGGAACAAGGAGAAACAGAATGATGTAAAATCAGCAAAGGTGTACAACAAGGCTGCATACATTTCCCATACCTGTTCAATTTATATGCAGAACAAATCATCAGAGAAGCAGGTCTGTATGAAGGCAACTGAGGTGTGAAGATTGATGGAAGACTCATCAACAATCTTTACTGTGCTGATACCACATTACTGGCTGAAAGTGAAGATGATCTGAAACATTTGCTTCTCAAGATCAGGGAATATAGTCTTAAAATGGGCCTGCATCTTAATGTAAAGAAAACAAAGATCCTGGCAAAAAGCAAAATCAATAAGTTCATCGTTAATGGAGAAGAAATTGAAATAGTTGACAACTTTAACCTACCTGGATCAACTATCAATAAAGAAATGACAAGTAGTCATATGCATTGCACTTGGCAGAATGGCTATGAAGGACTTAGACAAGATGCTCAAGAGAAGAATTGTCCCTCTCCATACAAAGATATGATTTGTTCAAGATATGGTATTTTCAGTAACGTCATACGGATGTGAAATTTAGACCGTGAAAAAGATAGACAGGAAGAAAATCGATGCCTTTGAATTATGGTGCTGGCGACAAAAGCTGTGTATTCTATGGACTGCCTGAAGAACAAACTAGTCTGTACTAGAGGAGATCAAATCTAAACTTTCCTTAGAAGCTCAGATGACAAGACTTTGACTTTCATACTTTGGATATATAATGTGAAGAGAGAGATGGTTAGAGAAAGACATCATGCTCGGCAAGGTAGAAGGTTAATGCAAGAGAGGAAGGCCAGCAATGAGATGGATAGATAAAATAACAGCAGATATGAGTGTCACTCTATCAACAATGAGCCTCCTGTCTGAAGACTCAATACATAGTAACATAGTAAATGACGGCAGATAAAGACCAGTATGGTCCATCTAGTCTGGCCAGGAAGATGGCAGGAGTAGGTGCACCTGCCACTCTGTGCAGGCCACCCCTCCCCATGTCTTTGTTTAGGGGTGAACCCACTGCTCCATGTAGGACACCCCTATTTGTTGAGAAATTAGATGGTTCAGTTTATTTTGATTTTATCCTGTTGCTGTAAAGGGATCCACTGTGTCTGTCCCATGCCATTTTGAATTCTGTCACTGTGTTTGCCCCCACCACTTTCATCGGGAGGGCATTCCAAGCATCCACCTCCGTTTCAGTGAAACGCAAAGTAGGACAACTATCCAGAGGGTTGCCCTGAGTGGACACTGACTCTACTGCACTGAACAACAACAACAACAATAACAACAACAATATAGGACAACTATCCAGAGGGTTGCCATGAGTGGACACGGACTCTACTGCACTTAACAACAGCAACAATAACAACAACAACAACATGTGTTTTTTATGCTGCAGACCCCTGACGCATGCTTTGATGCCAAAACTTGGCCAAGTCAGGTCCTTTTAATAAAATTGTGTTTTTGAAGAATTTTCTGGTATAGCTGTGGTCTTTCTCTGTGCCTTTGTTGGAATGTCTTATTGGCCATTAAACAGTGTCATGCCATGGGCTAGAATAAAAATGATAGGCTGCTGACATCATCTACTTAGATGGTAAAATAATTATTCTTCTCTTATTGCTTATGGAAACAGAGTACCGACGGTTGAAATTTGAACTAGCCTAGGACATCTGTTTCTTTGTTACATATACTATTAAACTAGACATTTTGGGCAAAACAGTTCCATGTAAGTTCCAAAAAAGCATGGGACAAACACAGAAGATCTCTAAAGGTAAAAAGGGGACTCTTGTAGTTGTTATGGAAGGACAGACTAGATAGGCCATGTGGTCTTTTTCTGTCGTCATATTTCTATGTTTCTATAGTAACTGAATTTAAAAAAAGCATGGGACAAACACAGAGGATCTCTAAAGGTAAAAAGGGGACTGTTGTAGTTGTTATGGAAGGACAGACTAGATAGGCCATGTGGTCTTTTTCTGTCGTCATATTTCTATGTTTCTTAGGTGCAAAACTGTGGGATATGTTTACTAAACTGCGGTAGCGGCTTTCATGTGATAATGGAGCCGTGGTCCCATTGAATTCAATGGGGCTGTGGCTCCGATATCGCTCGGAAGCCACTACCGCTACTTAGTAAATATATCCCTTTGGGAAAGGAAATTCTTTTGAGCTGTGAGCTGCTAAGAAAAACTTCCTTTGGACTCATTCCAAAAGAGTTTTCTTTAAATAATGTGGTGTTTTATTTAAAAGACTGAGAAAGTAGATAACGTCTTTTGTGAAAGTTAATCAAGATTCAAAATATACTTTTGGATGGAAAGTTTTAATGAATTAAGATATTTAGATAAATTTAGCTTTATATTTAGTTGATGAAAAACAATAAAGACTAGCAGTATATATGTGAGGTATACTGCATTGCTTTTGTTTAAAATATTTTGGACTTCTGGTGATGCAGACGCAGGAGGAGAATCTCCAGCATGACCCCTGGATTTTTGAAAAATTTCACTTGCTAGTTGAGAAAAAACACTTTGGGGTATATTTACTAAACTGCGGTAACGTTACATAACGCGCGTTATGTATCATTAACGTTACATAACGCGCGTTATGTATCATTAACGTTACATAACACGCGTTATGTAACGTTAACGATCGTTAACGTTACTTAACGCGCGTTACGTAACGTTAACGATCGTAGACGTTCTGCGGCGCGGTAAAACACCGCAGAAGGTGGAGACAGGGTGGAGAGAAGGGGTCAATGGGCGGAGTTTGGGCGGGGAGAGGCTCCATTCACACTAACGCACTGATCTGAAGAGCTGAATCCTAACGCGATTGAAAACCTGCCGTTAGATGCACATATGCAGGAGAGAGAAACCATTTACGTGTCAGCAATGTACAGCCCAGGCAGGGAGCCCAAACACTATGATAGTAGTGCTCCATGTACAGCAATACCATAGTGCCAAAGTATGAATGGCCACTATGGTGATGGTGCAAATGGGGCATAGGGGGCTGCAGGTGGGACATGTAGCATGGGCAGCTGGGGCACAAGGTGGACCAGGCGGGTGCCTAGGTGGTACATAGGAACATAGACAAAGGAGATCAGCAAGACAGCAGTTAACCAAGGCCAAACACAATCCACGAATATCTACCTGGTCCTCCCTAGCCAATAGTCGCTAGGGCACAGACCTGACATCCCCCCAGCCATCCCGCCCCCATGTGGCGGGGACATAATAGTGGTAGGCAGTGATGGGAGGATGTGAGGATGTCCACGTATGCCCCCCCACCCCGGAACCTGCTCCCTAGGCAGGCGCCTACCTACACAGTGGATGGCCTGGGACTGCGCACTACCAGCACCGACAGCAAATGGCCACATCAGCTTGGCAGGGGGGCGTGTGCCCGTACTGGAGGGGGCAGTGCCACCTCCCTGCAGTGGACCTAGGCCATGCTCTGCATCAGTACGTTGTGTACAGTGCAACATAAAAGGTCTGGCTGAGGAAAAGTGCAGGCAGCCCCAGGGACTACCATGCATCTGTGGCAACAGTGTGGTGCAGTACACCCAGCCAGTGTGTCCAGGAGCAGAGGGTCACAGGTGCAAGTCCCAGCTGTGGTTCCTGCAGAGCATGTCCCTATATTTTACCCTACAATGCAGATACAACAGCAACATGTGCAAAGCCCAAAGCAGCGGCGAACAGGGGTGCAAACACCCACTCACACAGGCTCCACAATCCAATGATGCATGGAGCGGCAGGCTGTTGGCCCCAGCATTTGGATGATGTTATCACCAGAGCACTACTACTACCCCCTGCACAGTTTAGCAATGTCGGCACTGTGATCAGGACTAGTGTGGCGGGCAGGGCTGCCAACCACCCCTATCTTTGTATAATGCTGCAAAAATGCCCCAGCTGCCCATGGGAGGAGTGGTCTAGTGGTTAGGACAAGGAACCTCAGGCTGGAGGGCCGGGGGCTCAAGTCCCACCTGGAGACAGCAATCTCAGGCCGGAGGGACTGGGATTTCTAGTCCTGTAGGCACTCCTTGTGGTCTTGGGCAAGCCACTTAACCCTCCATTGCCCATGTTCCCCTGTAAGTATTAGCATATGTGTCTCATATCCCCTCATGTTAAATGTATCCCCCAATTGACCGCTTTGACCCGGTGAAAAGCGGGATATAAATACAGCTAAATAAATAAATAAAAGGAGTGACCGTGTTTGTATGTCTATCCATTGTTCTGTGGCTGCCCACACTTCACTGGGCCCAAAATGTCCCACTGTTACCAGCGTTAGCCTGATTAGACGCATAATGAGGAGCAAGGTATTCTGGGTATGGCCTGGACAGGGCAGATTGGCCAGGATGCATCTTCACAGGGTGTGGGGCAATGGCTAGGACACTGTAGTGCTTGACCACCACCTGCATGGACAGGGTGGCCACAGCATGGCATGCTGGGAGGGCACTCACTCTGAACGAGCAGTGTCCATGGCAGGTCTAGGTTCCCACATAGCACTCTATGCTATTTGTTTCTTGTGATATATTTGTGTTTCTCAGTGCTGGGGTCCCAATCACTGAGATGCCTGCTTGCTGCACATAGTTCCTGGTGGACTGTCTGCAGTTAGACTGTGCATGGTCTGAAAACTTTTAAGGTACAGTCTAACTATGCTGTCTGCTGGTGACTGGCAGACAGTGGTGGGAGGCATTTGGGGTTTCCAGACCTAACCCCAGCATTGCTGCTGGTCTGTCACTGTCCCAGTCATAGGTATGTCTTTAGCCCACCAATCCTGGAGGGCTGTCTCATACAAACAGGATGGAGGTTGCTTCCCTGGGGCAGGGGCACTGTTCTTTACCTACAAAAGGGTGATGTGGGCCCTTTGGGGTATCTAGTGTATACCACTGTGACCATACAGTCACTGCTGCACACACACACCTCATACAATTCTAGGAACCTCTCTGCCCTGATAACAGCTGCCCATGTCAGCCAGACCCTCACACAAGGTACACACTAATCTGGCTGGTGTCTGATGCCACAGGTGACTGTAGGATACACATGGACACCAAACTACCTTCAGCTGCACTGCACGGAACACCTGTCACACACTGGTAGTGATGGGGATGTACAGCAGGACCTATCTTTAGCACCACATGCACTGCGGACCTAGTGCTGGGCACTCATCCTATCCCTCAGGGTGACCACAGAACCTGCACAATGGCATGGTCTGTAGCTACTCTGTGCCAGTATCACACACTGTCAGTTCGTCTTTCCCAGCTGAGGTACCGGAGAGGTGCAGACCCCATTTGATGATCAGCTGTAGACAGCTATTCAGCATGTGCATTGTATCATGGGTACTGCTGTGACATACACCATGGAGGTATAGCCTACTGATTAATACATTGCCATTCTTGGCAGTGTTCATTGGTTCAGTTCCTCATTGTTCCCTCCTCTCATGTCTGTCCTACTCAAATAGTGTGCATGCCTGTAGAGGTCATATTTTGCAGATCTGCGCTTCCAGCCCATAATACCCTCGCCACAATTGCCAACATTCCCTCGGTCCGTCTATCTGCGTCTGTCAGCTGTGTAGAGTCCTGTCTGCCTGTGCAGGCTGCCAGCCCATGTCCTTCACTGCTACCCTTTCCTGCATTGCGCTTCATCTTGCTTGCCTCGCCTGTGCCTGATCTGCATGGCACTACCACTCCTCTGTCCACCCATCATTGTAACTATCCTGCCAACTCCGCCTCCACTGGAGGACACGTATTCCCATCGTCTGCCACCAACTGTTTTTCCGGTACTTTACATTGCCAACACCCTGTGCTGTGGTAGAGCTGCCCCACCATGTTTGTCATCAGTACTGGCAGGCACATGGGATGCCCGCAGATATGGCAAGTCCAGCGGCTCCCACTTCTCCCTCCTTCACTCACCTGTTCATTGCCTTTCCTGAGTGCTCTATCTAGTGTTAGGGCTACATCTGTCTCTGTTCTGCACAGGTCATGCATGTCATCCTGAGGCACCTTTCAGTCCCTAGGGCACACTAACCTAGGACACAATAACCTTGTTAGGCCACCTTAACCTATGGTTACATAGCCCAGGGTGCCTTCTGCGGTGACTTGTCCAAGGGTGCCTAATATGGTGCTTAGCCTAAGAGGCCCTATAGGGCACCTTCTGAGGCACGTTACTAGGCACCTTACAAGGCACCTTCCATGGCACCTTATAAGCCACCTTACATGGCACCTTACAAGGCACCTTACAGGGCACCTTACTAGACAACTTACATGGCACCTTATAAGGCGCCTTGCAAGGCGCCTTGTAATGCTTGTTATTCTAAGGTGCCTTGTAACACGCGTTCTCTGTCAGCTTGCTGTAACGATGCACCGCCCATGCCTTTATATGGGCATCTCTACTTTACCGTGGAACCTACAGCGAATGACATTACCGCAGTTTAGTAAACATACCCCTTTGTGTGGTTATATGAATGCTCTTCGCTCATCCTGAGCCCCTTCTGAATTTGCTTTGGAAGAAATGGGTGGGCTTTGTCTGGAAAACCCAAAGGACAAGTGCAAGAATAAGGCAAAGTGAGTAAAGCCAAGATGATTTCTTAGAGCAAGAAATTAGTGTCAATACAGTGCAAGAGATGTTGAGAAATATCAGCTGCCTTGGACAACAAGCTAAATAAGCTGCAATAGACCCTTTGGGGACAGGAAAATACCTACTATTCCTGAACTCACATTAAACTGGTACTGAAAATGTGTGAATTAAATCTAAAGCTTAATGAATGACAGAGAGAAATTTGCTTTGCATATGCTGAAAAAACTGTCCTAAATGATCCTGCTCTTGACTGGTCTCTGAAGCTAAGCAGGGTAGGGTTGAGTCAGGCTAGTACACAAGAACACAAGAACACAAGATATGCCATACTGGGTCAGACCAAGGTCCATCAAGCCTAGTATTCTGTTTCCAACAGTGGCCAATCTAGGTCACATGTACCTAGCAGTTTCCCCAAGAGACACAAGTTCCACAATGCTTGTACTGGGTCAAGCATTGATATCTTTGGTCACTTCTTAATAATGGTTTATGGACCTTTCCTCCAGGAACTTGTCCAAACCTTTTTTAAACCCAGCTACACTAACAGCCTTTACTACATCCTCCGGTAACAAATTCCAGAGTTTGATTACACGTTGAGTGAAAAAATATTTTCTTTTATTAGTCTTAAATAGTTTACCCTGCAGCTTCATTGCATGTCCCCTAGTCTTTCTATATTCTGATAAGGTAAACAATCGATCTACGTTTACCCGTTCCACTCCATTCATTAATTTATAGACTTCTATCATATCTCGCCTCAGCCATCTCTTTTCCAGGTTAAAGAGCCCTAATCTTTTTAGCCTTTCTTCATAGGAGTATCCTTCCATCCCCTTTACCATTTTGGTGGCTCTTCTCTGTACCTTTTCTAAAATCACTATATCCTTTTTAAGATACGGCGACCAGAATTGCACACAATATTCAAGGTACTTGGATGGGAGACTATCTTGGAATACCAGGGGCTGTAAACTATGGAAGAAAGACCTGGCAATTTACTTCCCTATCACACCTTGCAAAAGAAACCCCTAGAGGCTGGGTTACCAGGAGTCAGCAATGATTAAATGGCACAAGTTGCATTTTGCACAGAGAATAGAGGAAGCTGAACAGAGAATTTCAGCACAGGAGGAGACAGTGGGCAGAATTTCAGAGATCCAGAGAGAGAATGCAAAGCTGAACCAATGGAATAATGAAATACTTTTTAAAAAATGGTTTTCAGAGAGACTGGATCTAAAGCAATTGGTGAGCCTATGAGATGAAAACATGTGCATAGGATTGGCCCGATTTGGCTATGATAAAGGATGACGAGGGCAGATATGTGTTAAATAGCAGGAAAACTGTATGGGCACAACATTCTCTTAGGCAATGTGTATGTCACAAATGTCTACTCACATAATTTTCCTCATTCCTCCCTCAGCCCGCCCCCATCTAGAGCTCCCCGTACATCTCCTTTGTACTTGTGGGGAGCTTTGGGCAGGGGAATAAAGTCCCGGCATCCATCCCTGCTACATGCGGCTTGGAATGACCCCCTATAAGGAATAAAGTTGGAAAATCATAGAGTAGAATATTCAGGGATATTTTCAAGTTGGACATAGAGAGGCCTTAGATTCCAATCTTAGAGAAATATAGTTGAAAAAATGACATCATTGCTACATAAGAACATAAGATATGCCATACTGGGTCAGACCAAGGTCCATCAAGCCCAGTATTCTGTTTCCAACAGTGGCCAATCTAGGTCATATGTACCTAGCAGTTTCCCCAAGGGACACAGGTTCCACAATGCTTGTATTGGTTCAAAGCATTGATATCCTGGGTCCCTTCTTAATAATGGTTTATGGACCTTTCCTCCAGGAACTTGTCCAAACCTTTTTTAAACCCAGCTACACTAACAGCCTTTACTACATCCTCCGGTAACAAATTCCAGAGTTTGATTACACGTTGAATGAAAAAATATTTTCTTTTATTAGTCTTAAATAGTTTACCCTGTAGTTTCATTGCATGTCCCCTAGTCTTTCTATATTCTGATAACGTAAACAATCGATCTATGTTTACCCGTTCCACTCCGTTCATTAATTTATAGACTTCTATCATATCTCCCCTCAGCCGTCTCTTTTCCAGGTTAAAGAGCCCTAACCTTTTTAGCCTCTCTTCATAGGAGTAGCCTTCAATCCCCTTCACCAATTTGGTGGCTCTTCTCTGTACTTTTTCTAATAACGCTATGTCCTTTTTAAGATACGGTGACCAGAATTGCACACAATATTCAAGGTGCGGTCGTACCATGGAGCGATACAGAGGCATTATAATATCCTTTGTTTTGTTCTCCATCCCTTTCCTTATCATACCTAGCATTCTATTTGCTCTCTTGGCCGCTGCTGCACACTGGGCGGAGGGTTTTAACATGTTATCCACAATGACTCCTAAATCTTTTTACTGGGTGGTGGTTTCTAATGTGGAGCCTTGCATTGTGTAACTATAGTGTGGGTTGTTCTTTCCTAGGTGCATAACTTTGCACTTGTCCACATTAAATTTCATCTGCTATTTGGATGCCCAGTCTTCCAATTTATCCAGATCCTCCTGCAGTTTTCCACAATCCTCTTGGGTTTTAACAACTTTAAACAGTTTTGTGTCATCTGCAAATTTGATAACCTCACTAGTTATTCCCTTTTTCCAGGTCATTTATGAATATGTCAAAAAGCAGCGGACCCAGTACAGATCCCTGGGGTACTCCACTATTCACCTTTTTCCATTGGGAATATTGGCCATTTAGCCCTACCCTCTGCTTTCTATCTTTTAACCAGTTCCCGATCCACAATAGTACACTGCCTCCTATCCCATGACTTTTTAGCTTCGCCAAAAGTCTCTGATGGGGGACTTTGTCAAAAGCTTTCTGAAAGTCCAGATACACTATATCAACCGACTCACCTTTGTCTACCTGTTTATGCACACCTTCAAAAAAACATATCAGATTAGTAAGACAAGATCTTCCTTGTCTAAAGCCATGTTGGCTGTCTCCCATTAGGCCATGACTATCTACATCAGTGTTTCCCAACCCAGTCCTACGGGGCACACCGGCCAGTCAGGTTTTCGGGATATCCCTAATGACTATGCATGAGATATATATGCATTAGAGATATCCTGCCAACCTGACTGGTTTGTGACCCTCCAGGGCTGGATTTGGAGACCCCTGCCTTACACCTCTGTCATTTAAGATTGTGAGTGGGCAAGGTGCAGATGTCCTAGACATCGAAAGGGTATATAGAATGTGACACATTCCTCCTCGATTCTCACCACCACCAAAAAGTTGTCTAATAGACAATATTTTGGTGGTGGTGAGAATTGAGGAGGAATGGTGTCACATTCTATATACTCTTTCGATGTCTTGGACATCTGCACCTTGCCCACTCACAATCTTAAATGACAGAGGTGTAAGGCAGGGGTCTCCAAATCCAGCCCTGGAGGGCCACAAACCAGTCAGGTTGGCAGGATATCTCTAATGCATATATATCTCATGCATAGTCATTAGGGATATCCCGAAAACCTGACTGGCCGGTGTGCCCCGTAGGACTGGGTTGGGAAACACTGATCTACATGCTGTGTAATTTTGTTCTTTATGATGGTTTCTACCATTTTCCCTGGTACTGACGTCAGGCTCACCGGTCTGTAATTTCCTGGGTCACCCCTGGAACCCTTTTTAAAAATTGGTGTTATGTTGGCGACCCTCCATCTTCAGTTATTACAGATGATTTTAATGAAAGTTCACAGATTACCAATAGCAGGTCTGCAATCTCATATTTCAGTTCTTTCAACACTCTGGGATGTATACCATCCGGTCCAGGTGATTTGCTACTATTCAGTTTATCAAATAGTTGTAATATATCTTCCCGGTGTAGCGATATTTCTCTCAATTCCTCTGCAGTATCATCTTTAAATACCACTTCAGTCTTGGGTAACATCCCTACATCTTCCTCAGTAAAGACCGAAGCAAAGAATTCATTCAGTCTCTCTGCTATAGCCTTGTTTCCTCTTACTGCCCCTTTTACCCCTCTATCATCTAATGGTCCAATTGACTCTCTCACAGGCCTTTTGCTACGAATGTACTTGAAAAAGTCTTTATTTCGTGTTTTTGCTTCCGTAGCAAGTTTCTTCTCAAATTCCCGTTTTCCCTGCCTTATCAATGCTTTGCATTTAACTTGCCAGTGCTTGTGCTGTTTCCAGTTTTCATCATTTGGCTCTTTTTTCCATTTCCTGAAGGTTGCTTTTTTGGCAGCAACAGCCTCTCTGACCTCACCTTTAAACCATGCTGGCAGTTTTTTTGGACTTTCTTCCACTTTTCTTAATGCGTGGAATACAGCTGGTCTGGGCTCGAGGATAGTATTTTTAAATAACACCCAAGCTTCCTGTAAGTCTTTAACCTTTGGAACTGCTCCTTTTAGTTTTTTTCCTAACTATATTCCTCATTCTATCATAGTCTCCCTTTTGAAAGTTAAAAGGTAGTACTGTGGATGCCTTTACTATCTGTCCTCCACTAATTAAATCAAACATGATCATACTATGATCACTATTGCCAAGTGGTCCCAACACCCTTATTTCTTTCACCAGATCTGGCGTTCCACTAATGACTAGGTCCAGTATGGCTTCCCCTCTGGTCGGTTCATGAACCAGCTGCTCTAAGAAGCAGTCATTTATTCCATCTAGAAACTTTATCTCTTTAGCTTGTCCTGCTGTGACACTGACCCAGTTGATACCGGGGTAATTGAAATCACCCATTATTACTACTCTGTTGTGACTTTTGTTAGCTTCCTTGATTTCTTTGAGCATTTCATCATCCATTTGTTCATTCTGGCCAGGCGGCCGATAGTATACTCCCACTGCCATCACCTTCCCCTTCATAAATGGAATTTCAATCCATAGAGATTCTACAGCAAATTTTGTTCCCTGCAAAACTTTAATCCTTTCTGACTCAATGCCCTCTCTAACATAGAGCGCAACCCCTCCACCAATTTGATCAGCTCTATCATTACGATATAGTTTGTATCCAGGTATCACAGTGTCCCACTGGTTATCCTCCTTCCACCATGTCTCTGAGAGTGCAATCATATCTAACCTCTCATTTAGTGCTATATATTCTAACTCTCCCATCTTATTGTTTAGACTCCTAGCATTGGCATACAAGCATTTTAGAGACTGTATTTTATTCATATTAATCTGGCTATTGGTAGGCAGGGGTAATTTGAAATCTTTATGCTCTGTCTGCTCCTTACTCAAGGGCATTTGGGCTACTATACTCCCTTTTGGAACCTCACTGCTTTTGGTAGTATCCTTCAAGGATACCTTCGTCCGAACCATGCACTCCTGGGTGACTGTCGGCTTTCCCCTATTTTCTAGTTTAAAAGCTTCTCTATCTCTTTTTTAAAGGTTAATGCCAGCAGTCTGGTCCCATCCTGATTAAGGTGAAGCCCATCCCTTCGGAAGAGCCCCCCCTTTCCCCAGAATGTTCCCCAGTTCCTAACAAATCCAAAACCCTCATCCTTGCACCATTGTCTCATCCACGCATTGAGACTCCGGAGCTCTGCCTGTCTTTTGGGTCCTGCACGTGGAACAGGAAGCATTTCGGAGAACGCTATCCTGGAAGTTCTGGATTTCAACTTCCTACCTAAAAGCTTAAATTTAGCCTTCAGAACTTCCCTACCACATTTTCCTATGTCATTGGTACCAACATGTACCAAGATAGCAGACTCCTCCCCAGCACTATCTATGATCCTATCTAGGCGGTGCGTGAAGTCCGCAACCTTCGCACCAGGCAGGCATGTTACCAGGCGATCCTCACGTCCACCAGCCACCCAGCTATCTACATTCCTAATGATTGAATCACCAACTATAACAGCTGTCCTGACCCTCCCCTCGTGGGAAAAAACAAGGGGGAGCAGCTGCTCTTGCAGGAACACAGGAAGGCAACAAAGGGCAAGAGTCGTAGGTGGGTGTAAACAAATTTATTAACCCCTACGCGTTTCGGCCGTAGCCTTCTTCAGGGGGCACACAGATGTGTATGATCGACGAAATCTGCAAATCGGAAAATGTATTCACCGAAGCAAATATAAACCTTCTAATGTATGTTTATATCATCTGCAAAAACGCTGTTCGAATTTTGAAAAAACTGTTCCAGGAACGAGTTTTTTCAAAATTCGAACAGCGTTTTTGCAGATGATATAAACATACATTAGAAGGTTTATATTTGCTTCGGTGAATACATTTTACGATTTGCAGATTTCGTCGATCATACACATCTGTGTGCCCCCTGAAGAAGGCTACGGCTGAAACGCGTAGGGGTTAATAAATTTGTTTACACCCACCTACGACTCCTCCCCTCGTGGGGACATGGCCCTGGAGAAACGTCCTCGGTGCGAGAGGGTTTTACATCACTTGGAGGACAGGTCCTAGTTACAGGATCACTTCCTGCCACACCAGGGTGATGCTCTCCTGTCACGTGACCTCTCTCCTCCATGGCAACAGGGATGCTGCCAGACTGGAGGTGGGACTTCAGGACTGTATCCCTGTAGGTCTCGTCCATGTACTTCTCTGTCTTTCTTATGTCTTCCAGGTCTGCTACTCTACCCTCTATAGAACGGAATCGTTCCCTGAGAGCAAAGAGTTCTTTGCACTTAGTGCATACGTAAGACCTCTCACCAACTGGGAGAAAATCATACATGTGACACTCAATGCAAAAGACCGGAGAACCCCCATCTCGTTGCTGGACTTCTGTCTGCATCTTAGTTTAAAGCTTGTGTTTAGGTCTTTTAAATTCTGTATATAATAAGGATTGGTGTAGATGCTTATACCAATAAAAGTGTATCTAATACCCCTAATACACCTTGTGTACCTGAAGCTTCAGTAATTAATCTCAGGTCCTCTGTATATGACTGATTTGGATAACGAGCTGCACCTGAGAGCAGCCCCTTTCCTCAATGATGTGCAAGTACCTATAAAACTACAATTACCCCAGGGGTGGGTGGGTGGGTGCTGGGGAGGGAGGGAGGGAGATAAGTCCTATTAAGAGGGCAGTTACAAGGTACCCTGTCCTGAACCCTCAGCAGGGGGGAGGGGGGTACCACACAAAAAGCCCAGTAGTTAGTTGAGAGAGGCAAGGTAAGTTATAACTGAGAAGGCTGAACTAGCACACCACTAAGGACAAACAATAAATAATTAAATAAACAGACAAACAATCAATAATTAATAAACAGCTAGAACTCACAGCAAGGTGTCACAGGAGGCAATATCCACTTCTTTAGCAGAGCACTGTTAAAAAGCAACTGCTCTTCTCTGATCAGAGAAAAGCAGACTAAAACAGACTATGCACACGTGGGGGAAACAGAAAGAAGGCTACACAATACCTCAGCAGGGTGGGGGGGAGGGGGAGGATTCACTCAGGCAGGCTAGGACAGGAAAAAAAGTTTAACACAGAGCAGGCTCTGGGGAGAGAGATTTAATGTAAAAAGGACAGTTAACCTGGCTACCACACAAAGCCCAGTTAGTTGAGAGAGGCAAGGTAAGTTATAACTGAGAAGCTGCTGAACTAGCACACCACTAAGACAAGCAATAAATAATTAAATAAACAGTTAGACAAACAATCAATAATTAATAAACAGCTAGAACTCACAGCAAGGTGTTCACAGGAGGCAATATCCACTTCTTTAGCAGAGCACTGTAAAAAGCACTGCTCTTCTCTGATCAGAGAAAAGCAGACTAAAAACAGACTATGCACACATGGGGGGAGGGAAACAGGAAGAAGGCTACTAAATACCTCAGCAGGGGGGGGAGGGGGAGGATTCACTCAGGCAGGCTAGGACAGGAAAAAAAGTTTAACACAGAGCAGGCTCTGGGGAGAGAGATTTAATGTAAAAAGGACAGTTAACCTGGCTACCACACAAAGCCCAGTTAGTTGAGAGAGGCAAGGTAAGTTATAACTGAGAAGGCTGAACTAGCACACCACTAAGACAAACAATAAATAATTAAATAAATGGTTAGACAAACAATCAATAATTAATAAACAGCTAGAACTCACAGCAAGGTGTCACAGGTGGCAATATCCACTTCTTTAGCAGAGCACTGTAAAAAGCACTGCTCTTCTCTGATCAGAGAAAAGCCTGGTCTTTATCTGCCGTTACACTATATACTATATTTAGATTCTGAATTGTCTTT
This sequence comes from Ichthyophis bannanicus, assembly GCA_033557465.1. Taxonomy (NCBI): domain Eukaryota; kingdom Metazoa; phylum Chordata; class Amphibia; order Gymnophiona; family Ichthyophiidae; genus Ichthyophis; species Ichthyophis bannanicus. The sequence continues at coordinate 598,242,013 of CM066032.1, forward strand.
CTCCCCCAAGCTTGTAAATGTGTCAAAGTCCACTTTTCTGGCCCTGCACCGCTTTCATTATAGTCAACCCTTTTTGGATTCTTCAGCTCAACTTGTAATATCATCTGTCTCGGTATACCTCAATATCAATTAAAATGTCTTCAAACACTTCAAAATGCAGTAATTTGAACTCTCACCCATGCCCGGAGATTTTATCCAATAACATCTCTAATTATTCAATATCATTGGTTACCTGTGGCCTTCCATATTCCGTTTAAGGTTTTGTCATTTGTTCATAGGACAATCCATGACTCCACGCCTGATTATATCTCTTCCTTGGTATCACTGTATGCCCCAGCAAGAGTGCTCTATTCATTACATGATTTCAGACTCCACCTTCCTTTCCCTGCATCTATCCATTATGAAACTACACATAAATCAGCATTTTTTGCTGCTCCTCCATCTCTTTGGAATTGTTTGCTAGCACAGATTTGAACAGAACAAGATTTTAAAAGTTTTAAGAAACTTCTGAAACCACATCTTTTCAAGACTTCTTTCAACCTTCCTTCCATTTTTCCATGAGCCGGTTGTGGACTATGAATTCGGCAGAACTTTGATCCTCTTCCCCTCCCATTCAGCCTATTTTTGCCCCCTCCCTTCCTCTTCCCTTCCTCTTCCCTTCCCTTCCATTTGTATTGTTTCTTCTTTTATTGTGGTGTTGTTTTATTCTTTACTAGCATTTGAAATGGATTTTTTATTCATACTTTTATGGGGGGTTTTAAATATTTATTTTACAAACTGCATAGACTGTGCATTTTGCAGTATATCAAATAAAGTCAACCATAATCATAACCATATATTACTACAGAGACCTGGTCAGCCTTGTGGAGAAAAATAATTTGCTATATCTTGCGAAGGGTGGAACAATGCCAACTAATCAATCATGATTTCTCAGTGGAATGGAGGACTGATGCAAGATGAAAGAATGGAGGGAGATGAGGAAGGTTGAATGAGATATATGTGTGAGTAGTGAACATATTAGAATGTTGAAGGTTGGAGTGGGAATAAAACAAAAATAAAGGATGCAAAATGACTGCTTTGGTAGAAAATGGCCAGGAACGGTTTGTTGGTGAGTATAAGCGTATGGCTTAGTATTGTGCAATTTATATATTGACACAAAGTTGTGTAGAAACATAGAAACATGATGGCAGAAAAAGACTACATGGCCTATCTAGTCTGCCCTTCCATATCATCCACTACAAGAGTCCCCTTTTTTCCTTGAGGGAACTTCTGTGTTTGTCCCATGCTTTTTTGAATTTAGATACTGTCCTCATCTCTATCATCTCCACTGGGAGTCTATACCACTCTTTCCATAAAGAAGTATTTCTGCATATTACTCCTGAGTCTATCCCCTTTCAGCCTCAACCTATGTCCCCTCATAGCAGAGCTTGCTTTCAATCGAAAGAGGCTCTCCTCCTGTGCATTTATGCCACAGAGATATTTAAACGTCCCAGTCATATCACCTCTGTCCCGCCTTTCCTCTAAAGCATACATATTAAGATCCTTAAGTCTGTCCTCATATGCTTTATAATGAAGACCACTAGCCATTTTAGTAGCCACCCTCTGCACCGACTCCAACCTGTTTATATCCTTTTGAAAGTGTGGTCTCCAAAATTGCACACAGTACTCCAAATGAGGTCGCACCATAGACTTATACAGAGGCACTATCACCTCCTTTCTTCTGCTGGCCATTCCTCTCCCTATGCACCCAAGCATTCTTCTAGCTTTTGCTGTCACCTTTTCTACCTGATTAGCTACTTTGAGATAGTCAGACACAATCATGCCTAGGCCCAGTTCTTCTTTCGTAGACAGAAATACATCACCCCCTATACTGTATTGCTCCCTTTAATTGTTGCAGCCTAAATGCATGACCCTACATTTTTTAGCATTAAATCTCAGCTGCCAAATTCTAGACCATTTTCAACCTTAGCTAGATTCCTCCTCATGTTATCTATTCCTTCCTGGGTGTCTACTCTATTGCAGATTTTGGTATCATCCGCAAAGAGGCAAACCTTACCTGATAGCCCTTCCGCAATATCACTAATAAAGATATTAAAAAGGACAGATTCCTGTGGCTCTCCACTGGTAACCTCCTTCTCCTCAGAGTGAACTCTATTTACCTGTACCCTTTGTCGTCTCCCACTCAACCAATTTCTAACCCAAGCAGTAACTTTAGGGTCTATCCCTAGGGTGCTCAGTTTGTTTCTAAGTCACCTGTGTGAAACGTGTCAAAAGCTTTATTGAAATCTAAATATACCACATCTAGGGTTCTCCCTTGGTCCAACTCCCTGGTCACCCTGTCAAAGAAATCAATCAGATTTGTCTGACAAGACCTGCCCCTGGTGAATCCATTCTGGTGTATAAGCTGTATCTGTTACTGTGTAAATAAAATAGAATTTAAAAATATCTTTTATATACTGTCTTACTGAGACAAAGTTGTACAAGACAATTCACAAAATTAAATAAAACACACCATTACAACAATACAAGAACCAAACAGACAAATTCTACCCAACCCCACTGCTGAAAGGAAACTGCCACATACCCACTGTAGGGTTTGCATGGAGGAGATGTGGTGATTACTTAGGGAAAAAGATTAATTTTATTTTACTTTTATAAACTAAGGTGTATTTCTTCACAAGTGAAATCATTTATGTGGGCAAGGCTGAAAATCACCATGGGAACATCCAGTAAAGATGTACTGTAATCTTATAAAGAGTTTTTGCATGTAAAGGCATCTTTATGTCCATGGCTTCAATCTAGCTGCTGTTTCTGCCATTTTACCTCTAGAATTTTATAAGGACACATAGGTGCCTATTTGCTTTTATAAAATAGGCTTAAAATAGGTGCTTATGTGGCCTTCTCACATAGGCAACCTGTTATAAAATTACCCTCCATATATTTGAGATCACCAGCCTGCTGGTTCATCATGTGAATACTACCAAGGATTCATCTGATTTATATTATTGGTCATGTGGACCTGAATTAAAACTCACATACCAAATTGTAGCCCGAATTTCAAATGTAGACTTACATGAGAACATTCGAAATGCCATGCTGGGTCAGACCAAAGGACTAGCGAGCCCAAAATCCTGTTTCTGATAGAGGCCTTTCTGGGTCATTATAAAACCCAACTGATCCCAAAGACGAGATCATTACTACAGTTTTCTCCCAGGGATGAGCAGTAACATTTCAAGGTCTACTCGGCCAGTACTTCTTTACGGATATCTCCTGTATGAATTTGTCCAAACTCCTAGCTGCCTTGTTGAGTGAAAAAATACTTTCTCCATTTGTTTTAAATCTACTAACTGTTAGTTTCATGGACTAAATGAGCATACATTTGATCAGTTTGTCTTTTTATTTATTTATTTTATTTATTTATATCTCTTATATACCGCGCTATTATAATCAGTGCGGTTTACAGATGAACAAAACATACAACAATGCATCAGATCACATTGAGTTTACATTGAACAGGTGTAATAAACTTGGATTAACCGGGAGAAACTATATACAAATAATGGAAATTCTTATATGACATATAATTTTTAATATTGTTTTTTCTATTGCTTTACCATTGATGCAAATGTGTTCCTATTTTGATAAATTTCCATTTACTTAAAGAAAATATGCCCTTATCTTCTGTACAGTACAAGGGTTGTTAAATGTGTAATATGAAAATGGTTAGACATAAGTGTACGTTTTTGTTTGTATTATTTATATTAGACATTCACCTGTTCCATTCTCTCTTCTTTACTTCCTGGGAAACCTTCAGCTGTGCTGGCACATTCCAGAAGCCAATTTTGATAACAGCGCTGAGAGATGGATTTATTTATGTAGCCCTGTGCCACTGAAAGATCACTGATGAAATATTGGTAATTTTAAAATGAGAACACTGATCCCTAACCTAGCCACTGTGAAAAGGGGGAACTGCCAGCACTCTCCATCTTGTATGCAATGCTGTAAGAAAGAACAGGTTTTACAGGTACAGTAGTTCAAAACTTTCTATCCTATTTCCTTCTGCTGTTGTTAAGTGCCATCGAGTCGATGTCGACTCATGGTGACCCCCTGATTAGTTGTCCTAAATTGTGTTTGGTCTTCATTGTTGACAGACTGGTACTCATAGCTGCTGTTACTGTATTGATCCATCTCATTGCTGGCCTTCCTTTTTTGCATTGACCTTCTATCTTGCCAAGCATGATATCTTTCTCTAATGATCTCTTACTTCGCATGATGTGTTCAAAGTATGAAAGTTGAAATCTTGTCATCTCAGCTTCTAAAGAAAGCTTAGGTTTGATCTCCTCTAGTACTGACTGGTTTGTTCTTCGGGCAGTCCATGATATATACAGTATTTGCGCCAGCACCATAATTCAAAGGCATCAATTTTCTTCCTGTCTCTCTTTTTCACTGTCCAACTTTTGCATCCATATGATGTTATTGAAAATACCATGGCTTGAAAGAGTTGAATCTTTGTATGGAGAGAGACATCTCTGCTCTTCAGAATCTTGTCTAGGTTCTTCATAGCCATTCTGCCAAGAGCAATGATTCATCAGATTTCTTGACTGCTTGTTGCTTCTTTATTGATAGTTGATCCAAGTAGGTTAAAGTTGTCCACAATTTCAATTTCAATCAACATAGGCTTTGCTGTAAATAATCTGTAGATATGTAACCCCAGTTGAATCCAAGTTCTAATCCCTTTTCGATGTAAATACTCTGTGGCCCGTCCGCACAGTAAATTGTTCTGTTTATAGTAAACCTCACTGATATGCAATAGCGCGGTATATAAGAGAAGTAAAATAAATAAAAAAATAAATTTCTTCTCCATCAACTTATTGATTTTGCCAGTCATCATGATCTTTGACTTCTTTACATTAAGGTACAAGTCCATTTTAAGACTGTTCCTTGATCGACAGAAGCAAATGTTTTAGATCATCTTCACTTTCATCCAGTAATGTGGTATCATCAGCATAACGAAGGTTGTTGATGAGTCTTCCACTAATCTTCACACCTCTGTTGTCTTCATACAATCCTTCTTCTCTGATGATTTGTTCTGCACATAAATTAAACAAGTAGGGGGAAAATATACAGCCTTGTTATACACCTTTGCTGATTTTTAAAAGCATTTTGTTTCTCCTTGTTCCATTCGAATTGTTGCTTCTTGATCTATGTACAGATTGTGCAAGAGAGCTATCAGGTGTTCTGGTATTCCCATGCTTCTTAATGTGGCCCAGAGTATCTCATGGTTTACACAGTCAAAAGCCTTGTTGTAGTCAATAAAGCACATATAGATATCGTTTTGGTTTTCTTTAGTCTTTTCAAGGATCCATCCCACATCCGCGATGATGTGTCTCGTTCCTCTCCCTTTCCTGAACTCTGCTTGCACTTCAAGAAGTTCTTGTTCTAGGTATGGTTGTAGTCCCTGTTGAATAATCTTCAGTAGAATCTTGCTGGCATGTGGGATCAGAGCGATTGTGCGATAATTTCCACAGTCAGTTTGATCACCTTTCTTTAGTATTGGTAAAAACACAGATCTTTTCCAGTCAGTTGGCCATGATGTTGTCTTCCAAATTTCCTGGCAGAGCCTTGTAAGTATGGTAGGAGCTGCACCAGATTGCTGTAATATTTCTATGGGAATGCCATCAATGCCTGGTGGTGCTTTGTTCTTTGATAAGGATTTCAATGCTGCTTCTACTTCTTCTTTCATCACCAATGGTTCTGGATCATAAGATACAGGTTGAAACGGCTGTTACTCCTCTTGATGTTTATCATATAAAAGCTTTGTATATTCTTTCCACCTTTTCTTGATCTTCTCAGCATCATTCAACATAGATCCTTGAGCATCTTGTAAAATTCCAATTCAAGACTGGAAATTTTTTCTTTAACTCTCGTAGTTTTAGGAAAGTCGATCTTGTTCTTCTCTAATAGTTTCTGCTTCCATTTCCTTGCATGCATCATTGTAGTACTTTTCCTTGTCCTGTCTTGCTGCATGTTGGAAATCTCTGTTGAGTTCTGCGTTTGCTTCTCTTTCTCCTCTGGCTTTAGCTTCTTGGCATTTCTGGGCAATTTTTAGAGTTTCTTCTGTCATCCATTTTAGCCGTTTTTGCATTTTCACCTTTGTAGAGACTTCTCGCTTTCTTCCAACACAACCTTCTTGATGTCATTCCATAATTCTTCTAGAGCTTTGTCATTTGTATCTAAAGCAGCAAATAGATTTTGCAAGCTGTCTTCAAATTCCAGTGGTATATTCTCAAGGTCATATTTTGCTACATTCATGAGTGGCTTGCTCTTTTCCAGCTTTAGTTTGAGTTTGCATACTAGTAGTTGGTGATCTGTACCACAGTCAGTTCCAGGTATTGTCTCTGTTGATGTTATAGAGCTTTTCCATCATTGACTTCCACAGATGTCGTCAATTTGATTTTTGTACAATCCATTGGATGAAGTCGCTGCTTGTATTGCTGGAAGAAGGTGTTTGAGATGAATAGATCATTGGTCTTGCAGAATTCTATCAATTTTTCTGCAGCTTCATTTTTGTTGCCAAGTCCAACCACTTTGCCTTCTGCTTTGTTGCCAACTTTGTGTTCCAGTCACCCATGACTATCAGCATATCCTGTTTGCATGTTCTGTCAGTTTCAGCTTGTACTTGTTCATAGAACTCATCAATTTCATCCTCTTCTGCAGCTGTTGTTGGGGCATATACTTGAATTATAGTTGTGTTGATAGGCATTGCTCATAGATGAACAGAGATCAAGCGTTCACTGATTGCATTGTATTTCATTATTGTTTTTGCAAGTTTCTTCTTTATTATAAATGCAACACCATTTCTTCTTTGTCTTTCATTTCCAGCATTGTAGACCATGTGATAATCTGATGCAAAGTGCCCGATGCCAGTCCATTTCAGTTCGCTGACACCCAACAGATCAAGTTGTACACGTTCTATTTCATTCTTGACCACCTCCAACTTCACTTGGTTGATCAGAGGTTACTCTGAAAGGTCTTCAGCTCCTCCCCAGTAGCTAGTTGAGTGCCTTCTGACCTGGGGGTCTCATCTTCCAGCATTATAGTGCAATTTGTTTTGTTGTGACTATTCACTGGGTTTTCATGGCAAGACAGAGAAGTAGATTGTCAGGCCTTTCCTCCACACAGTTTAAGTTTAGTGTTGTTGCCATTGTCACAGAAATGTGATCATCCTCCACCAACACCATCCCATTCAGCTGCTTCCCAGATGTGTGGTTTGCCTTGGTCTGGTACCTCAGCTGAGACCTGCCCATCTTGGGAGACCCTGCCAGTAGCTAAACTAGCGATAACTTAGCCCTCAGCATCACTGATGCACACAAGCCCTCACAGCACGACAAGCTGCAAACCAAGTGAGGGCCTATTTCTTTAGGTTGTAGCTCATATTATACATATATATGGTATTCTCGATGGAAGGAATTGAGTTTCTCTAATGGCATTTAAAGCTTCTTTTTGGAATATTAGGGTAATATGCTTCAATGTCCAAAGTTACTAATAGGTGCAGTTAACATTTTGGAACATATCAACAGGTTGCACAATTGCCAATATCTTGGCCCTAACTCATCTGTAGTTTAATATGGATCACCTGTCACCCAAAGTCACTCTCCTCCATTGAATAACAGAACCACAGAGGCCAGAATGGCTGAATGGTCCCAACGCACAACCCTTAAGAGTTTGCTAGGGGTCTGTTTCAGTGCTAGAAATAAAGTCCCATTAAAAATAGCTCGAGAACAGGAGCCATACAGACTCATTCTGTCCCGGATGTCCAAGTTCTCTGTACGCTTGATCTGAATTGGATGTACAGAGGGCGTTGCGATTCTGATCTCTTGGGGCATGTCTAGCCCCGTGGGACCAGAATCTCGAACAATTCTGCACGTGCAGGCCGGGACTACGATTCAGCCCAGCCTGCATATACAGGACATGCCCAACTAACTCAGTCAGGGCTTTAAAATGGAGCTGCGGCACCATGGCGTCCAGTTGCCATGGCACTACGGTTCCATTGTAAAGCCGCGATCCCTGGCTGCCAGCTGCAGAGCTGGTTTCCCCACAGACTGACCCCTGATCTGGCCTCCTAAGGCCAGGATCAGGCTCTGGGGAATGCTCTCGGCCCCCGCCTGCCCCATCTGCACCCCGGGCCCGCTGATCCATGTTGTCCAGGGAAGTTATTCCCCTTTGGAGGTAGAATAACTTCCTCGTACAAGTCTCCGGCCCCGGACATACAGGGCCGACATTAGAATCGGCATGTACGTCCAGGGCCAGTGAAAGCCCACCGCCTGCCCTAACTCCTCCCCCAATCTGCCGCTTCTCCGCCCCATCTAACTTCCCCGTACAACTGGTAGGAAAGTTAGATGCCGGCGGGGGGACCATGAATAGCTGGGATGGATGTCCCGTTGGGACAGAATAACCTGATATTGTATTACATCAGAAGGTCAAAGGTGATAAAAACAGTGAGATATAGCAATGAGTCACTAGATGGCATCAGTATAAGTTAATATCTGTAATATCGCCATTTTTTCTTTTATGCACAGCTGTCAATTGTAAATGTCCTACAGATTAAGTCGCTGTAGTGTAGACAGGGCTTTTCTGTGCATGGAGCTGCTGATCCCTATCTAGCTTCAGCGGGCTGTTAATCCAAAGAATGGATGGTGTCATCAAGAGTGTTTTGGTTTCCTGGACCATGGGATGCTGTTCCAAGGGTTGCAGAGCAGAGATGGCGTCAGTCTGTCCAAGAAAGGTTGATGCATCTTCAGTAGTAGACTTGCTAATCTACTGAAGAGGGCTTTAAACTAGATTCATTGGGGATAGGTGAAGAAAGCCCCCAGGTAAGTGAAAGCCCCCAGGTAAGTGATACATTAAATACCTTTATGGAAATGGGTAAAAGCAGTAACATATGGAAAGCAGTGTATATAAATGCCCGTGCAAATGTAATGTGTGCCTTCGAGTCAGTTCTGACTCCTGGCGACCCAGAAGCTCCTGGGTTCTCTTGGCAGTGTCACCGGAAGTAGATTGCCAGGCCTGCCCGTAGGTTGGGAAATAAGATCCCTGATATTGAAGCTTTGGTGGGAGTGGCCGATTTGGATTTAGTGGCAGTTACAGAAACATGGTTCATAGAAAACCATGACTGGGATGTAACTATACCAGGCTATACTTTATTCAGAAAGGAAAGGGTAGGAAGAAGGGGAGGAGGAGTGGCACTATATGTAAAAACTACTATTAAAGCTTTGGAATTACAGAGCTTAAAAGGGAGAGAGGAGGCATTGTGGGTTAAACTAGAAAGGGGGAAAGAGAAATCTATTTGCATTGGCGTGATATACAGACCTCCCTTACAAGAGGAAGAGGTGGACAGAGACTTAATTGAAGACATACGCAGCATTGCTAGGAAAGGGGAAGTGCTACTGATAGGGGATTTGAATATGCCAGATGTTGATTGGTACATTCCTGCTGCAGTATCACCTAGAAGTAAAGAGATCCTGGATTCTCTACAGGGAGAACTATTCAGGCAATTGGTAACAGACCCCACAAGTGAAGGGGTCATACTGGACTTGGTGCTTACCAATGGTGAAAAGTGTTTCTGATGTTATAGTGGGAGATCATTTTGCATCCAGTGATCACCAGATGGTGTGGTTCAGTATTAGGACTAGGGCTGTTAGAATCCATTCAAAAGTGAGGGTCTTAGACTTTAGGAAAGCTAACTTTGCCAAGATGGGCCAATACCTCAGGGAGTCATTAGCGGGATGGGAACAGCTGGGGGATGTAGAAAAACAGTGGGAAAAACTGAAAGGGGATATTTTAAGGGCAACCAACCTTTTTGTTAAAATGGTAAATAAAGGTAAAAGGAAAAAGAGACCGCTATAGCTTTCGAAAGAAATAGCTGAAAAGGTGAAGAAAAAGAGGGAGGCCTTCATGAAATACAAGAGATCACAGAGAGAGGAAGACAGGCATCTATATTTGGAAAAACTCAGAGAAGCTAGCAAAGTAGTCGGGAAAGCAAAGATTCAAAAAGAGGAGGAAATAGCCAATGAAATAAAATGGGGGGATAAGACATTTTTCTGATATGTTAGTGAGAAGAGGAAGGACAAGAGTGGTATTGTCAGACTCAAGGGTGAAGGAGAGGAATATGTAGAAGCTGATGAGGATAAAGCAGAATTGCTTAACAAATATTTATGTTCTGTGTTCACAGATGAAGAACCAGGAACAGGACCTCAGAAAACACCCAGAAACAGGAAGAGAATTGAGGGGCATCTTGAACAATTTTCAGAAGTCTGTGTTCATGAGAAACTAGCTCAACTTAAAGTAGACAAAGCGATGGGACCGGAAGGGATACTGAGGGAACTTGGGGACATTCTAGCGGCTCCACTGACTGACCTTTTCAATGCCTCGTTGGAGTCGGGAGTGGTGCCAAAGGACTGGAGAGAGGCTCATGTGGTGCCTTTGCTCAAAAGCGTAAATAAGGATGTGGTTGAAAACTACAGGCCGGTTAGTTTAACTTCAGTGGTGAGTAACTAATTGGAAACAGTGCTGAAAGAGAAAATAGTAAGATTTCTGGAGTCCAGCGGATTACAGGATCCAAGGCAGCATGGATTCACCAGAGGCAGGTCTTGTCAGACAAATCTGATTGATTTCTTTGACTGAGTGACCAGGGAGTTGGACCGAGGGAGAGCCCTAGGTATGGTGTATTTAGATTTCACTAAAGCCTTTGACACCGTTCCTCACAGGTGACTTATAAACAAACTGAGCACCCTACTGTAGAGATGGACCCTAAGTTACTGCTTGGGTAAGAAATTAGTTGGGTGGGAGGCGACAAAGAGTACAGGTAAATGGAGCTCACTCTGAGGAGAAGGAAGTTACCAGTGGTGTGCCCCATGGATCTGTCCTTGGTCTGATTCTTTTAAACATCTTTGTTAGTGAGATAGTGGAAGGGCTGTCGGGTAAGGTTTGCCTCTTTGCGGATGATACCAAAATCTGCAATAGAGTAGACACCCAGGAAGGTGTAGATAACATGAGGAGGGATCTAGCTAAGCTTGAAGAATGGTCTAGAATTTGGCAGCTGGGATTTAATGTTAAAAAATGTAAGGTCATGCATTTGGGCTGCAGCAATCCAAGGGAGCAATATAGTATAGGGGGTGAAGTACTTTTGTCCACTAAAGAAGAGTGGGACCTGGGCGTGGTTGTGTCTGATGATCTTAAAGTAGCTAAACAGGTAGAAAAGGTGATGGCAAAAGCTAGAAGGATGCTTGGGTGCATACGGAGAGGAATGGCTAGCAGAAAAAAGGAGGTGATAGTGCCTCTGTATAAATCTTTGGTACGACCTCATTTGGAGTATAGTGTGCAATTCTGGAGGCCGTACCTTCAAAAGGATATAAACAGGATGGAGTCATTACAGAGGGTGGCTACTAAAATGGTTAGTGGTCTTCATTATAAAGCATATGAGGACAGACTTAAGGATCTTAATATGTACACCTTAGAGGAAAGGCATGATAGAGGTGATATGATTCAGATGTTTAAATACTTCCGTGACATAAATGCACAGGGGGAGAGCCTCTTTCATTTGAAAGCAAGTTCTGCTATGAGGGGACATGGGATGAGGGTGAAGGGGGATAGATTCAGGAGTAATATGTGGAAATATTTCTTTACGGAAAGAGTGGTGGATCCATGGAATAGTCTCCCAGTGGAGGTGGTAGAGATGAGGACAGTATCTGAATTCAAAGAAGCATGGGACAAACACAGAGGATCTCTAAAGGAAAAAAAGGGGACTGTTATAGTTGTTGATATGGAAGGACAGACTAGATAGGCCATGTGGTCTTTTTCTGTCGTCATTTTTCTATGTTTCTGTGTTTCTAATATCAAACCACTTTGTAAAAACCTGCAAAAAGTCACAAGAATGCCTTTTTGGAAGTTTTACAGATGCCCGAGGCTTCGCTACCCCCCCTGACAAGGGCCCAATATGTCTCTATTTCCTTGGTGGACCCGCTTGGTCAGCAGGGCAATGCTGCAGGACCAGCGTCTCCTACATTGAACTTGACTGAATTTCTTGAAAGCTCGCTGGAGGTGGTGACAAGCCGGGCTACTCTTGTGGTTAATTTTGCCTTTGAATCAGATAGGAATGCTGTGTTGAAATTGTATTTCCTAAAAATGTCTCAATCTCAATTTATGGGAGCAAAAATTCATATTTTTCCTGATCTTTCTCGAGACACCCAGAAAAGGAGGCGAGACTTTCTGGCTTTACGCCAGAGAGCCCTCTCTCTGGGAGTTCAATTTAAACTAAGATATCCGTGTAAATGTGTGGTTTTGTATTGTGCTAAACAATATGTGTTTTTTGAGGCAATGCAATTGTTGCAATTTATACAAAGTAGGGAGGGAGCGACAGAGGGGACTCCCATATCGGCTGCCATACAATGATATCAATGCTCCTGTGATTATTTGTTTAGTAACTTAGTTTCTAAGTATGATTTTCTTTATTCTTGGATCTTATAGTGGTATTTATGGTGGTCTAGAGTTATTCATGTGTATTTCTTTGGGTGTATTTTCATAGAGATATATTTGTCTCTTTATCATGTGTGTATTTCGCTTCAGATTGTATTCTGGAATTTGTTTGTAATAATTAAAAAAGTTAAATAAAAAAAAAAAAAGAATGCCACCCCACCTTCTTAATTATTGTCTTTACACTGATAGTGAGCTTTAATTTCAAATCTGGCATACATGTGCAACTATTTGCACACTCTTGAAGTCTCTTACACTTATTTAAATAAAAAATGTTCTCAAGATCATTACAAAAGCAGGTATAGTCTGAAGCTCATATGTCCTCACAGTGCCAGTCACATCATCACCCAAAAATCTAAAATTTATTAAAAAAACAGAAGGGGCTCAACCAATTTGCAACTGGAATTGAAGAAGAATGATGCTGGAACCTCAACAATATTTCATAAAATATGCCACGATCCGATTTTTGTCATTATTGCCCCAACCATCTTATACAGTCTTTTTTATATATACATAGTCGCAAGTGCAAAAAGTATTTTTCAGTATTTCAAAAAATATTCCAATACTGCAAAAGCTGCTACTTCCCATTTCAGCAGCTCCATCATGTTGAGTGAACTCTGCATCCAACTCCTCCAACTGGTTTCACTCCGTCCAGGTTTCTTCAGGGAATTACTGCAAAAAAGAGTCTATGTGAGCTCCAAGATCACACGATTCCATAATCACATCTATTCACTTTCTCCTAAATGGAGCTAAGCCTTACCCTTCACAACATGGTGCACAGTCAGGGATAATGCTGTGAATGCACACGGATTGGGGTTTAATCCATATCCCCACTCACGCTATGATGCGTCCCAACAGGACTGATTTAGAAGCAGCGATGCCACTCAATATCAACATTCAATACATGTGGTTGTATTGTTCACCATCGGAAAATAAATCCCTGCTCACATCTACACAATCTGGCTGAAAAATGTCCTCCCACCTGCCCTATCATTTTCTCCATCACAAAACATTTCAAATCAGCAATCACATGGCCCTGTGTTATCCAATGAGTTACCAATGGAGCGTTCTCTTTTCCACATCAAATGGCAGATACTGTAGGTGTTCAGGTAACCATGTTTAAAGATTTTCAGCCAGATTGTGTAGACATGAGCAGGAATTTATTTTCCAGTGGCAAACTTTACAACCACATGGATAGAATGCTTCACCTGCCTGCAGCAATCCTTTAGGTCTAAGAGCTTGTTGCTATGGTTATCCTCTGTGTCCTCATGGAAGTCACCGCTCCAATGATGAGGATGTCACCTAATATTGATTTGATGGCATTGAGCTCAGCCAAACTTTCATGCTGCTTCTGCTGATATACCTCTGGTGCTACAAACTCCAGATGGTAGTTTGAGCCATATTTTCCTTCCCTACTGGCTCCACAATATTGTTATGAGGCTGCTTTATCTCATCTAGTTTACATTGCAGGAACACATTACGGGCATCAAGAAGTGTAAACAAGCAAGCTTTGGGCAGTACTTACATGCTGCAGATCTGGTTGAAAATGGGCTACTCTGCTGTAGTTTGTTGCAGTAGCCATCTACACCTCGATGATGCCCATCTTTTGCATTAACACTGTCAACCTGATGGTCCTGTTCTATAGTTCTCAGTTGCAGGTCTATGAGTTCTGCAGTATGACATGTTTCAGCAGTTGTATTCAGAGTTAAATCATGTTCTCTTAAGAGATGGTCAAAAAACAAACCCAGTACTAATGCGTGGTATGAAGGAAGGAAAATTTTATTTCTCACAAATCAAGCCCAAACGCCCATTTGATTTGTGAGAAATAAAGTTTTCCTTCCTTCATAGCACGCGTTAGTACTGGGTTTGTTCTTCTATTCATGTGGTATCGTGCTTCTGTGGTGGACCTCTTAAGAGATGGTGACATGCCCCCTAATTAGCACTGGTAAGAACTATTTTAGCCTGATTAAGTTCATCTTTCATTGGACCATGCTCATGTGTCACTGCTTTCTCTTTCAAACCCATGGCAAAGTTATCAATGGATTCATCTTCCTCTAGTTTGCAGCTGCCAAACATGGATCTCTCATATATTACATTTTAGTGGGGTTGCAATAGGCATCAGATGCATATGGGATAACTTTGGTATCTTTCCTCTGCTCCTCTGTGAGACATTGTGCTTATAAACCTTGTGGTATTCAGCACCTATCACCCTTCTCAGTGCAGTTGTCTGCACTTCAGTTGGCTTCTCATGTAAGCATATTGACAGACAGTAGTCTTAAAAATTAGCTATTAAATTAGCCCATTTCCTAAATAATTCATCTCTAACCTTCATGCCTTCTGGGGATAGAATGCTGTTTCCATGATGAGGTAATGCTTTTGTGCTTCTCTCCAGGGGGAACATATGCAATCTTAGGCCAATCAAAATCACTGTAAGCCTTTGAAGGACTCAGAATTCTGAGGCCCCTCACACCCTAGAAACTCAATCATAGGCAGGAAAACAGCACATGTTCAGGGCTAGGAAAAAAAAACTCATTTAGCTGGAGCACAGAGAAAGTCAAAGGTGACAACAAAGAAACAGGAAAACAGTGAGATATAACAATGAGCCACTAGATGGCATCAGTATATACTAACATCTGTAACATGGCCTGACGACCCCTGGATCTCCTTTTACCTATTTTGAGGGTTAATAGGGGGCGTGCTGACCCCAGGGCTTCTCCCATCCCCCCAGTAGATCCTCTCCACCCTTGCCCACACCATCTGAGGAGTACAGTATATTTTGGGGCAGTTGTGATTCTCATTGGCTCCTATCCTGCACTGTTGATTTTTGAAATGGCACTGGTTAACCTGACTGTGTCCTTTGCTCTGCATACACACATTCAGCATGTGCCATTTTAAAAAGTAGGCATACTATGTTATCCCATCTGTTCAAAGAGCAGGTGCAGACCTCACAGAAGCTTTTAGCATATGTACTTTCTGCTAGATAATTTTCAAATGAAAATTACGCAGAGTTTACCTATGGAAATTAGCCAAAAATGTGCAAGCTAAAGTGTCTGCACATTTTGCAAGAATGCTGGCTACTCAAAATTGTCTCATATGTGGAAATAGTTTTCTGAATTCTTTTGTCCATGACGTCTCACAGTTGATGCATATCAGTAGGTTTTCTTGATCTGCACATCAAAGTAGGGTTGCCAACTTTTTGAAAGAGAAAATCCCGCCACCTGTGGCTAGTCATGCTCCACACATGCTCAGCCCCGCCCTTTCCCTGCCCTCCATGCCCTTTCCCCGCCCACTGTCCCACCCCCTGTCCTCAGTGTCTTAACCATTGTGCTACACTGCTGCTCCTCCTTGCATATCAGCGCACCTAATTATGATTTTCATTCCTTAAACTGCACAGTGCTGCCATCAAAAACAGTGCTGTGACCTTGTGGTACCTCATACGGCACCCTTTAAAGCGCCCTTTAAGCAACATTCTAGGGTGCCTTGGCGGACAGTGCACTTTAAAATGTGCCTTATGGGGCACCTTATGTTAACACGCTTTGAGAGTGCATTTGCTAGTAGAAGTAATTAAAATATAAATAAAATGCCTCCTAAAGCAATCTTCCCCATAATAGGTAACGCCACAGCCAGCCTTCTTCATTGGGCACAGTGGGGGATTGAACCCATGATCCCTGCTCCATTAGTCAGTGTCTTAACCATTGTACTGTGGCTTTGTTCCTGTGCTTGCACATCAGCGCGCCACTTATACTTCCCGCGCAACTTTCTCATGCGCTAATGTGTGGGACGCACATGAGCGCAGCGAACATTTGCGCATGATTAATCCTGGTTTTGCTTTTTTCTGACTGAAACGCCCACTCCTTATATACAGCAATATACAGCAAAACCAGGGAAACCTACAAAAAAGTGAGCAGTGTGATACATGTGCACAGAACAAAAGGGCAAATAAACATTAAAAATTACCCCAGAGACCACGTGACGCATGAGCGAGTGAGAGGTCTCTCTGCTCGCTCCGGGGCTGCCCGACTCTTAATGATTCGTTGCTGAGAGCCTTTCTACCCATTCGCTATTCTACGAACACGGGCAGGACGGTCTCACTCTCGAGAAGCGGTAAACACAAAATCTCCTGCTACTATGCCTTTAGCCGCCCGCAAAGAGCGAGAGAAGGCGCCGAGGGGTGGGCCCTCCTCAGCGGGGAAGCCGCCGCCTGGTGTAACACAGCCGACCTCGCCGGGAGCAGAGAGTGTGGAATCGGGCTCCGAGGAGCTTGCACGGGAGGTTGCCAAACTGTTGGAGCCGAAGTTCGACCTGATTCTCTCCAAACTGGAAACAATGGGAGAGACCTTGACGGAATTTGGGCAACGGGTGGACGAGTTGGAACATCGTGTCTCAGCACTGGAGGACTCTGAAGGTAGTCAGGCCCGAACACAAGCCACGATGCAAAAAACTATTGCAATGCTCTGTGACAAAGTGGAGGACCTAGAAAATCGCTCCCGAAGAAATAATCTGCGTTTGGTAGGAGTCCCGGAGTCCCACACAGAAGCAATGCTACTCCCTTTGGTGGAGAACTGGCTCCCCAGAGAACTCGGGCTGGAAGACCTCGTGGGGGATCTGAAGGTGGAACGGGTGCATCGTCTTGGGCCCAAGCAAGAGAACAACCAGCGGCCCCGAGTGATTATAGCCCGTATCTTGAATTTTCACCATAAGTGGAGGTTACTGCAAGCTTACCGGAAGCAGCGGTCCTTGATGATAGATGATCATAAAGTGCTCATCTTCCAGGACTACTCTGCAGCGGTGGCGGCGAAAAGGAAGGAATTTTCCCCGATTTGCTCGGCGCTCTTCCAGAAGCAACTGCGCTTCACTCTGGCTTTCCCGGCCACGCTCCGCGTGCTTTCTGAAGGCAAGAATCATGTTTTGCCGACGGTTGCTGCGGCGCGAAAATTCCTGGAGGACTTGGAACAATCCGAGATGCAGAAGAGGAGAGCGATCTGAGCAGAGACATTTTCTCAAGTGTTGTACACCTGTAAGGTTCTCCTCGAAGAGTCCACGCGACGGTTGTGAGACATGGGACATTGCCTTGATGCATATAGAGCAGCTCTGTATGTTTTTTCTAGGGACCCCCTGTCTTAGGCTATTGCTCCGGGAGCGCCGGCCCTGAAAGGCTGCACTCACGCGCTGGCGGGGGGCCCTGATGAGATTTGAAAGGACTCTATGTTCCAGTTAACTGCATTTGCGGTAATGTTTGCTCTGATCTGTTTTGGGGTGTTATCGGTGTTGGGGTGTTTTCTGTTTTGGGGAGACTGTATAAGGAGGTGGAGGGCGCGCTGAGAAAAGTCTTGGGTTGGGGGTGGGTCCGGACCCCAGTACTGTGGAGGGCTCGAAGACGGGAGTCTTCTCCCGGCTGCAATATTGCATGGAAGATGGGAGTGGGGCAGCCTGCTGCGCACAAGAGTGGACTCCACGTCTCGTAGACGAGGCTGGGAATAGAAGGGATAGTATTTTTTATGAGGGTAGGGGTTTATTGCAGGGGGAGGTTGGGGCTTCGGGGGAGGGGGGGGGGTAAGGAGGGAGTTGGGAAGGCAAGGGGGAGCAAATGGGCTAGCGTATTGGGGGGTGCGGGGGAGGGGGGGTGGGGGGTGGTCTTGGGTGGGGGGAGTGCTGATCCCACTACGGTTTCGAGTAATAGGTCCGAGGGGCTTAATTTTCCAGGGAAGGCTAGGGGGAGGGGGAGGTTGGGAGCTGAGGCTGGGCAGCTCACAACATGTTAGGGGTCTGAGGTATAACCCTTTCCTTTCTGTGGCGTAGTAGTGGCTGATGGGGACTGATTTGTGTTTTGTTTCCTGGAATGTGGGGGGTCTAGGCTCCCCGATAAAACGCACCAAAGTTCTGCAGGCTTTAAGGAAGGAGGGGGCCCATATCGCGCTTTTGCAGGAAACGCATCTTAGTGACAAGGAAACATGCCAAACTAAAAAGAGCATGGGTGGGCCAGGTTTATGCAGCGGCGGACCCTGGGGGCAGGAGGCGGGGTGTGGCCATCTGTTTCCACCGGCATCTTAAAGTAGAGCTGATTAGGGAGGAACGGGACCCTCTGGGGCGTTTCATCTGGGTACATGCGAAGATAAATGGCGAGGAATTACTGCTGGGAAATGTTTATGCCCCCAATGCCTATAATCATGGGTTCTTTAGGTCCCTGGGGCGGAGAGTGGGCATTGCCCCTGGCCGGCCTGTAGTTCTAGCGGGGGATTTTAATTGTACGCATGACCCCTTGCTGGACAAGTTGGTGCCCCCTCCGAAGGGAGGCGACTGGAAATCTCGGGGTATCTCTTACTTGTGCCAGGTGGGAGGGTTGCTTGATGTATGGAGAGCTCTGCATGGCGGGGAGAGAGACTACACACATCTGTCTCGAGCCCACCAGACCTGGTCTCGAATTGATTATGTACTGGTGACTCAAGCAGATTTTGGCAGGGTTCGCACCGCTGAGATTGGCCCCATACATGTCTCTGATCATGCGATGGTTAGCATACACTGGAGAGGGCGATACCCCCTTGGGGGCAGATGGGCGTTTCCGCGCCAACTCTGGAACAGACAGGGTTTTCGAGAATTTGTGCGAGAGAAATGGGGGGAATACCTGACTGATAATGAAGGCAGTGTAACCTCTGAGGCTACTCTATGGGAGGCCGGGAAGGCGGTTATGAGGGGCCAGATTATCGCCTATGTTGCTGTGGAACGGAACGGGGTGAATGCTGAGGTAGTGCGGTTAGCACAGGAACTGCAGGAGGCTAAGCGGGCGTCGGTTCTAAGACCTCGCGGGGGGGAACTGAGGAAGTATTTCGAGATTCAGAAACAGCTGAATATCATTTTACAGGACCGGGCGGTTTTCGACATGCAGTACTACCGTCACCGACTGTTTCGCTTTAGTAACCGCACGGGAACGTTATTAGCGCGGCTCGTGCGTGATGCGAGAGGCTCTCATCTGGTTACTGCCCTTCGGACGCCTAACGGGGTTAAGGTTACGGATTCGGCTGCGATTGTACAGGAATTCCGGAGATTCTATTGCGAGCTATATACGCCTGGGCCAGAGGATCGCGAGCAGGAACGTTGCTTTTTAGATGGTCTGTCCCTCCCGCAAGTGACCCAACAGGAGTTAGCGGCCTTAAACTGCCCAATAACGGGAGCTGAGATCCAGTGGGCTATCTGGCGGGGGAAAATACACAAGGCGCCCGGCCCCGATGGCTATGGTCTGAATTTTACAAAATCCTTGAGGAACGGGTGATACCTCTCTTAGCAGGAGTATATGCCGAGGCTCTGGATACGGGGAGCTTCCCGCGGGATATGTGCACGGCTTCTATCTCGCTCATTCACAAGCCGGGGAAAGACCCGGAGGACCCCGCCTCTTACAGGCCGATTTCTCTTATCAATTTCGATATGAAAATGCTGGCTTCCATTCTGGCGGAGAGAGCACAGCAGGTCTTAGGTCGACTTATTGGGGACCATCAGGCGGGCTTCGTTAGGGGCAGGGGAGCGGCCTGCAATATCGCGAAGGTCCTGCTGGGCATTGATGTCTGCTTTCAGCGAGATTTGCCCCTACTGCTCGCCAGCTTAGACGCCGAAAAGGCATTTGATCGGGTCTCCTGGGACTACATGTTTGAAGCGCTGCGGCGTTTTGGTTTTACAGGGCAGTTTGTGGGTTGGGTCCGCGCGCTCTACACGGAACCGCGTGCGTTCATTGCGGTGGGGGGCGAGCGCTCGGCGCCTTTTGTGTTGCGAAGGGGGACCAGGCAGGGTTGCCCCTTGTCGCCTCTCCTCTTTATCTTACACTTGGAGCCTTTACTGCTAAAGCTACTACGACAGGCGGAGGTGACTGGAGTTACCTGGCCGACGGGCACGCTTAAACTTAGTGCCTTTGCAGATGATATGCTCCTATGCTTAACAAATCCGCAGCAATCGCTGGAGGGGGCGCTCGCCACCATAGCCTCTTTTGGGACTTTTTCGGGTTTGAAAATCAACACTGCCAAGTCTTTAGGCTTGGATGTGGGTGGACGTAGCCGGGCGGGATGGCGAGGAGATTTCCCCTTAGTATGGGCGGAGGGGCAGATTCGCTACCTGGGTGTACAGATCCCGGCGAGTCTGGACCAACTCTATAAGGTGAATATCCTGACCCTTCTTGAGGGGACTCTGGAGCGACTGAGGAGATGGTGCCCGCTGCCGCTATCTCTCAGTGGGCGGATTGCTTTGTTTAATATGGTCGAGTTTCCACGGTGGGTATACGTGTTGCGACACTTGCCTATCTGGCTGCGACAGCGGGAGATCCGGCTTTTACAGCGCCACTTAGCGCGCTTTTTGTGGAAGGGCCGGCGGGCGCGTATAGCGATGGCGGTCTTGATTCTACCCAAAGATCAGGGGGGAGCGGCCTACTATCGGTGCAGGGGTATAACCTGGTTTGTTGGGCTCGGATCCTCCGCGATATGGTGGAGGGCAGTTCGGGGGTGGCGCCCCTTAGTCTTTTGGACGCTATGGCAGCCCCATATCATCGGATGACAATACTGCAGGAGGCAAAGGGCTTGGCCCCGGTGAGTTGCCAAAAGTCGGTCTTCTGGCAAGCGGCAGGGCAGGCTTGGCAGGCCCTCTGTCGCAAAAGAGGGGTCTCGTGGCGTTTGACGGACTGTGTCCCTTTGATAGGCAACAGGGCTTTTGCCCCGGGGCTGGCTTCCGTGGTGGCTAGACGATGGGCTGGCAGGGGCCTTTGCTACTTGGGGCAACTTCGGGGGGAGGGGAGTGTGACGGTGGATTCCTTTGCATCGTTGCAAAAGCGGTACGCGCTCGGTACACATGACCTTTTCTTCTATTTTCAGGCCCGTCACTATTTTCTTGGGCTTAATAAGGAGCATGGTCACCTGGGTGGGCAGGGGGGATGCTAGAGTTGTTCACTAGGCTGGAGGGGAAAATCACTTTGGGGGGCTTGACCAGAGAACTGTACCCAGAAGGGGGTGCTTCGCGTCTCGAGGCCTTAGCGGAGAGGTGGCAAAGGGATGGGGTTCCACAAGGCACGGCGGGGCGCGGTTGCGGACGGCTTTTGCCGCGATTAAGAAAATCTCAGAAACGATGCAATTGCAGGAAATCCAATACAAATTTCTTTGGCGGGCGTATGTGCATAATGTTTGGGCAGCTAAGATGGTCTTGGCAATGACAGATGTGTGTGGTCTCTGCAGGGCGGAAAAGGGGGGCCTGGCACATCGATTTTGGGTTTGTCTCCATATTCAAGGGTTATGGCGGGAGATTGGGCAGATGTTGGGGAGATGGCTACAAGAGGATTTAGACATGTGTCCAGAATGGTGTCTGTTCGATGCCTGCGAGCGGCAGCCCCCCCTGAGGGGCGCGGCACGCAGGCTTTGTACCAAGGGGTTTGTGGTAGTTAAACAAGTCATTCTTCGACACTGGCTGGACGATGCAGCGCCATCGGTGGGGAGTGGAAGCGAGCTATGTGGGATTTACGGGAGATGGAGCGGCGCTCAGCCCAAGCTCAAGGGGGGGCAACAATGGGAACATTTCCTGGAAACTTGGGGCCCAGCTAGTGAAGTAGAACACTCGGGGTTAGACGAGGGGGGTCGCTCTTGGGACCAACCTATGTGATGGGGTTTTGAGTGTGGATCAGCAGGGGGGGAAGGGGGGGTAGGGGGGGAGGGTGCGGGGTGGGAGTGGGCTAAATGGTGGGGAGGTGGGGTAGACGGGCGCCTATCTACAAGGTTTAACACATTAGATGACTCTTTTCCAGTACTTTTAGCTAGCGTCATGTTTGTCTTAGATACCTTTCTGGTCGGCAGCCGAGTGCCGGTGTTGGCCATGGGGAGGTTAATGCTGACTGTGTTCCTGTTAGCTCTGTTTCCGTTGTGAGTGCCAGTTTCTTGCACTTAAGTGTACTTTCTTTTTTTTATGCACAATAAAAATGATTTCCTTAAAAATTACCCCAACAAAATATAAAAAAATCATAAGCAAGCTGGGCAATAGTGATAGTAATGGGAAACATCAAAAAACACTCCCAAGAAAGCCCCAAAAAATAAATATGAATTTTAGAAGGGTCTACGCTCCGTCCCCATACAAGGTGAATGATCCCACAGTGAAATAGCACTGATCAGGGTTACGTCCTCCATTGGACAGGTTTCCTATGGCATGCCCATGTTCCACAGCAGCAGGGCGGGCATGTCGGAATGGGCAACTGGACAGATGCTGGGAAAGGGGATACAGAGGGCTGCAGGCGGCACATGCTGTGGTGCAGCTGGGGCACAGTGCGGACTAGGCAGATGCCTAGGTGGCACCTAGGAATGCTGAAACTGTACAGCAGCCAGACAGCAACTGATGAGGGCCCAACATGGGCATGAGCGTGTCTATCACAGTGTCACAAGGGATAGTACCCAGCAGGTACCTCCAAGGGCACAGAACAGTGGCAGGCGGTGATTGGGGGACGTGCGGACAGATATGCAGGCACCCTTACCCCTGAACCCACACCATAGGCAGCCGCCTACCCGCACACAGGATGGCCTGAGACTGCGTACCACCAGCAGAAGGGCATGTCAGCATGGTGGCACAGGGGTACTGGAGGTGGAGGGGGGCAGTGGCAGCTGCCCAGAGCAGACCATGGCCTAGCACTGTGTAGGTGGGTGCAATGCACTGCAACAGACAGGCCCTGCTGGACAAACAGTCATGGTATCATCAGGGAATACACTGTCTCTGTGGCAACATGGTGGTGCAGTGCACACAACCAGTGTGTTTAGAGACAGAAGGTCACAAGTTCAAGCCCCAGCTGGGCTCCTGCCAATCCAGTCCCCATATTTTACCCACAATTATATCGTGATAGTAAAGACGAACCTTTATTGCAGAGAACATAAGCATGGCTCAGACACCTCTATTTTACCCTACAGAGCACAGACACCAGAAACGTGCACATTACCTAGAGCAGATTCCCCCAAATGCAGTCCTGGAGGGCCACAAATCCTTCAGGGTTTATGCTGTCTCCAATCTAAGGATGGAGCGGTACTGGTGGTGGAGGTGGCAGCAGCTGGTGGCAACAGCAGACCATGGCCTAGCCCTGTCCAGGTGGGTGCCGTGCACTGCAACAAACAGGCCCTGTCAGATGTACAGTCATGGACTCCCCAGGGAATGCAGCATATTTGTGGCAACACAGTGGTGCAGTGCACACAGACAGTGTGTGCAAGAACAGAAGGTCGCAGGTTCAAAGCCCAGCTGGGGCTACTGCCAATCCAGTCCACATATTTTTCCCACAACTAAACTGTGATAGTAAGGACAAACCTTTATTGCAGAGAACATACACATGGTTATACGCCTATATTTTACCCCACCGAGCACAGACACCATAAACAGCTGCATTACCTAGAGCAGAGTCTCCCAAATGCAGTCCTGGAGGGCCAAACACCATTCAGGTTCCATGCTGCCTCTAATAAAGATGCCTGTGCTGCATATCTATGCACCACCCCCATGGTATGCAGATGTATCTCATGCATATTCATGAGGGACAGCATGAAAACCCAAAAAGTGTTTGGCACACCAGGACTGGAGTTGGGAACCTCTGCCGTAAAGCAGCAGCCAACAGGGACAGACACACCCACACCCACACCCACAGGCCCCATTGGCCAATGCCTCCTGGAGAGGCAGGACATTGGGTCCTGCGTGCATCTCCCAGTACTAGCACTTGCATACCTTAGCAATGCCACCCTACACCTGGGTATACGGTACACTGCTATCAAACGTTTGCTTTGACTACTGGCAGATAGCAATTCCTACGTTAAGCACAGTTTGCTGGTTGAACTCCATCATAACACCCTTTCTGATGTCTGCGGTGTGTGCTTCAGGTCTGGTCTCTGACAGTGTTTACCACCCTGGGGAGTGACCCCCAACAGTATTGCGTACCATATCCATGCCTGTACTGTGCCCAGGACTGATGTGGTGGCCAGGGCTGCTAAACTCCTCTATAGTAGCACAATGCTGGCATAGGTGTGGGTGTGGGTGTCTGTCTATCCAGTGTGTGGTGGCTGCAAACACCCTCCACAGCCCACACTGCCAGCACTGCTGCCAGTATTGGCCTGCCAATGTGCATAATGAGGAGCAAGGTACCATGGGTATAGCCCAGACAGGGTGGCCTGGCCAGGATGCATCTGTACAGGGCATAGGGCACTGGCTGGAACATTTTAGTGCCCGGCCACCACCTACACAGACAGGGTGGCCTCAGCATGTCCTGCTGGGAGATCACTCTCACCCTGACTGTGCAGTGACCACAGCATGGCTAGGCACCCCCATAGTGCTATGTAGTATTTCTTTCATGTGATATTTATGGGTTTTCTTTTGGGGCTCAGTCACTGATTTATCTGCTTGTTGTGTATGCTGACATCCCAGTTCTGGGTGCATGCATTTCCACCAGGAACATGCACTATGGACTAGCTAGCAGACTGTTTGCAGCTGGTATGTGTCTTGATGGAGCGCCTTGCAGGGTACAGCGGCTGAAGGCTTGCTGCAGGAGAATATCAGATAGTTGTGGGGTGCAGCTTAGCATATCCAGGCCTAATGGCTGTCTGCTATTGCATTATGGATGTGTATGTTTATGTTTATGTTTATGTTTATTAAAATTTGATATACCGCCCATCCAGAAAGATCAGAACGGTTTACAATATAAAATCACATAAAACACTCAAAAATAAAAACAATTAAAAACAGGTTTAAAACATAGCCAGAAAAAGAGAAGCGAAATACAATCTTAATAGGAAAGAGGGAATTAAAAGAACACGACATAGACTGCAATAAATAGCTTATACAAAGGGGGAGGGAAGGTCAAAGGCAAGGGAGAAGAGGTGAGTTTTGAGGTTACATTTAAAGGTAAGATGGTGAGGTTCAAGTCGAAGGGAGGGAGGTAGGGAATTCCAGAGGGCAGGAGCTGTGAAATAGAAGGCTGAGGAACGGGTAGATTGGAGATGCGCCAGAGAAGGGGAAGGAAGAGTGAGGCGGTTGAGGTGGAATGATCGAGGTGTACGTCTAGGAGTGTGGTAAGTGAGGAGATCAGCCAGATATTGCGGGGTGCTAGCATGAAAAAGCTCGATGGACCAAAGTTAACAATTTGTACTGGGAGCGGAACGGTAAGGGCAACCAGTGGAGGCGGAAAAGAAGGGGTGAAACATGGTCACGAGAGGAAGAATGGGTAACGATGCGGGCAGCAGTATACTGAATACGTTGGAGACGGTGCAATTGGGACTTAGGAAGACCAAGAAAAAGAGAATTTGCGAAATCAACACGGGACATAACCAAAGAAAGAAGTAAGGTAGCAAGTGCAGGAGGAGTGAGAAAAGGACGAACAGCACGAATTTGACGTAAGAAAAAGAAAGATGTTTTGGCAACATGAGAAATATGATCATGGAAAGAGAGGTGAGAGTCGAAAATAACCCCGAGGTAACGGAAAGAAGAAACCAGTGGAACAGGGGAACCCAAAAAAGAAGGGGCTAGGGAGGGAAGAGAACCATTACGAGAGAACCAGATAGCTGAGGTTTTTGCAAGATTAAGATGTAGACAGTTTTGTGATAACCAGTTAGCGACCATGGTGAGACAGGAATTGAGTGGAGAAAGATCAGGATGAAATTGGGAAGTGTGGTGAAGAAGGACAATATCGTCAGCATAGTAGAAAGCACTAATCCCGGTTTGTTGGATCTGAAGGGTGAGAGGGGCAAGAAAAAGATTAAAAAGGAGAGGGGCAAGTACAGAACCCTGTGGAACACCACATAGCAGAGGGAAAGGATCAGAAGGAGGGGCGGAGGAGGAAGAGGAAAGAACTGAACAAGAACGCGAAGAGAGAAAAGAATGGAACCAGTGAAAAACCGTGTGACAGAGGCCTGCCTCTTGGAGACGGAGGAGAAGGAGGGAGTGATCAACAAGGTCAAAAGCAGCTGATAAATCAAGTGCGACCGCCACCGAGATATCACCCACGATCGTGTGCTACGTGAAGAGCGTTAGTGAAAGCGAGAAGAATAGTTTCCACACTGTGACCCTGACGAAATCCAGATTGACGCGGGTGAAGGAAATTGATATTGTCCAGGTGGTGAGAAAGCTGAGCGAAGACAAATTTTTCCAAGAGCTTAGAGACGAAAGAAAGATTTGAAACCGGGCGATAGTGTGAAGGAATCATAGTGTCAAGAGAGGGTTTTTTGAGGATGGGGCGAATTAGTGCGTGTTTCCAGGAACGGGGGAAGATTCCTGAAGTGAGACTAGAGTTGAGCATAGAGAGGAGAGGAGGAAGAAACCCCAAAGATGGATCCAATAACCAAGTGGAAGGAATCGGGTCGAGGGAGCAAAAAGTCTTATTAGAGGAGGAGATTAGTTGATGGAGTTCAGCTGAGGTTATTAAAGAGAAAGAAGACCAGGTGTGAGAGTGAGTAAGAGACAGCGGGGGGGAAACAATGGGGGGTGGGGGAGAGAAGAGGTGGGGGACAGGATGGGAGGGAGGCTCTAAGATTGATGATCTTATCACTAAAAAAGGTAGCAAGGAGTGAGGGGGAGGGAGATGGATGGAGAGGAGGGGTAGAAGTGGAAGGGAGAAGGGAGGTAAGTGAACGGAGCGTATTATAAAGGTGTCGAACGTATTATAAAGGTGTACAGAGCTGCATTGACTGCCCTGTAGGGTGTGTTCCCCAGCAGGACCGGGGTTGATGGTCCCCTCTACTGCCACCATTGCAGGGAGGTAGAATGTGGATTTGTTGATGGGAGAACCTGTTTACCACCCTCAGCTCTGGAGGAAGAGGGTGGTGGTACATAATTCTCCTAGGGGTCCCTAGGGGCTACACCTGACTGAGACAGACAGACAGATATATCCAAAGTGTTTCTGCAGAAACTAACTACCTCACACATTAGCACTGCTGGGGACCTGCAGCATAGCCTATTTCCGCCATGGAAGGTGCTGTGGACCTGGTGCTGGGTGCCCCACCGCACACTCAGGGTGAGCACAGTACCTGCACAATGTGATGGTGTGTAGCTACTCTGTGCCAGTAACACACACGGTCAGTACCCCCTACCAGGCCGAGGTGCTGTGGGGGTGCACATGGTCAGTTCCCCCTACCAGGCCGAGGTGCTGTGGGGGTGCATTTCCCATCTTGTGTTTATCTGTGGACAGTTGATTTGCATGTGCAGTGCATCATGGGTACGGGTGTGCTAACCCTATCCTGGTGACCACAGCAGACTGTCTGTGTGGTGACATGCACTCCCTCTGCAGCCAGCCAGGGGCTTGCTAGCAGCTATGGAGCTGTAGCCCAATGGTTATTTCACTGCCTGTGGAGCCAGAGGTTGTTGGTTCAAACCCACAGTGGGGTTATTTGATAAGGCTGCCGAAAGCATTATCTCTTTTTCATGTACATTATTGCTGCCAGCAAAACACTCTCAGCATACTGTACCCATAAGGTGCCTCTGAGGGCGCCCTATAGGGCACCTTATGGTTACCATCCATATGAGGTGCACTATACGTTATCCTGTGGAGCGACTTATAGGGTGCCCTATAGGGGACATTTTAGGGTGCCGTAGCGGACAGTGCACTTTATAATGTGCCCTATGGAGTGCCTTATAGGGTGCCTTATGCGGCACCTTCAATTACGGCACGTGAGGGCGTGTTTGCTGGCAGTAATTAATAAAATACAAATAAAGTGCTGCAGGAAACAATACATACATTGCAAAGCTGATGCCTCAGCCAGCCTTACATATTAGGCACACTGGGGAGCAAACTCATGACCCCTGTATCAGCAGTCAGTGCCTTAACCATTGTGCTACACTGTTGTTCCTCCTTGCATGTCAGCGCACCTACTTCAGATTTCCATGCGCTTAAATGCACAGTGCTGCCATCAAACACAGTGCTATGACCTTGCTGTGCCTCATAGGGCACCCTATATGGCGCCCTATAGGCCACCCTTTCAGCAACATTGTAGGGTGCCGTAGCGGACAGTGCACTTTACAATGTGCCCTCTGGGGTACCCTATGAGGCGTCTTATGCAGCACCTTATGTTACAATACTTTGAGGGTGTGTTTGCTGGCAGCACTATTTAAAATAAAAATAAAATGCCCCAACACTGCCTGCCAATGTTCTGTGCCCTTGGGGGTACCTGCTGGGTACTATCCCCTGTGACACTGTGATAGACACGCTCATGCCCATGTTGGGCCCTCATCAGTTGCTGTCTGGCTGCTGTACAGTTTCAGCATTCCTAGGTGCCACCTAGGCATCTGCCTAGTCCGCACTGTGCCCCAGCTGCACCACAGCATGTGCCGCCTGCAGCCCTCTGTATCCCCTTTCCCAGCATCTGTCCAGTTGCCCATTCCGACATACCCGCCCTGCTGCTGTGGAACATGGGCATGCCATAGGAAACCTGTCCAATGGAGGACGTAACCCTGATCAGTGCTATTTCACTGTGGGATCATTCACCTTGTATGGGGACGGAGCGTAGACCCTTCTAAAATTCATATTTATTTTTTGGGGCTTTCTTGGGAGTGTTTTTTGATGTTTCCCATTACTATCACTATTGCCCAGCTTGCTTATGATTTTTTTATATTTTGTTGGGGTAATTTTTAATGTTTATTTGCCCTTTTGTTCCGTGCACATGTATCACACTGCTCACTTTTTGTAGGTTTCCCTGGTTTTGCTGTATATTGCTGACAGAAATTGTTTCTCTTCCCTTTAAATCGGCTCTACCGCAAGGTTTTCACTCGCGGTATTTTTTTGCTTGAATTTCAGCCCCGCTCGTGTGCGGGGAGCCTCTCCCCTCCCACTCTCCACCCATTGACCCCGTCTCTCCGCCCCTGGGGAGCCTTCCTCCGCCCTCCGAGAGCCTTTCCACGCCTCTATCGCACATCAGCACGCCGCACACATGAGCGGGCACTTTAGTGCAGCACACACGTGTGCGGGGCACAAAAACGCATCATTAGCGTGCGCTAAGGTACCTTAGCGCACGCTATTGTGCGCCGCGCACGCTATTGTGCGCTGCGCACTTGAGCGCAGTTTAGTAAACATACCCCTTTGGTTTGTTTTTATTTTTTGTACACAAATGTTACTGCAGTTTAAAAAATGCATATAACTTAACAGCAATGCTAGCATGGAGCACAAAAGACAAAAAAAGGGAAGAAAATTATAGGATGTGATACAATAAAAACTTAAAATATTACCTTATTATATACAGGAAGGGAGGCACCCAATAATGTCAGTTCCACGAGTCGGAGATTAGCAATGTAGCCTTCTAGAGGTCTGCACAATTTGCAGGGTAACCTCACACTTTTCCCTTTCTCAGCCATCCTTTTTTCTTATTATGTGCTAAACAAAGAGTATTCCACCAAAATTGGAAAGAAAGCATCTTGACGCTCTTCCTATTTTCAAAAAAAATTTTTACATTCATAAGGGGTCATTCTGTCCCCTGAATAGCAGAGATGGACGTCCCGTCGGGATGTCCATCCCCGCTATTCATCCCCCTGCCATCCCCATTACTAACCTCCCCGTACGAACAGCGGGTTTGTATGCGGATGCCTAGATGGGGGTGTGAGGGGGTGTTCCGGAGGCAAGTGATGGTGTGACATGAGCAGCCCTTGACCCTGAACGTACAGGGCCGATTCCAAGGTCGGCCCTGTACGTCCAGAACCTTCAGGCTAGATGGGGGCCTTATTCCATCTCGAAGATGGAATAAGTCCCCCTAGATGGTGGGGGACTGCGGCGCGGGACATGGGTAGGCAGGTGAGGGGGCTCAGGGGGTTCGCCGCAGACTCTTCGCACCATACTCTGCACTGTGGTGTCCCTCAGGGAGCTGTTCTTGCTCCTCTCCTTTTTAATGTTTTTTCTGTCACCTCTTGCTACCCTGATTCAGCAGCAGAAGGGCATTTCTATGTACTTTTTACGCGGACGACATCCTGCTGCTGTTCCATATGAATGCTGCTTCTCCTAAGCTCTCCATTGTTAAAGCCTGGTTGGCAGCTATTGCATCCTGACTTCATGCCAATTGTTTGAAACCGAACCCCACAGAATCTTCTGCGTTATGGCTCTCAGGTCCTTTCTCTCCACCTTCTGTCAGCCCCTCTCTCAATGGACAACACATTTCAACTGTCACCCACTTTAGATATCTTGGTATTATCTTAGATTCAGCTCTTTCCTTTCAGTCCCATATTAGTGCCATAGTGAAACGATGCTTCTACACTTTAGGTCAGATCCATGCCATTTGTTCTTTTCTCTCTCCGTCATCTATCACAACACTTCTGCTTACTCTTGTTATCACTAAGCTAGACTATTGCAACATCATCTATCTTGGTCTTCCTCATTCTCAAACTAAATGTCTCCAGTCAGTGCAGAATACGGCCATATGATTACTTCATCACGCATCCAGATTTGATCATGTCACCCCACTAATCATACAATCACATTGGCTTCCACTGTCTCACCGCTCCCAATACAACTTGCTTACAATTATTCATAAAGTTTGTGATAAGGAAGCTTATCATAGCTCAGGATGGAGCTATAGAAAAGGTGAAGTGACTCTGAACAAGCATCCTGTCAGTTCTGGTAGAAATAAGAAAACAGAATTTTCCCATAAAAGACTACCAGTCCCAGAATGCACCAGGTTTCCAACAGCCATTAGAGGAGCTGAAGTGGGGAAATGTGTGTTCAATCAGGAGGGCTATGAGGTAATTCCTAAGCACTCATCTCAAAGGGCAGGGCCTGATTCAGCACAGCTGCGCTGTGTTAGGGAGGAGCACTCATCTAAGCAGAATAAAGGTAGAGTTTATTCTACAGAGAATTATCCTCAGGATCATCATCATCTTCATGATCAACTTGGATATCCTCAGTTTTCATCTGAAGGATTATCAGAAGCAGAAGCCAAACCGGACGGACAGAGAGGGAAAGAAACCCTTTGGAAGAAAGAGGAGAAAAGCCTTTGAGAGGTCTAGAAGAGTCCAGAGCAGAACATATACTGGGAGGCATTCCAAGGGCCAGCATACACCATTGGACTGGGGAAAGCCAGAGGAATGGTGCTGCAGAGCTAGGAATCTCCAGACGGTACCTGTGAGGGAGACGGCTGCACGTGGAAGGGACCCTAAGACTCGTGCCAGAAGGTATGTGAAGAGAGATCCAGTGTCCAGGGATCTGGATTGGAAGGTTGGACATAAGAACTGGACTACATACTGGCCAGGCTATATAGAGAGGAACTCTAACAGCAATGGAAGCTCAGGTATGAACACTGATCTATGCCCTAGCTATAACCTTGAAAGACAGCAGGGAAACAAGTATTCTCCTGAGAGTGCTCCATTGGGAGATTCATCTGTGCCAATCCATGATATTGAACCCATACTTGTTGAAGAAGAGGGGGTGATAGCAGATGAAGAATCTGTTTACATGGACTGCTCTCTGTCTAAACTCCTTTGGTGATTTTCTGTTATAAAGTACAGCAACCATCACAAAGAAATACAAACTTGTTCTTTAATCTACTCAGAAAAGCTCTTGAGTAGGATTTTTAGCCACGCAGTAGAAAGCAAGCCAGCTAAGGGGTTTCAGCTGGATAACTGCTAGCAATTGAGCCTTACCTAATTGCTTGTGAGCTAGGAGAGAATCACTTCTGAATCTATGTGGGAAGATATAAGAAGTTAACCTGAAAAGAACAGTTTTTTTCTTTCTTTGTGGCTTTTGGTTTGTTGTTTGATACTTGCTAAGAGAATATTAGCTAAGCCTACAGAAAAGACCAGTTTGTTATCAACCAGGTCTTATTTCTTTGCTTTGATTGCCTGATAAGTTAAAATGTTTTTTTCCTGATTTTGTTTTTTCAAGTTTAACACTGAAAGCAAGTAACCTGATTTATGTGCTACCAAGCATATCTGTGTTGGGAGAAATAACCCCATAAATAAATATCTTATTGGCTTTACACTTGAGCACAACTAAATTATTGTGAGCAGCTGTGTCGGGTGTGAATGGACTAGGAAATTACAGACCGGTGAGCCTGACGTCAGTACCAGGGAAAATGGTAGAAACCATCATAAAGAACAAAATTACACAGCATGTAGATAGTCATGGCCTAATGGGAGACAGCCAACATGGCTTTAGACAAGGAAGATCTTGTCTTACTAATCTGATATGTTTCTTTGAAGGTGTGCATAAACAGGTAGACAAAGATGAGTCGGTTGATATAGTGTATCTGGACTTCCAGAAAGCTTTTGACAAGGTCCCCCATCAGAGACTTTTGGCGAAGCTAAAAAGTCATGGGATAGGAGGCAGTGTACTATTGTGGATTGGGAACTGGTTAAAAGATAGAAAGCAGAGGGTAGGGCTAAATGGCCAATATTCCCAATGGAAAAAAGTGAATAGTGGAGTACCCCAGGGATCTGTACTGGGTCCGCTACTTTTTGACATATTCATAAATGACCTGGAAAAGGGAATAACTAGTGAGGTTATCAAATTTGCAGATGACACAAAACTGTTTAAAGTTGTTAAAACCCAAGAGGATTGTGGAAAACTGCAGGAGGATCTGGATAAATTGGAAGACTGGGTATCCAATTATATCTGTAAACTTTAGAATTTCCACAAAGTATTTCTTAAGGAGGATCTCTGCAGAGAGCACATGAGTAAGTGGAAAATTTAAAAAACAAAGATTTCTGGCTCATGCTACATTCTCCAGAGCCTCCAATCTGGCGTGAACTGACAGAGAATCTTTAATATAAGCAACATTAGAGGCTACACATGATTGGACCTCAGAATCTACACGTGCCACAGACTTATTCAAGCAAGAAACCCACTTATCTAAATCACATAATTTATGCACAACCGTATAAGTGAAAGTCCATAGAGATGAAACTGTTGCAGAGAACTTAACATCCATATTTATTACCCCCCAAAGGTCTTTAAGAGTTATATCGCATTCCGAAGGAGGAGATATATTCACACCCATATCCACCGGACCTAACAGTTTAGATATTGGAACTGAAGAGCCAGAATCACCAAACGTTTCTTCCAAAACAGTTGAGGAAAAGGAGGAATAGGAGGGGGTAGTGAGGTCCGGTTACTGGAGCTCAATGAAGCTCCTTCCGAAGGCAGTAAACTGGACATCAGAGGTACTAAATGTCTATCCATAGGACCCATCTTTCTTACCTTGCTCCCTTTATTTTTACGCTTGCCCATCACAATAGGCCCATTCAGACAATAGTTCCTCCTATATGCTCTGGTGCGCCGAAAGGGCCCCAAAGAGGCATGTGCAGCCTCTTTAGTTGCACTCCGTCGGTTTGCGACCCATGAGCTGCAGGGGCGGCCCAATGGGGGTGCGGGGCCAAGTGCGGAGACTCGGTGCGGGGCCTCATTTGCATAAATATTTGCATAATGTTACCATATACTAACTTTTAGTAAACATGCCTCTTAATGAGTGTATGGATAAAGAAAGACTAAAAGATTTCTACATTACTATAATCCAGTGCCAACCGCCAGACACATTAGGAACTACTACAAACACTGCCCATTTAGAACCCATAGCAAACCCGCCGTATCCTAACAGCACTACCAGGACTCACAAAGCACCATACCCTACCTATCAAAAGGCAACACTGCAAATATTAAACCAACACATTTCGGAGAATAACAATACATGACCTACTGGGGAAAGAGAACAAGTGGCAATGTCAAATAGGAATTACATAAACAGAATACCTCAGCTCAATTACACATGCAGAACATAGACCATCACCAAACAAGGAATCACAATTTAGAAATAGGAAGACAATAAGTAAACTTGGAACCCCAAAAAGCCAAACTTGGAATGTACAACAACACTGTAGAAATAGAACTATAAATTAATTTCCTCTTGTACTAAACAAAGCGCAGACGTTAATGATGCACATTTCCCAGAGCTGACATATTCCAATTAATAAATTCAAAATAAAGAGATATTTTTCTACCTTTTGTGCATTTTTTTTCAGCTGCAATTGCTCCAGCCACTTTCTTCTGGTTTCTTCGTGTCTTCTGCTAACTGTCCATCGTCTGCTGTCCATTTGTCCTTTCTTCTCTCCTAGTTTTTTTTCCATTCTCTCTCTACATCTGCTTTAACATACTAATCTTTCTCCTTTTGCTCTTTCCTCATTCCTATTTCATCCACTCAAATTTTACCCCTCCATCCTCAATCCCCACTTACTCTCCCAATACCCGGCCAATTGTAGATTTTTCATCCCTCCCACACAAAATATTTTTCCCCTCTCCATTTTACTCTCCCAGCCCCATCCCATTCTAATCCTCCCCAACATCAGCTCCCTTCTAGTTCCAGCCTCACCCAGCATCCATTCCCTTCTAGTCCCTGCATCAGCCCATTTCCAGTCCTAGCCCCCCATCAGCCCATTTCCAGGTCCTAGCAAACCCCCCAACCCAATAACAGTCCTAGCCCCCCCATCAACCCACTTCCAGTCCTAACCCCCATCACCCCATTTTCAGTTTAAGCCCCCCCCTATAACCCATTACCCTAACCCCCCATCAGCCTACTTCCAGTCCTAACCCCATTAGCCCATTTCCAGTCAGCCCCCCATAGCCCATTGCCAGTCCTAACCCCCCCATCAGCCCACAGCCCATTACCAGTCCTAACCCCATCAGCCCACCTCAAGTCCTAACCCCTCCCCATCAGCTCATTTCCTGTCCTAGCCCCCCCATAGCCCATTATCAGTCCTAACCCCCCCATAGCCCATTACCAGACAGCCCCCATCAGCCCACAGCCCATTACCAGTCTTAACCCCCCCATAGCCCATTACCAGTTCTAACCCCCCAACAGCCCACAGCCCATTACCAGTCCTAACCCCATCAGCCCATTTCCTGTCCTAGCCCCCCATAGCCCATTACCAGTCCTAACCCCCCCCCACAGCCCATTACCAGTCCTAACCCCATCAGCCCACCTCAAGTCCTAACCCTTCCCCATCAGCCCATTTCCTGTCCTAGCCCCCATAGCCCATTATCAGTCCTAACCCCCCCATAGACCATTACCAGACCTAACCCCCCATCAGCCACAGCCCATTACCAGTCCTAACCCCATCAGCCCACCTCAAGTCCTAACCCCTCCCCATCAGCCCATTTCCTGTCCTAGCCCCCATAGCCCATTATCAGTCCTAACCCCCCCATAGACCATTACCAGTCCTAACCCCCCATCAGCCAACAGCCCATTACCAGTCCTAACCCCATCAGCCCACCTCAAGTCCTAAGCCCCATCAGCCCATTTCCAGTCCTAGCCCCCCCTAACCCATTACCAGTCCTAACCCCCCCAACAGCCCACAGCCCATTTCCAGTACTAACCCCATCAGCCCACATCCTTTTTTAACCCCCCCATCATCCCATTTCCAGTCCTAGCCCCCCATAGCCCATTACCAGTCCTAACCCCCCCAACAGCCCACCTCGTCCTAACCCCTCCCCATCAGCCCATTTCCAGTCCTAGCCCCCCATAGCCCCTTACTAGTCCTAACCCCACCCCACAGCCCACAGCCCATTACCCGTCCTAACCCCATCAGCCCACCTCCAGTCTTAACCCCCCAGCCCATTTCCAGTCCTTGCCCCCCCATAGCCCATTACCAGTCCTAACCCCCACATCAACGCACAGCCCACCTCAAGTCAAGTCCTAACCCCCTCCATAGCCCATTACCAGTCCTAATCCCCCCCCCCCCCCCCATCGGCTCAAGGAATTTTTTTTTTTTAAAAAGCTGGCTGCTACCACTGCTGCTGCCACCGCGGCAGCGGCAGAATGGAGAGTCCCGTGGGGCCCCCTCTGCCCGGCTGAGTCCCTCCCTCCCTCCCTCTGCGACGACTGAGCCCCTCTGTGCCGGCTTTCAGATTCGCGAAGGGAGAGTGTCTCCCTCCCGTCTCTGTTAAGCCCGCAGAGGCTGATGGGAAATTTCCCATCTGCCCCTGCAGGCTTAACAGAGACGCGAGGGAGACACTCTCCCTTTGTGTATCTGAAAGCCGGCACAGAGGGGCTCAGCCATCGCAGAGGGAGGGAGGGAGGGACTCAGCCAGGCAGAGGGGGCCCCGCGGGACACTCCATTCTGCTGCTGCCGCGGCGGCAGCGGCAGTGGTAGCAGCCAGCTTTTTTTTTTTATTATTTAATTTTGATAAAAAGCAGAATGTTCTTTGCACGGGGCCCCCTGAAATGCGGGGCCCTGTGCAAAAAACATTCTTGCTCAATGGACGGGCCAGCCCTGATGAGCTGTGACATGCAGCCGCATGTGACAGTCGCTACTCTTTATACAGAAATGGGATCCTCCTGAGGGAATGTCCTCCATGCGCCTGTCCGATTGCAGGAACAGGCACACCAAGAATCACAAGGAGCAGTCTAACAGGGTAGGCGTCAGCCCTGCTCTTGCCCTCCTCTCCACAGCCGAATACAACTCCAAATGCTTGTGATGGCAGCTGCTTTTTATTTGGCAATGGGGTTCTCCCAAGGGAATGTCCTCCATGCTCCTGTCTGATTGCAGGAGAGGCACACCAATGATCACAAGGAGTAGTCCAACAGGTTAGGTGTAAGCCTCACTCTTGCTCTCCTCTCCACAGCCAAATACAGCTCCCCTACATCAAGTCTCTTTAAGGCCATAAGCTCATGCATATCAGGTCTGGCTCAGAAGTCTTCTCCTTCGCCACCATTTTCTCGGGCATATGTGGGCCTATCCAGTGCATTTTTCCTAGCAAAAAGGTGCTGGCACTCATATTAAGGCTCTTTGAGGATCATGTGTTAATTTTTGGCAGGCAATGAAAATGGTATTCAGTACCACCAGATACCTCCTCAGCAAAGGTCCTGGGCCTATCTTATGTCATATAAGACTCAACGAAAGCACAAATTGTGATTGATGTTTACCTCCCTTCTTTGCAGACATCATGGGGCAGACTGCAGTTCGAGGTCTTTAGAAGCAGCTCAAGGCAAGTTACAGTCAGATACTTCCTTGTCCCGAGAAAGCAGATGACCTACAGTATGTTGGTACCTAAAGAAATGGAAGATTAAGTGATTTGCCTAAGGCCACAAGGAGCATCAATGGGATTTCAGCACTGGTTTCCCTGGGTCCAGTCCACTACTCAAACCACTAGCCTATTCTTCCACTTTTCACACAAAAAGCACCTTTTAAGGCCTCATTTGGGAGGAACATTCAGAATATGCTTCTGTTCTGCTCAGGCTCCACAGTTCTACCCCCCACTCCCTCCTTCTCGCAAAAGGGCAGTCCTAACTTTATTCACAAAGATCTACCTGGCTAGCAACTGGATATTGCTGCCATCTGGACAGGGCTGTTTCTGCGCGTACTGGATACTCAATGCCAGGCACTATCTGAATACTGCCATAGCACATCCGCTATAATTTGCCCACAGCATCCGCTGACACCATGGGCTGAATACTGGCCCATAGATTTCTTATTTTCTCCAAGTGTCCCAAAGCAGGAAAGTCTCTCATCTGCCAAAAATCTTCATGAAATACCTTACTGAAATATTAAATATCCCAGATGAATCAATGCCCCCAATCTCCCAGGAAAAATAGCTGTAAAAGAGCAATTGATTTGACAGTTTGGATCTTTCTGCTAAAAGGCCTGGCCTGGTCTTTGACTGGTGCCCTGGGATGGACTCCATTTTCCTAGGGGAACTGTTTGTGGTTTGGGTCTGTGGCTAGTTGTTGGCAGTATATGTTCTTAACAAACCAATAAAGCCTTTTTATAGTATATGTTCTTATGCTATGTGGGTTATTCATCCATCCCTGCTATTCGTGGCTTCTCCTGCCCCTGAATAACTTCCCTGCTGGTAGGGCAGGGAAGTTAGACGAGGGTGAGGAATGGGCGGCCCAGGGGGGCAGTGGGTGGTCGTCAGCCCTGGATGTACTGGGCCGGTTCTAATGTTAGCCCTGTACATCCAGGGCCAGCGAAATATCCAGGGAAAGTTATTCCACCTCTGAGGTGGAATAACTTCCCTGGACGTGTTTTTTTCTCTGCCGTTGCGCAGATTGGGTGGGGGGGGGGGAGCCGGAGGATATTCCTCGCAGCCCTACCCTGGCCTTAGGAGACCAGATCAGGGGTCGGGCTGCGGGGAATTAACTTTATTCTCCGGCGGCCAGCATCGCAGCTCCAATGGAGCCATGGTGCCAAGGCAACATGTCACCACGGCTCCATTGAAGAGCCTTGATTGAGTTAGCTGGGTGCAGTTCTGCATGTGCAGGCTGGACAGAATCGTAGTCCCAGCCTGCATGTGCAGGACTGTTCGTGATTCTGATCCCGCAGGGCTAGATGTGCTCCGCAGGATCAGAATCGCAATCCTCTCTGTGCGTCCAGTTCAGTCCGGACGCACAGAGGGGATCTACGTCCAGGACAGAATTGGGCCCTATGTGTTTCTATGTCTTGCTTGACTCTGCAGGGGTCAGCACAGAGGGCATGGGGCATGTCTACTCTGCCTCTAGGTTTGTTTCCTCCTGGGTCATTGCTTCTTCTTTTGTCTTTATGGTTTAAAGGGGCATGTTTACTAAACATTCTTATCGTGCGGGGCCGCGGTAGTGTACCTGTGCCATATAAGGAGTGGGCGGATCAGGCTGCCAAAAGAAAAAAACCGGGAGTAAGCAACCGGACGTGTGCGCGTCCCGGTAATGTGCGGGGTCGACATTAGCGCGCCAAAAGGCAAAGTGGCGCGCTGCCGGGTATAGAAAACACCCGAGCCGTAGTACAACGGTGAAGACACTGACCAATAGTGCAGGGGCCATGGGTTCAATCCCCCATTGTGCACAACGACAAAGGCCAGCTGAGACAGCAACTGTAATGATTAAAATTATTTTAGGAGGCAAATTAATTTTGAACGGCATAAGGCGGTGCACAGTTCTGTTTCAGCGGCATAAGGAAGCGCACAGTTCTTTTTGGGCGGCCTAAGGCGGCGCACAGGTCCTCTTGTGCGGCAGAAGGCGGCGCACCGGTCATCTTGGGCGGCAGAAGGCGTCGCGCTGATAGGCACAAAGCGGTGCGCCGATAGACACAAGCACAGGAACGGAGCCACAGCACATTGGTTAAAACACTGACCAATGGTGCTGGGAGCAGGGGTTCAATCCCCCCCCCCGTGTACACTGAAGGCAGTTGTCGGTGTTTGTTTTCTATTGGAGTCACAGAAATTATGGCCGCCAGAGGTGCGTGCGCTGCTGTACGTAAAGCGGCGCACTAATGGTATTGGAGGCCGCTGATGACTGGGAGGCATAAGTCGCGCAATGATGGGAAAGCAGAGGAACCGAGCAACAGCATGATGGTTAGAACACTGACCAATGGTGTAAGGAGCAAGGCTGTGAACACCCGCAGTGCACACTAAAGACAGCTGGCTGAGGCATAGGGGGCTGTGGTGCTGGTCAGAAGGGTGTGTGGCAATGTTTTTTTGAGGAATAATAATTTGGGAGAGGTAAATGGTGTTGTGCTGATTTGCAAGCACCCAAACACAATCAGTGTGCAATGGTGCAGGGATCAGGGGTGCAATCCCACACAATGGCAAATGAACATGTCTGGCAGAGACAGCACCTGTAAGGGGTAAGATAGCCCCATTAGGGTGTTATCGCATATCTGTGGAATAAGTGGTTTCCAGCAAATGTACTCTCAGAGCACTGTAACATAACGTGCCCTTGAAGTCACCCCACAGGACACATCTCCAAATGCAGTGTCCACCACGCCACCCAACAATGTTGGTGAAATAGTGGCCGAGGGGCGCCACATAGGGTGCCCAATGAGGCGGGGAAAGGTCACAGCACTCTTTCTGCTGTTAGCACTGTGCATTGTAAACGTATGGAAAACCTAAGTAGTTGTGCTGACACAGTTCGTGCATATGTGATTTATCAGTGAGGGACTGCAGACAGCCCCTGGTGTCTGATATCCACAGGGTGTCAGAGTTAATCTCATATTGCAATCCTCAGCCTGGGCCTGTCTGCAGCCCTTTGCTCCGAGATCAGCAATGGCAGACCTGGGTCAGTCATTAGTTACACACCAAGGAGGGGCTGCAGACAGTCCCAAGTGACGCATATCAACACAGAATCAAAGTCAATATCATCCATTAAACTGCCCCATTACCTCTGGAGATTGAAATCCACAGAGTAACACAGCTCCATGACAGCCAAGGTCTGATGAAAAAACACACACGCCTATGTCATGTATGTAGAAAACTGGTGAATACAGCAATGATGTTGCAGGGGTCATGGTCTGCTCCAGTTAATTAATAAGGGTGGGTGAGGTATGTTTCCACTCTGTGATCAAGTGTACAGCAACCACTCCTGGCATAGTGAGACAATTACACCCTTGTGCCATATATTATTGCACCTTTTATGGTGCAGCAGATGTAACATCACAAACATACCCTGTCAGCAAAGGTGAACTGTAATCTATTTCCATAGGCCATGTTGAAAGGCTGTCCACTCCCAGGCCACTATCGTAGGCACATCATAAGCTGTGTCAATCAAAGGTGTGCCAGAAGATGCCATAAGGACGTATAGGTAAAAGCAGAAAGCTGAGCCAATAACAGTAACATCCCCCAAGCTGAATGCAAACAGAGGAATGTGCTAAACACACACATAACACAAACACTGCACAGAGCAGAGAAGACAGACAATATCAAATTAAATGAAGGACCTACATAAGTTGATGGGCTGCCGAAAGCAGCTGCAGGCCATGTGACACCCATAAAAATGTGAAAAACATATCATGGGCAGCTATATCCATGCACAGATTGATGGTAAT
Organism: Ichthyophis bannanicus; assembly: GCA_033557465.1. Classification (NCBI taxonomy): domain Eukaryota; kingdom Metazoa; phylum Chordata; class Amphibia; order Gymnophiona; family Ichthyophiidae; genus Ichthyophis; species Ichthyophis bannanicus. The sequence goes on from CM066032.1 coordinate 598,283,269, forward strand.
GTACCCTGCTACACTGGACAGTGTGAGACAGAGGATGTGCAGATGTGGTGTAGTAGGGGAGTCTGAAATGGAAGAATATGTGAAATATCAGGATGACGGTGGAGTACAAGTGCTAGGCAGAGCACACACAGGAGAGGCAAGCAGGTTGAGATGCAATGCACCGAATGTTGTGTTAGTCGATGACGTGGTTTAGCAGCATGCACATCAGGGTAGGATGGCACATAGCTGGCAGAGAAAGGATGGATGGAAGGATGTCGCACAACTCAGTTAATGGTACAATGTGGGCATGCCACTGATGTACACACATATGACTATCACACTAATGAACAGCACATATGCAGGACAAGCAATAAAATACAACACCTGCAGACAGGAACCACACAAACGACCAGTACTACAAATGTAGACGCCTAAAATGGTAAACACACACCGCCCATGTGAGGCACAACAAAGTCTACATAACCAAAATAACGCATGCCAGTACACAAAAACGCCTGCTGGCTGCCATGACAAACAAACACAAAAACAACTAATCTGTTAGTAAAATGCACATGCAGATACACCATGTACAGAAAGAAATTTGCACTCTGTATCTTGCAACAACAAACACCTGCACAAACACAATGAAATGTCCTGCACTGAATACAGCATGCAAACAGGGATATAATTAAACACAACGCCATCAGAGGATGTTCCCTGGATCAGGTGAATAATCAGGAGAAGAACAGGAGACAGCTCAACATGCAATAAGGTGTAGCACACCAAAACACCTGAATCTCATCAAAAAGAAAGGGCCACATGCAACAGGATGTAAAGACCCTAAAGTGTGAGGTCGTTATTACACAACAAATGTCATGGCTAGGCAACACACAGGATGCACCCTTTTCTACAGTGAAGACAGTAAAGGGTGTGTGTAGAGCTGAGGAACCTGTTGGTACCTCATGGCCGAGTGAGGCCATTAGAGATGTTAAAAACAAAACATGTGCGGAAAAAACATGCATACAGCACACGTCAAACACATGACCATAGCCAATAACAAAAAGCAATCAATGAGCACACTCTAACACAAAGATCCCAAAGGGCGTGTGTGGATGTCAAGCGTATATAGACAGTGATGTGCCATGTGGCTGTCACTAACACAGCTGGCACTGTACAAGGATGTGAGCATAGGTGACCCATGTACATGTCCAGCAAACAAACACATAAAGGGGATGTATGTGCAAATACCGGAGGACTAACATAGTGAAGTGAAACATGGCTTGCACACCAAACAAACAGTGAACAATTCACAGAAGCACCCCATGTGGCCCATGGCAGGTCATGTAACCCACCATCACCTAGCAACAACAAAATACATCATCTACACCCTGTGACATTGAAAGGAAAATGATGGATCCATGGGCTCACAAGGAGTCATGACTGATACAAAGTCACACATTGAGCATGATGACAGACCTGAAATGCAAACACCACACGAAACACATATTGGGTAAATACAGAACTTTATTTGGTTTGCACATCACAAATAGTGTAGACAGTGCCATCATAATATCAGGGCTGGCCGCATCACCTCGGAAAGTGCTCAAACCTTTAGCATGTCACAAAGCCACCTCCTACAGAAAGGTAACTTGGTTGACAACAAATTATCCACACCAGATATAATGTGCATCAGGTGCATACTCTGCACCTGACACCAGACCCCAAGCGCCCCCTTGCTGCTGCATGTCGCAAATGTGTCACCCACATATGAGTGCATGTACAGATGAGATGATGCATGCTGAAGACCCAATACACCTCATCTGTCCCTCAGAAAATACCCAACTGTCAAAACAGGGGTCAGGACTAACTCCAAAAAGATATTTGGTGCAAAGGATTTTAATGTTCAAAAACATGACAGAAAAGTAATGATGATACGCACATCCCAATGCCCGATATGGGATTACAAGCTACACCACTATGGACACAAACAATCATGTAAATCACAATACGCATCTGCTAACAAATACCACATGCACATGACCACAGACATAATACCAAACTCAACAACCAGCAGAATATGCACATATTACACCATCAAGGAGGTCAACATGCAGTGTTGGTTTGGGGAAACAGTGCATCGTCACATATACCCGGATACATGGAATTTCCCAGTAAACAAGTAGTATTGACACCCACACTGCCACACTGCAAAACATAATGTGGCAATGTGAGTGTCGCTAACACAAGCCATAGTCATGACCGGTGAAGACGGGAAATGCAAGGTGTGTACAGACATGCAGACTGTCATGTATGCACAGTACGCAAACACACGAAGCAGCATATAAATAAGGAAATAATGGACAAACATATCACCTAAATCCACACAGAAGCCATAGGTCCACATGTGGTGTCACAGAAACATAGTCAGTGAGATGCACAAGCACCAGCCACATGGCAAACATGATACAGTGATGCCACACATGCATGTAAACACCCATGGGTCACTGAAAAACATCATCCCAAGATGGTGTTGTGTTTGAAAACATTGTGGAGTTTAAATGGGGATCATGTCCAGGTGGCAAATAGGTTGACGTAGACAATAGGAGCACTCCATCGTTGGCCACATGACAAATACATGGGCTGTATGCTTGTGTTGTAAGAAAAACATTAGAATATCATCGGTGCCATGTCACAGCCATGGTACAAAACATGAGACACCCAACTGTGACAAAATGTAACACCTAAAATGTACATGTCAGTTTCTGCTGCACAAGGTGGGATCATCGTAAAACTTCATAATTTTATCTGAAATCCAAAAAATCATCTTAAAAGTGTCTTTTATGCTCAAGACATGCATAGTCAGGGGTTCTGTGATCAATATACCATAGTCCTTCGAAGTCCATGTGTGTCCCCCACAATGAGGAGCACGTCCTGCCAATCAATTGCATCAGCAGTGCTATCGACACCTCTGTCAGGGTGAAAGCAGTAGTCAAAAATCAATAATGTCTATCCCAGTCATGTGTTGCACTCTCAGAGGTAAAACATCCAATGGCAAAATGCCATAGCAAAGAGTTGCATGGTGGTCTGTCCTCAAACAGGTGGGTGTCGTTGACAACAGTTGCAGTGTAAGAGATGTGCCCGGTATGTCCACTGTCCTGTGTCAGGAGAGGAGAGGTATGTAATCGTCAGACACCTTTGGAAAAGAAACACAAATGTCATAACTTCACAGCTGTGCAAATGCTGAAGAAAGGAATGCAAAGGCAAACAGGACATGATAGCAATATGAAACATAACCATGTGGCCAACATCATTATGCCTCAACACAGACATGGTTGTCACATGGATATGTTAATGTCCATGCGCCTGTCACACAGGTGTGTTGCAGCTACACACCATATGCAGCTGTTCATGTGAGTCTAGAGAAAATGTTACATGCCCATCAGAACAACATTATATCATCAACAGTGAAAGACAGATGTAATGAACCCCAAAAGAAAACCAATACACATACCGTGTGTGTGCATCAGGTGTAGCTCATCAATCGCTTGAGCCACTACACAACAATATCAGGAACACCTGAAGGTAGACAATGTCAGCAAAAGCTCGAGATTCACCATGGCAAGCCAACGTTGATGACGGTCCAGATTATGTGCATATCTGTAAACACAAATGAAAACAGACCAGTGCTTAATGACAACAAAAGAAACATGTTTTCTCAATGCACACAACACATGTCCATAATGTTGACAACGTTTACACCACTATGTAAGAGGTAGCATAGTCACAACAGACACCCAGAGGCACACACCCCTAACAGCACATGATAATGTATGATGTCGGAGCAATGCAACATCACACAGGCAAACGAGAAATACACACACCCACAGTATGGAAATGTCAAATTGACATCTGTAACACATGGCCTTGCATGTGCACAGGTGTAGATCTGTAGATATAACGGCCCAGTGACCATGCAATGATATCATGGTGTTGTCTGAGAGTACATTGTTTGGGGACAGAAAACGTGCAGCCAAACATCACAATACAACAACCTACACACACATGCAGGTCTGTTTCACATGTCACAGTGAAAGTGTGGTAGAGGACATGCTTAACCAAGACACAAGGGAATATGAGTGACACCAGCAAGAGATGGTTTACTGATGCTAAACCTAGAATATTGGAAAACAAATCATCTGTGCAATATGACAGATCAATAGGAACATATGATTTCAATTAGTGCGGTCACACACAATGTCTATGTACAACCACCTACCAAAACAAAATGATTAATTGCTGATGTAGAGACACATGGCAAAGCACCAGACCAACACCATCCAAACCACGTATGTCCTCTGCACATGGAGACACAAGATAAGCAAACAAATGTCATGTTATAGCCATGAATCACACACTGCACCGTCATGTCCCCAGCTATCACACCCCACAAGAGCCCTCAATTAATGACTGCTCCCTATCACAATGTACAGATCACATACATGTCAGAGGCATCACGGAGATGTCTAACGAGATCCTGAGGTGTGTGTAGTGTCTCCGACCCCTCCCTTACCTCTCTGTCCGTGTACACACAGAGCAATTCAGGGGTATGCGCACACCATTCTGTTGTCTCAGTCGCAGAGTGCACTATAAACCTTTTATCACCATATTGTGACAAAAGACTCCTCTACCTGTTTAATGTTGTGCCAAAGTTGTATGTTAATCCACTTACAATAGGGAAAAGCATTGGATATCTGCGCTCCCACCTCATGTATTCCCGTATCATAACATATCCTGGTTTGTACATCTCATACCGTCTGTAATATTAACAGTTATGTTCTGATGATGTGCACAAATAACATGCATAATGTGTTGCATGTGTTAAAATGGACCACCCCATGTCTGCATGTGACAAACCCCTGAGGGCTGCATGCCATCCCAATGTGTGTTAGTCTTGAACGTTGAAACATGCATACCCTACATGTGCACCTCTGATAAATAGCTGGCAACCTATGTCTGTGTATGTAAGTCAACATAATCATGCCTTGCTTGTGTCTGCAAGATATTTGCTCATATGGTCTGTGTTCACGTTACCTACACACATACACAGCCTGTAGCTAACGCATGATGGATGATGTTGCAAGAGCATCAGCAAGATATGCCATCCAATCCATTAAATACCTGCTATAACACAAGCAACACCCACATGCTGTGATCCAACTGGCTATTGTAAAACACCCTTTGCTGTATCTGGCTGATACATCTCACCATGTGTGTAGATACCCATCACTGCAGTGAAGTAGGACTCACCAAGTTAAAAGTGTTTTATCACAAACCCCTGGCTGCACAATGCAGAAGGTCCCCATCCCTAACCACATCCATGTCATGGCTACCTGATCAACAATTACATTTTGACACACGTCATGTTTGACATCACGATTACACGCAAACCTGTTTATATCATGTCTCCCCATACGTTACTAGCATTGACACTAGTAGTTTATTGTGCTTTGATGTGACATTGTTGGCAGTACACACATATGAAAGCAGCACACAAACATAGGTATGTCACAGGAGCCCTAATACCAACATGAAACATCACAAACAGTGTGTCTACATCGTAGGCGCCCTCCACACATGGACAACAGTCAACCAAACAGGGAGTGACAGTTCCCAACCAATGAACATATCAACATATGTGGGCTGACACTGTGTTGGCACACACTGATCATGTAAGATAACACCTTCTGGTCTGACACAACAGCTGTTTATATCAGAAGCTACACCCTTGTGAATTGCACCCTCCAAACAAACCAACCCAGATACCAAACAAACCCCCACATCATCTGCCACCAACTGCTGTTGTTGCAAATCCCACATTATTGTGGCACACCCATGGGACATATGTGATGTTGGCATTTGAGGAGTCCAACTGGTACTGCAGTGTGTCCATCCAGATTCCATGTTAACATTAACACATTAACACAATAACACATTACACACATTGTTATAGCACAGTGTGTGTCGATAAGCGACTTAATACCGGTACATGTGAACAGCTCTGCAATCAACCTCTCGCCTGACACAGCTGAGCCCTCCCGGTGTGTCAACCACTGGCACGTACAGGGGGGCACAATGGGACTCCTCCCTCAAGATCCTCATTAATTTCTGCAGCGCGAATATCGTGCCTGAGAGCCAATTGTTGTGCAGGATGACAAATGCAACGGCTATGATTTATTCACACTCGGCCAAACAGGGCGTGGGCTGGTATATTGTACAGGCCCCCGCCTGTCCATATCACAGACACCTGAAGGCGACTCTTCAAATTGGAACACAGGGGACGCCAAAGGTATGCCGGCTCTATGACAGAGCCGCGCTGAGAAGGCATGGGCCTCATTGTACCATCTTGCTCCATGCACGTGTCCGTGGAACTGAGGTCGAACAGGAGTCAGCGCAGCCAGGGGCGGACCAACCATATACTGCATCACCTGCAGGAGACAAGAACATGTTGCATGTAAAATGTAGGGGTCCAATGTGACACCGGCCCTGGACAGCTGTGTCGGCACCATGAGAAAGAAACCAACAAGGACAGGTGTGACAACAATATACAGCTGCCATAACTATGCAGCTTCTATCAGATATACATATGATGACATACAAGCTAAACATGGCTTATCCCAGCCCGGGTAAAACACAATATCAAAATACAACCACAACGCTGGGACCATTAGTCACCCCTTAGAAATAAATGTTGTGTGTGTGTGTGATGGCTACATGCATATGGTGATGACAGTTTACTGTCCACATCTGCCAAACCAACAATGGTGACACCACAATAGCAATCCAACTGCTCCCATAATCACAGGGTATGTTTCTCATCAATAACCAAGGGAAAAACACACAAGCCATTCTGCGCTGCTGGCACACATACACACCATGTATGCCATGGTGGTAGGTAACGGAATGAAAAGCATATCACCTGTAGGACAATCCTGTTTCATGCAGATGGCAAACAGATGATGTTTATTTTGTCAGGCCAAAATTAAAAATGTGTAATTGTTTGCGCGGGCCAATAGCCGGTCATAGCCATACTGTTTCCAGTCCTACCATCCTTATCATGTAACATCATCACTCTGAAGGTGGGGCGGTCGTCCAACAGTGCACACTGTACCAGTCAATTAGTTTTGTTTTCCCCCAAAAACATATGCATAGGGCAAATTAAAACCGTCCCGGTTGTCAGCTGGTTCCAATGACCGCTGTGGTAATGCAACCCACGTAGTCCCCTTGCTTGTAACTGTACATTTTACACAAAAATGTGATGTGAAATGAGAATGGCCAGACAAGATGACACCAAACGTTACCCTCAACTACAGTGTCAGAGGCTACTGTGAAACACTCCATTGTGTTGCAAGTCTGCGTGTGACATAGGCAATATGTCTGGCCAAACTATATGCACACGTGTTTCCCCTGCTGGAATGGATAAACCTCAACATCATCTATCAGATATTAATATACACCTAACTTCATGGTCAGATATTTGAGCCACTGGGTGACAACTCCATCACAGAAAGTGCGTATGTGGTCACATACTGACACGCAACATGAGCATGTGTGTACTATTAGGGTTATCCAGAACCAGACATGTTAAAATGACGGAGAAGAATAGAACATTATCCAGCAATTAAAACATTTTGCAATCACAGGTGTATCGTGGTGGGACAACAAAAACCAACACCCACCAACACCGCACCCCCATGTTTGCATATGCTACCAACGATGCACTATGAGGGATCAATCATCAATACAAAAACCATTAGATTGTCCTGCACTGAGGTGTGCGCACATGTACAAACATGGCATATCAAACGGGTCATTTTTGGCTTTATTTCTTACCCGTCTTTTTGTATAAGACTGGGAGGCATAAGTCATGCATGTAGGGTTAAGTTTTAGTCGTAGTGTACCCAGCCCTGCCACAAAACCATGTAATAATGATATACCCAAACACCATCAAGGCCGTCGACTAACACATCATATCATATGCCAAACGTGCATGTGGTGTCGAAATATAAGAACAACCTCTACTGTGATCACAAATACGAAACATGTATAATGAACATACCAGAAATAAAAAGACCCTGACATACTCAACCCACGCAACGATACAATTCGCCAAAACGTCCCTCCTCAAATTGTGTGAACTATTGCCGAGTGATGCAGGATATAGGGGAGTCATGGGTTGGACCCCTGCAAACCTAGGGGACCACATTCAGATATGGCTGACTTGTAGCATCACCATAACAACCGTGAACATTAAGGGGAATGGTAGTGTTTGCGGTTGTCGGTACGCTACCTCCCTGTCTCTAGGCTGGGACCAGGGCCACAGTGTGTGCAATCCAATAGCTCGCCATCACGTGTCGGTATCCCGGCTAATGCCCTTCAAAGGGCCCTGTGGTTTGTCAGTGCCGTTCCACCATTGTGCCTAGTGTGGGGTATGGCTATTGTAATCCCCCATCCCGTGGCTGGACCGATGGCTACGCAGGTACCTGTGGTGGGAGAGAGACATCGTGAGAAGGTGGGCCGGCTCATGCCACCCACCTGCGGCCACAGATGTCTGAAAAAAACAGCCGGAGGCCAAGAAATGTAAGGCAAGCAAAGGAGCTTGACTAAACCAGGTAGGGGGCAGTGGACCGATCAGTCAGGGGCTCGAGGTCAGAGTCTAAGATCCTCATAGGAGGGACCCCTAATAGCCCTTGTGCTCAGTCGGTAAAGGGAGGATGACTATCTCTCGCACAACCTGGGTTTTTTTTTTTCCCCCCCCATAGATGTCTAGAGCTGGGGACGGGGCATGTAGAGGAGTGGCTGCCGAGCCTGCACCTACGGCACGCCTACCTGGCGCCCGTGCCGACGAACAGAAACAAAGGCTTGGACCAGCCAACCACAGCTGCCGAGTCTGAGTTGCTGCGGGGACTATACCCATGCCTCTGTATGAGACCCAGCCCCATCGAACACCATCTCCCGTGTCCCGGCAACCCAAGCCATCTGCCCACTGCACGGGACACATGCAGCAGCATAGACATGGCCATAAGAATCACTGACGGCACGAAACTAAAGAAACAATATAACTATGGCACAACACCCAATTTAAGAAACAACTAACTATCACACACAATAAACATATACGCACTGTCACATGAACTGACAAGAAGCACACCAGACCATACACCACACAAGACAATCACAATCCTCAAATACAAACACCAGCCACAAACAATTACAAAATACACACTGTTCGGACTCACTTAATGTCTCTCACCAATCACACTTCTACTCTTCTCAGCCTACAACCCTCATCGTCGACAAGCTGTTCTCCCTCTCCTATATTTCTTTTTCCTTGCCGTGACGTTCAAGGCACATGACGCATCTGCTCAACAGGCACGAAGGTCTAAGAGTCACGCGACAATGCGCGACCTATACGCATGGGTTGTCGGCATGGTGCGTGGTGACACGGCAGAATGGCGCACGTGCCTTGCAGCCAGTGCGCAAAAAAGCACCCAGACGCCCATGCGGGGAACTCCACGTAATGCGTATGCGTGACCATACACATACGTTACCACTATTTCCCTCAGGCGCATGTGTGTGTTGACGCCTGCAAACGCCCAAGCGTACGTCACACTCACGGTTGCGCCGAGCGCGACGCCCACCTGAGCGCTCCTGTCCCACCAAATATCAACGCCTCTGCACATATGCGCATGTGCAGAAAATCAAAACGTGCAAATACCGTATAAATAGGCCTACAACACGTGGCCACAACGAGTGAGGGATGTTTAGGAGGAGTTTCACAAACAGACACAGAGGTTAAAGGAGTGAGCCAGAGCCAGGAGGGATAGGTTAGAGGTAGTCCAACGGAACGGAGTGACAGGACATAAAGGTACATTGTGCAATAGGGAGTGAGGCTGGTGGTGGCAAGACAGGCCAAAGCACTCCCCTTGGGGGGGGGGCTAACGTCACGAGGGAACGGACGGGAGTTATAGAGACTTGAAGCAGAGTTCTGAGAGAGACGGACGGCCTGGGACCCGGCTAGGGGCTACCGGTCACAGGATAGAGGGAGAGGATTAAATTAAAAAAGCACTGTAGTATCTGTTGTTACATGTGCTCATTTACCTTGGACACAGCACCGTGTTACAGTGTACTGTATTGTGTAATCTATTGTTAAGTGTTATTGTTATCTGTTGTGTGGGTGGACTGTGTACTGCGGTGCTGTGGGTGAAAGGTTGGTGACACGGGGCTTGTTTGAGAGGTGCCTGTGTTCAAGGGTCTTGGGAGATGTGGAGGAGGGACACGTGCAGTCAGAGAGGGCCCAGTGTGAGGAGGCGGAGGATGTGGGGGCAGCCAGTTGGTGTCGCTCTGAGTCACCCCAGGGCACAGGACGCTGCAAAGCCTAGCCAACGAACAGGGCTAGGGGCCATCTGCTGAGCGAACAGCCGATCAAACTTACAAGCGACCAAAGGCCAAGAAGAAAAAAGGGTCCCTGGCCAGCAACACAAAGGAGGGAGAGCGGTAAAGTTCAGTGACAGTGAAAACCATATAACTTACTCTTCCCATCGTACTTGACAACACTAGACTGTTATTTGGCCCCGTAACCAGAATGTAGCCACATCAGTTTGGCGAAGAAGAGTCATGGCACACATACGCACATCTGGTTGCTAGAAAGAATGCAAGGAATGGGTAACACCAGTGTGGGAGGGAGTATGCGTATCTGGCACTGAGTGTGTGGGCAGGGGGCCCCACAACGTGATGTGAGACAGCTTAAAAAAGAGGGGTTTTTCGCGACATCAAGAGAGGTGGTTCCGTCAGCACATGGTTTTTTTCGCTTTTTTCTGTAAGACAACATTGCTATGGGCACAGGTGGCGGACCCCCCCTCACACCCACGTCCAATCTCGCCCCTGGACAATCAAGAGAAGTGCCAGCATGCGGTCTGGGGCAGGACATCTTACCTTCGTGGACTGCCAGAGGCCCTGGATAGCGCACATCCACATGCAAGGTATGTACACTAAACTAATCATTTCTTTCACTGTACAATCTCCATTATTTCCCGTTACGAGGGGCAGTCCTATGCAAATTACACTCCCAGTATTGTAGATCCATAACAAAACCGTCCACATCATGTTGCCATCCTGTTGTGATTATGTGTGTGGCAATATCCTGTACCTCCACCAATTTCTGTTGACAGGTCTGGGGTTCACATCCAAAAATACCTCCTCAACCCATCTCCACTGAGCAATATGGCATAATGAGAAGCACACACATCACAATCGACCGTCACCAGGACACATAAACAACTGTGATTTCCATACACTGCATTACTGTGTTGGTCATTTCCAAGGGCGATTGTTTGTATGACATGAACAGCAATACAGCTGCTGCATGTGCACCCGCAGTGGGCCAGACAGGTGATGCCCTAGTTGCCCTCATACGCTTGCACTATGGGCTCACCTGCGAGGTCACATTGTAACGCACTGAGACAATCAGATGACATATACAACTATGACCCATAACTCACAAACCAAAAAACGCACCCCCCACATGCAGTGATTTGCATAAAGAAGGTGTTATAGGGTTTGGGCAGCTAACACGCATGTGCCGGAAATATGTTACAAAACAGCAGGAATGGGATGCCGATGGGCAAACATGTGCAATGTGACCATGAACAGGAGAGTAGGGTCTCGAATCTGCCAACTCTGGCGCATGGGCACAGCCAACGAACAACATGTGTCCCTTACCCCAGTACACATGGTGGTGGAACACACACGTATGGGAGTGTGTAACCTGTGTCTGGTATGCAGCACCACATGAACGGATGCAAAAACATACCTGTCTGTGTCGTGATGGATCACACATGTCAGACATTATGTGGTGTTGCTGAAACATTATGTGTGCTCTCCTCGATGATTCCTCCCAATGCAGGTGGACTACAGTCAAAAATGGCTGTGCGTAGGAGAGAACGACGGATGGATGAGGGGCAGAGGAGGAGCAGTGAAGAGCAGGATGAGGCGGTGGTGGAAGAGGAGGAGGGGGAGGTCTACATTGCAGCAACTAGGAGTCTGAATGGACGGCAGAGGCTGCTGTATCTGGGGGCAGCACAAGTGATGGCGATGAGTCCCTTGGAGCCACACGTGCGCGCCATGACACCATTGCGTGAAGCAGCAAATAGAGACACGCCAACCCACCCATGCCGGGGCTGGGGGGGGGGGGGGGGTGGGGTTGGGGGCAGCAGAACCAACACCTACACCTCTCCCGGAGTAGATGGATGATGGCAAGAGATGAGGGCCTATGTGTGCATCATCACATCGTGATGCTGAAAGGTTGGGTGACAATAGCCTGTCACAACCACAACACACACACGCAGTAGTCCACAGTTGGGGTGTGGTGTTGGGGGCTGTTTCAAAAATTACCTCCACACGTACCATGTTCTGATGATGACCTTAGATGTGTGATACCCAAAGGTTGTAGGGTACCTGAAATGATAGCATTTCTACCCCCAATAGAAATAGTGTATGTTCAGGTTGATACACATGGATGCAGACATATGAGGGAATGGGTCTGACGGCCCAGCACGCAATGACAAACATGAAATTGCTACAGACATTGGGGAAAGATACATCCTGCCGCTCTGCAGATACCCCAAATGTCTTGTTACACAGCAGGGATGACAACTTAGACCATTAGGGTTATGACTGGTGTTAATGAGCATATGTGAAGCTATATGACCATTCCTAAAGGTCTGCATTTGAGGGGGTAGCGGGGAAACATAGCCATGTCTTTGTTAGAGCGCGGATTGTCCCCCTCTGTTGCATTCCCTGCTCTGTCCAAACAGAAAAGGTTTGTGTAAATGTACTACACAAAAGGGCAATTTCCTTATCGGCCCCACTTATATGAAACTCTCTCCCTCCCGATGTAGCCAGACCCATGGATGATTTAAAGGAGTTCACGAAAACAACTGACCATTTGTACTCTTCACTGAGTACTATGGCACAGACATCTAACAGTCTCTATTATAGCCTGCATGTAACGTGTTTTACTGTAACAGGCTTGATGTTGTGTGATCCCAATGTTACCTTCACTCTTTAAGTTTAGTCAGTGTATGCCCCCCCTGTCTCTGGCCAATATTCTCCATTCGTGTGAATCTTGGAGTACCTAACCGCTGGGGATTTAAGGAAAAAGGCGGGTATAGAGTGGAAACACTGTAGGATTAAATAAATAAACTAAATACTACAATGTCTACATGGCCTACATTATCTGGACCCCAAGGACCCTCCTCTGTGTTACAGTGAGGGTGCACATGTATCACTCAGGAGTCACATATGTGACAGCAGAGCGTGCACATGTACCAGGTAAGGTGTGTCATCCCTGTGCCTACAAGACATCCCCAGTGCTTCATTAACATACACATGTCCCAGTCAGAGAATGTGTTTTTCCCTACACATGTGTCATCCAATTGTGATGTCCCCATATATCGACCTTCCTGTGTTCATCTCCGTTGGTGTCCAGATGATGGTAGTTGTGGCTCGTGCCATTGCATGCGCAAGCTCCCCTACACGATGGTTATGTGAGAGATGTCATTGGCCAATCCTGTTGCCACAGCTGCAGTATGGGGTGTTTCACCCACAGCCTGTATAATCGTTGTGAGGGCATACCACATCTACGTCGTTGTATGATGTGCCCTGTGGGTTTGTCTTGCCTGCCATATACTACTGTGGCCATTATGTATATTGGCCCTCTCCATTTCTGTGATTGAGTCTGCCGTCACATCACCAATCGTGTGGCATGTACATTAAATGTTTGTGTATGGCGTTGGAGTAGTGGAGATGTATGGAATATAACACGCTGTATCCCATGCACAGGCAGTCGACGTGATGGAGCGGATACGCCTTGCAGTGGAGCAAACACAAAAGGCAGGTGTGTGGTGAGATCCATCAATTGACATTGAGGCCGGTCCAAAACCTGCCCGTCACTACGGATAGGTGAGGCCCTTGGAGGGCATTTGCTGGATGGTATGCGCCGACTTGATCCTGCACCACCACCAGCCAGGGGTCGCGAAGAGCGGGTCATGCCGGGGGGGGGGAGGGGGAGTACGTGTCCTGCGTGGGCGACACGTCGCCACAAATGATTGGACATCAGAATATACACGGGCCACAGACAATAACATGGTAGAATCCTAGTTTTTGTTGATCTTACAAATGCTCAGTTAGAGAAATTATGTATCCAGTGCAACATGTTTTTGAGGTGTTTGTTATGTGTGTCATGTCAATAGCTTACATATGCAGATCATATGTTGAGTGGGTTGTCAGGTAAACACTTAAATTTGTATAACGCACACACATTAGATATATCCATGTGTATATGGAAAGCTAATTATGAGCCTTACTCTGTGACAATAAAAACAGCTGTATGACTATAAATTACAGTGTGTGTGTCCAATGAGTGTCCATGTTGTACATGTGTATCAGGGAGGCGGGGGCGTGTTTGTGAAAACCCTAAATGAGCTGCGCCCAGGTCATCTAGCAGTGATGGGTACAGTAGAGGACCCACACACAAGTTCCCTGCTGCAAATAACTCAACAGAGTCAGCTACGATTGTAATGCTGCACATACATGTGATGTGTCCCGTGCACCTTGTTTACCAAAATCCTTGGGGATGCAGAGGCCCAGTGTGCACAGACATCCATGTGGTCACAGGGGGAACTATGTTCCCAAGGGCGTGTTTACGTCACATACTCATCGCCGTGAGCTACACATCATAGAACACCTCATTGGTGGACATATATGTTGCTTTTTCCCTTGACCACATAAATAATCGCCTTGCCCTCCCAACACACCATAAGGGGTAAACGTCTGTGACCAGAGGCAGCTATGGGTGGTCTGCCTATGTTTGGGACTCAGATATGTGAAGACCTTTGTTCCACATAGGACCATTCCTGTGCCATGTACATCAGTGCGGACAGCTGATCCGTTGCAATGGTTACTGTAGTCCCCTAATTATGAACATCTACACCGTATTTGTGGGGTGCTGTTGGTTTCACTCACTTGTTTGCACCACAGACACATATGTGCTACCACACATATCAGATGCTGACATCCGCACTCTTTGCCTAGGTCAAGACACGTGAGCATTACAGGTTTTTTCAAAAATTATATTTTATGATGGGGAAAACAGAAATGGGGGCTAAACGGTACAGACGTCGGGATGGGGGAAAATACCATCACCATCCCCCCCTCCCCAAACATCCTCCCCTCCCCGCAAAACGCACCCACGCAAATATAACACAAACCACACAATATAAACAGACACACAGGTGAACCCCCCTCCCCAGCCTGCCAACTGATGGAAGACAGGGCAGCACAGGGAACATGTGGTGACGTCACTAGCAACAATCACTGACGCCAGTGACGCCATTGAGGGGGTGCTTGCCGACATGGCAGACGTACCACCTCGGCAACCACCCTCTCAATCACTCCCGCCAGCCACTGCTGAGAGTGACACATCTCATGTATGCGTTGCTCCATCCCATCCAAGGCCACAGACAGGTGGTCCACGCATATGCCACCACACACACATTGTCAATGCTGTCTGTGTGGTGGCATCTGCATAGGGCCTGTCTGTGGCCCTGGATGGTGGAGGCAACTGCAGTGGCTGGGGGGAGGCCACAGTGCCCTGTGATGCCCTGTCTTCAACATCACTTTCCCAAACCCCTTCTGGGAAATCCTCCACCCCTGATCCCTCCCGAACATCCCCCCCCTCCACATCCCCGGCAGCAACCCTCAACCCTGCCTCCCCCACAGACACCCCTTCAGAATGTCCTTCTTGGCCCTCCTGTGTCCTTTCTTCAGGTGCTGCAGGTGTTTGCGCCTCCACCACCTCCACCTCATCATCCTCGTCCACCTCCTCCTCCTCCTCCTCCTCCTCCCCCTCTGTGGTGTCCAGGACCACCACCTCTGCATCATGTGGTGTTGGTGTCCTTCTGAAGAGGTGTGCAGAGGTGGTGGC
Source organism: Ichthyophis bannanicus (assembly GCA_033557465.1). Classification (NCBI taxonomy): domain Eukaryota; kingdom Metazoa; phylum Chordata; class Amphibia; order Gymnophiona; family Ichthyophiidae; genus Ichthyophis; species Ichthyophis bannanicus. The sequence continues at coordinate 598,299,290 of CM066032.1, forward strand.
CTCATCCTCGGTGCCATCACCATCTGTGGAACATGACAGCCATCAGCACGTTTCTCTGTCAGAAATATAGCACATCTACATAGGCAGGTAACACAAAGGCATCTCTGATAATGGGACATAAGTTACAAATACGTGACATTCTCATTATTATACATCATCACCCTTTTGTGAGTTCTCACCCTGGAGGCGCTGAAGGTATGCAGCATGGTGGAGGCGCAGCTCCCTGCCCTTCTTCCGGAGATCCTCGATCTGTGGATATGCAAAGGAAAGGTGAGGGCATTAGTGACTGGTCACCTTCTGCTGGTTTGCCCACACACACACACACACACACATCACTGTGCACAGGGTCTTGCTGCTTCAGCGACAGTGCTGTGTGTGTGTGTGTCATGTACTGCATAGTTTGTCACCTGTCAGCAGGCAGTTCCATGGGCAACACGCATATGTCATGCCATGGGTTCTCCGCTGGTGACAAGGGAGCCTGTGTGTCACAGCTGACCCTCATCCCTTGTGACGGTGTGTGTCAGCATCCCACAGTGTGAATGCACTTCCCCTCCCCTGTCCAACATGTCTCTCTCAGGTGAGGTATACAGCTTACACAGGGATCAACATTGAGAAAAACGTGTGAGAGTGACACGGACATGGATTGGGCCCCCCCCCCCGGGGATTGGGGGGGCTGTTATGTCCTCATGCTGCTGTTACGCCAGGTAAACTCTGACAGGGGTTTGGCTATGCTGTCACCAGATACACACATAACATGGTCTATCACCTGGCTGCAAAGTATATGTACATGCTAGTTTGTTTTCACAGGTGTGCTGATGGACTGTGGCTGCCTTCTTATTCCCCACCTCTTTCTATAGCATCCTGTGTGAGTGTCAGATAAAAGTGGGTGACATCATTTGGGTGTGGCCCAGGGCAGTCAGCCCAACCGGCCATGCCTGGAAGGGCCTTCAGGGAAGCTTACATGGTTCGTGGGGGGTGGCCAGCAAGGCGTCTTAAGTATTCATATTTCATTACGGCCTATTGGCAAACGGGGGGAACCCTACAAAGTGACATACTCCTGTTATCTCATGGCTCACGTGTGTGTGGGGGGTTATGGAACCTCCATTTGTGTACATTGTGACATATAGGTCAGATGACACACAAACTAAACATACACTGCCACACGTGTTTCACTACAATAACTAGTGTCATGCAATGACAGACACAGTGACCTGCTTGATGTTTGGCAATCCATGACCTAGGAAGAGCCATATTGCACGGCCAACATCACAACACACATACACATTAGTTTGCTTATGATGTCATTGAAAATGGACACTGGGGTGTGTGCTCATGCATCCTGGGGTTTCATCAATATAGATACACATGGAAGGCCTACCTCCTGTTGTTCACAGAACATTCGGGGGTCACAGTACCACCTGCATTAGTTGCTTTGTCTGTGCACATGTGTGCAGTGACACCTGTGGCCAGTGTACATGGCTCCCTCAGCACATCCTGTACATACCCTATCGCACCCTTGCATGACCTTGTAGCAACATTGCACAGTTTGGTGCCAATGATGTTGTCCATGCAGAGGGCGGCGCGCTGATGTATGAGGGGGCAGTCCGATAGTGGGCGGCATAGGTGGCGCACTGATGTGCACAGCAAACAGTAACAGAGCCTTAGCACAATGGTTGGGATACTGACCAATGGTGCAGAGGTCAGGGGTTCAACCCCTCACAGTGCCCAGTGAGCAAGGTTGGCTGGGGCAGTAAGTATTATGGTGAGGTGTGCTGTAGGAGGCCTTATAGTTTATTTTTATTACCCACTACCAGTATACCCGCTCTAACAGCGTGTTAATATATGGAGGCCCGTAAGGCACATGTTACAGTGCACAGTCCGCAAAGGCACCCTAGCAAGTCCCCTATAGGGCACCATGTATGCTGCGCCACAGGATAATGTATAGTGCACGCAATATGGATGGCAACCATAAGGTGGCCTATAGGGCGCCCTATAATGCACCCTCAGAGGCACCCTTATGGGTACAGTATGGCAAGGGTGTGTTTGATGCCATAAACATATGTCCAGTAAAATGTACAATGCTCTGGACAACCCTATCACAGAACCCCTCTGTGGACTTGAACCCATGACCTCCTGCTATAAAGGCAGTGACGGAACCATTGGGCTACGGCACTATAGCTCTGAGTAAGCGCCTGTGTGGCTGCAGAGAGCCTGCACGTCACCCCACAGACAGTCTGCTGCTGTAGACAGGACGGGGTAGGCCACCCGTACCCATGATGCAATGCACATGCAAATCAGCTGCCCACAGATGCACACAAGATGGGGACTGCACCCCAAAAGCTACACGGCATGGTAGGGGGAACTGTCCGTGTCCACCCACACAGAGCCTCGGCCTGGTGGGGGGCCTGAGCGTGAGGACTGCCGGCGAGGGGTAGCTACACACCGTCACATTGTGCAGGTAATGTGCTCACCCTGAGGGTGGGTGGTGGTGCCCAGGACCAGGTCCACATCAACGGCCATGCCAGAGCTCAACATCAGTATTAACCTGTGTGATAAGAAGGTGTTGCAAACTCATCATGGATACCCCTTCTGTCTTAGTTGGTGGTTCTCCCCCCCCCCCATAGGTGGGCAACATACCTACCCCCCCCCCATGACAAACAGGGTCTCCCATCAACACATCCCCATCCTTTCCCCCCCCCCCCCTTGCACTAATGGCAGTAGAGTGGGCCATCAACCCCTGTCCTGCTGGGGGACAGACACCCTACAGGGCAGTCCAAGCAGCTCCACACACATCCAAAACACACTATCAGACAGACAGTAGGCCTGGATATTCAGGGGTGCACCCCAGCACTATCTGATATTCTCCTGCAGCAGGCCATCAGCTGCTGCACCCTGCAAGGAGCTCCATCAGGACACATACCAGCTGTGCAGAGTCTGCTGGATAGTCCTGATAGGATTGCATGCACCCCAAACTGGGGTGGCAGCACACACAGGGAGATCAGTCCATGAAGAGGCCCCAACAGGACACCCATATATATCACAGGAGAGAAATGCTATACAGCACTATGGGGGTGCCTAGCCATGCTGTCATCACTGCACGCTCAGGGTGAGAGTGATCCACCAGCAGCAGATACAGAGGTCAGCCTGTCTGTGTAGGTGGTGGCTGGGCATTACAATGTCCCAGCCAGTGCCCCATGCCCTGTGCAGATGCATCCTGGCCAGCACACCCTGTCTGAGCTATACCCATGGTACCTTGCTGCTCATTATGCACATTGTCAGGCCAATACTGGCAACAGTGCTGGCAGTGTGGCCTGTGGAGGGTTTTGTAGCCAACACACACTGTATAGACAGACACCCCCCCCCCCCTCACCTATGCCAGCATTGTGCTAACTATTGGGGGAGTCATTCGCCGTGCCCACCACACCAGTCCTGTGAAGGGTACAGTCATGTATATGGTACACAGTAACTGCTGCCACTTCACTCCCCAGGGTGTGGTAACTACTGTCAGTTGGGCCAGACCTGGGGCAACGCAACCACAGACAACAGCCGACAGCTTGTGTCTGCTGCAGCACAATGATCAAACAGTGCTGAGTTTATGACTGTCTACCTGCCAGTACCCACATCAAACTTTGTGTGGTCTTTTTACCGTGTACCCAGGTATAGGGTGGCATTGCTGAGGGTAACGCAGAAGGAGCTAGATGCGGCGTATGCCCCCCCAGGGGGCTTTTTCCACCTGTGGCTCTGTGGGTGTGGGTGCGTCTGGACCTTTGCCTCTTTTCTTAAAAGGCAGAGTGTCCCTACTCCATTCCTGGTTTTCCAGACACTGTTCTGCGTGGCCTTCAATATCTGTCCCCTATTACATGCATGGGCTACATGTTGCCATATCAGGGGGGTGGTGCAGACATCCTGCCGCCACAGTCCGCTGTCTTAGGGTAAGCATGGAACCTAAATGGTGTTTGGCCCTCCAGGACTGCATTTGGGAGACTCTGCTTGATCTAAATGTTCCTTTTTATGGTGTCTGTGTTTGGTGTGTTAAAAGATAGGCCGTATTGGACCATGCCTATTTTCTCAGCAATAAAGGTTTGTCCTTACTACCTACCACGGTGTAGCTGTGGGGTGAATATGTGGACAGGGTTGGCTGTAGCGGCAGCTGGTCTGCATAACCTGGGACCCTCTGTTCTTTGCACAACCTGTCTGTGTTCACTGCACCACCGTGTAGCCACTGAGTGTTGCTGGCATCCCTGGTGTGGGCCATGACTGTACATCCGACAGGGGCCTGTCTGTTGCATGTTTACTGTGCCAGCCTGCACATTGGCCTGGCCACTGTCCTCTGTGGCTAAGCAGCCACTGCCCGCCGGCCCTGCCCCCTCCACCATCTGAACCCTTTCCGCCAACATGCTGGCACGTCCTTAATCCTGTCAAAGGGATATGGACCTTATTGGCGTAGGGTAACCCCAGGCCTGTATTTGGCTCACAGGGTATGAAGAGCGGATCTAGCTGTTTTTTCTTTAGCAAGGTTTTTGTGGAACGTGGGCCACCCATTAACGTGATCATGACCAGGGACACAGTCTTGGCCCATTGCACGTGGGGTGAAGGCATGGTAAACAGGCACATCTGGGTCGTACATAACCTCCTCTAACCCTACTTAACCTCCTACCTACTTGTCCCTTGGCCCCTCACAGTTTTGTGGCAAATCTACAGGACTGCATTTTTGGACGCGGCTGTTGGTGATGCACATTGTGCTGGTGTGTGTGTGGTGTAGGGTAAAATATGGGTGTTTGCAACATGCTTTTGTGCGGCTGCACTAAAAGGGGTGTCTCTGCTATCCTGTGTTTAGTGGGTGGGTTAATTGGATTGTGATTGTGCTGGCATTGGTCCAAACATGTGCCTTAACTGGTGATTCGAACGTGTGGTGCCCCTCTGGTCCTATAGGTACCGGTGCTCTGGGTCCACCTGGCAACACACCTTGTAGCCACAGAGACAGTGCAGGGGTCCCTGGAGAAATCGTAAAGAAAGACCTGGGCAGGGTGGGGTTTCCAAACCCTTCGTCTGCACATTATTACTGGGCTGGGCTTCCTTCAACCCTGCCTGTCTGGGGACAAACTTGCAAATATCACACGGGTATGACGTCCTAACAGAGGGGGATAGCATATGCCCCTGCTGGGCAACAGTGCTATTGATGGTCAACCATACGTAACACGTCCCAGTAGGGTCCCAATAGCACCTGAGACGTTTTTGGAGGTGTCTCCCCTCCGTTCCCCTTTCCAAACAACGGTTATTGTTGATTTTTTAGGAGCTCTGCTGGTTGTGTTTTTTAACCTTTGTGCGCAGTACTATAACCTGTTCCCCAGCTGATTTACTATTTTCAATGTGCTTTTGTTTGTGGTCATTTCCTCTTTTTCATTGCAGTTTTGTGCTGTGCACATGTATCGAACTGCTGACGTTTTGCATGTTTCCCCGGTTTTGCTGTACAATTTGCTGACGGAATTGGTTTCTCTTTCTTCTCTTCCCTTTATATGCCCTCTAACCCTCGAGTGTGTTCACTCGCGGCTCTGTTTTTACATGTAGATTCGGGCCCGATACCGGTGCGGGGAGACTCTCCCCTCCCACTCTCCACCCATTGACCGCCCGTCCCTCTCCCTCCGCCCCGCCCTCCGGAGCCTTCCTCTCCGCCCTCCTTTAGGCGTTCCACGCCTCTAATCGTACATTTGCTGGGCCCGCACTTGTACGTGCCACGTTACTGACTGAACCTGCGTACCTGTTCGGGGGTTACACCCACGTGTGGCTGGTCGTTTAAACAACGTTTTTCTGCACGTTTCAATGCCGCTTTACCGTGCGCTATTTTTGCGCCGCGCAGAATTTTGCGGACTTTAGTACACAGTTGCCCCTTTATCCTCCCTAGCAATGTCCTGCTGGACAATGGCAAACAATTAATAATTTCTGTAGCATTGATGAGACTTGACCTTTAGGCCCACAACTCGTCCTCCCTCACCCCCTCCACAGAAGCACTGCCATAGGGGGTAGTAATTGTACCTGAGCTAGAGATTTATTCAACAAAGCCCACTAACAACCCATTTTAATAATCCAGTCTTGAGGAAATCATGGAACCAGAACAGAATGCCGTAAATTGAATAGATTTATTGTCATAGAAGAAGAGGTGAATCTTGTAAACCATGTTCATGTAGCATGTAATTAAGGTGACAAACCTTTTGTGTCACTGGTCATGTAAATGGGATCCCTTAATCATTCCTTTTTTTTGGTCCTATGCATTCCTGCTTATTGTTTTAATATAGGTTATCTCCTTACATGAATATGTAATTTTTGTAATGTCTGTTTCTGGATATAATTTTTGTGTCTGTGGCTATATAGTACCTGGTAACTTTATACCGCTGTGTTGTATCTAATTGAACAGTGGTATATCAAATTCCTTTACATAAATAAATACATTCAATCTTTACCAATGATTCACATGGATAAAGTTGAGCCAGTATACATAAAACCTTTGACAAAGACCTTCATGAGAGACTCTTGAGGACCTTAAGA
>CM066032.1:598306332-598539801 GCA_033557465.1 Ichthyophis bannanicus
GCACGTGTCCGTGGCTGACGAAACAGGAGTCCGCAGCCAGGGGGCGACAACCATATCCTGCATCACCTGCAGAAAGAAATGTTGGCATGTAAATGTAGGGGTCCATGTGACACAAAGTCCTGACAGGCTGTGTCGACATGAGAAAGAAACAAACAAGACAGTGTTAAGAACAACAATATACAGCTGCAAACTATGCAGCTCTATCAGATAATACATATGAATGACATACAAGCTAAACATGGCTTCTCCAGCCCCGTAACAACACATATCAAATAGTCACAAAACGACCATTAGTCACCCGTAAATAATGTGTGTGTGTGTGTGTGTGACTACATGCATATGGTGATGCAGTTACTGTCCACATCTGCAAACCCACAATGGTGACACCAACAAGAGCAATACCCAATGCCTCCCATATCATATACACAGGGTATGTCTCAAAATCAATAACCAAGGGAAAAACACACACGCCATTTGCGTGTTGGCACACACTACACACCATGGTATGCCATGGTGGATAGGTACATAATGAAAAGCATATCACCTGTACGACATCCTGTTATATGAATGGCAACATAGTGATGTTTATTTTGGTCAGGCAAAAATAAACTGGTTGTATAAATTGTTGCGCGCCAATGCCTGTCATAGGCCTAAACTATCTTCCCAGTCCCCATCCTGGACAACATCCCTCTGAAGGTGCAGGTCGGTCACAGCATGCACACTGTTAATCCCGTCATGTGTAGTTGCCCCCCAAAAACATAATTACATAGGCACATAACCGATCCGGTGTAGCTGGTTTCCCATACCGCTGTGTATGCACCCACAAGTAGTACACAGCACTTTGCTGTAACTGTACATTTTCCCCAAATGTGCATGTTGAAATGAGAATGGACCAGACAATGATGACACACACGATACTCCTCAACTACAGTGTCAGAGGGCTACTGTAAACACTACAATAATTGTGTGCCAAGTTCTGCTGATGACATAGGCAATATGTCTGGCCAAAATATATGCACACGGGAAGTTTGGGGGGGGGGGGGGGGGGGGGGAGGTGGGGGTTTTTTTTTCCCCTGCTGGAAACCTCAAAACATCCATCTATCAGATATTAATATACACCTACTCATGTCAGATATTGAGACCTGGGTGACAAACTCCATCACAGAATTGCGTGTAGGTCAAAAACTGACACGCACATGGACAATGTGTGTACTATTAAGGGTTCAATCCAGAACCAGAGCATGGTTAAATGACGGAGAAACATTATCCAGCAATTATTTAAAACATCAGTCACAGGTGTATTGTGTTGGACCAAAACCACCCTCCACCAACCACCCATGTTTGCATATGCTACCAACGATGCACTATGAGGTCATTCATCAAACAACAATAGATGTCTGCACTGAGGGTGGCAGCACATGGACAAACCTGTGCATATAACGGTCATAGACTGTGAGGATAAATCATCCGACTGTAGGTTTAATGTTTTCCTAGTGCGGTACTCAGACGGTACAAAAACTATGTTGAATAAATGTATACCCAACACCCATGTCCTGTGACTAACATCCAATCATATGCAAAAGTGCATGTGTCAAACTACGATACAACACTCTACTGTGATCAACAAATAGGAAACATGTATAATGACAATACAGAAATAGAAGACCCTGACATACCCTCACCCAGCACGATACATTCGCCAAAACGTTCCTCCTCAAATATGGTGTGAATATTGCCGAGTGATGCAGGATATAGGAGTCATGGGTGGACCCTGCCAAACCTAAGGACCACATATCAGAATATGCTGATTAGCATCGACATACAACCTGAAACATGTCAGAGGAATGGTAGGTGTTTTGGCGGTTTGCGGTACACTACCTCCCTGTCTCTAGGCGGGACCAGGGCAACATGTGTGCAATCAATAGCTTCCCATCACGTGTGGTATCCCGGCTAAATGCGCTCAAAGGCCACTGGTTCAGGGTCCACCATTGTTGCCATAGTGTGGGGTATGGCTATGTAAATCGGCCCCATCCGGCATGACCATGGGGCACGCCGTACCTGGTGGAAGACATCGTGAGACGGAATGGGCCGGCTCATGCCAACAACCACCTGCCGGACCAAAGATGTCTGACAACAGCACGGAGGCAAAGAAATGTAAGGCAGCAAGTGAGCTTGACTAAACCAGGTATGGCAGTTGAGGACCCGATCAAAGAGTCAGGGGAGGACTCGAGGTCAGGTCTAAAGATTAGATCCTCATAGAGCACCACCTAATAGCCCTGTGTGCTCAAGATCGGTAAAGGGAGATGAACCATTTGTCCTCGTCGCAGTGTCATAGAGCTGGGGACGGGGCCTGTAGAGAAGCGTGGCTGCCGAGCCTGCACCTCGGCACGCACTCCTGCGCACGTGAGCCCTAAGAACAACACAGGGCTTGGACACGCACACCACAGCGTGCAGGTCAATGAGTTTCTGCGGGACTATAACCCATAGACGCTGTGGGCCCCAGCACCCCATCGACACCAATCTCCACGTGTCCGAAGCCAAAAACCCAAGCATCTGCCCACTGCAGCAGGACCACAATGCAGCAGCATAGACATGCGCCATAAACTCCTCCCACCAAACTAGAGAAACAATAACTATGTCACACACAATAAACTATCTAAGCACTGTTAACAAACTACAAGACACACCAGACCATACACACACAAGTACAATACAATCCTCAATACAAACACCCGAGCCAAACAATCATACACAATACACCTGTTTCGGACTCCCATTACTGTCCTCTCACCAAACCACACTTCTGACTCTTCTCCGCCTACAACCCCCTCAACTGTCGACGGAAGCTGTTCTCCACTCACCTATATTTCTTTTTACCTTGCCGTGACGTCCAATTGCGCGAATGAGCGACATCTGCTCACAGACGACAGGTCTAGAGTCACGCGCATGCGCGACTCTACGCATGGGTGTCGGCATGTGCGTGGTGACACGCAGATGCGCATCGCCTTGCGCATGCGCAAAAAAGCACCCAGACGCCCATGCGGGACTCCACGTAATGCGTATGCGTGACCATACACATACGTACCACTATTTCCCTCGGCGCATGTGTGTGTTGACGCCTGCCAACGCCCATGCGTATGACGTCACACTCACGGCGCACGAGCGCGACGCACGAGCGTGTCCCACCAAATACACGCCTGCACAAATGCGCATGTGCAGAATCAAACGTGCAAATACCGTATAAATAGGCCTCAACACGTGGCACACGGTGAGGGATGTTAGAGAGTTTCACAAACAGACACAGAGGTAAAGAGTGGGCCAGAGCCAGCAAGGATAGGTTTAGAGGTAGTCCAGAGGAAGGAGTAGACATAAAGGTACAGTGTGCAATAGGGATTGAGGCTGTGGTGGCAAGACGTCAGAGGAAGGCGGGATATAGAGATTGAAGCAGAGTCTGAGAGAGAGAGGCTGAGGTAGGGGTACGGCACAGGATAGAGGGAGAGGATCAATTAAAAAATCACTGTAGTATCTGTGTACATGTGCTCATTTACTTGACACAGCAACCTGTGTTACAGTGTACTGTATTGTGTCCTCTATTGTAGTTGTTATTGTTATCTGTTGTGTGTGCTGTGTCCTGCTGTGTGTTGGTGAACGGGGGTTGTTTGAGAGGTGCCTGTGTTCAAGGTGGAGATGGAGAGGGACAGTGACAGAGAGGGCCAGTGTGAGGAGGCGGAGGATGTGGGGCAGCCAGTTGGTGATGAGTCACCCAGGGCACAGACTGCACAGCCTAGCCACGAACAGGCAGGGCCATCTGCTGAGCGACAGCCGGCACATTACAGCCAAATTGCCAAAAGAAAAAGGGTCCCTGTGCCAGCAACACAAAGGAGGAGAGCTGTAAAGTTCAGTGACAGTGAAAACCATATATTACTCTCCCATGTCCTTGACTAACTACATGTATTATTTGGCAGAATGAGCACACGCACATCTGTTGCAAACAGAATGGCAGTGTGTGAGGATCTTCGTACTGCACTGTGTGGGGCAGGGGGCCCCACACGTGATGTAGACAGCTTAAAAAAGAGGTTTTCTGACATCAAGAGAGGTGTCCGTCAGCACATGGTTGCTGTAAGACAACATGCTATGGGCACAGGTGTCGGACCCCCCCTCACACCCACACTCTCGCCCCTGGAACAAGAACTTGCAGCACGGCTGGGAGACATCTTACCTTCGTGGACTGCCAGAGGCCCTGGATAGCGCACATCCACATGCAGGTATGTACACTACCTAATCATTTCTTTCTCATGTACAATCTCAATATTCCGTACAGGGCAGTCCTATGCAAATACACTCCCATATGGGTCCACAAAATCCACAGCATGTTGCCATCCTGTTGTGATATGTGTGTGCAATATCCTTACCTCACCATTTCTGTTGACATGTCTGGGGTTCACATCCAAACATACCTCCTCAACCCATCCCACGAGAATATGGCATAATGAAGCCACAACACACATGAGTCACCAGACACAAAACAACTGTGATTTCCATACACTGCATGACTGTGTTGGTCATTTCCAAGGCATGTTTGTATGACATGACAGCAATACAGTGCTGCATGTGCACCCCAGTGGGCCAAAGGTGATGCCTAGTTGCCATACGCTGCACTATGGGTCACTGCGAGTCACATGTAGCACTGAGACAATCATATGACATACAAATATGACCCATACTCACAAACCAACACACACATGCAGTGAGTTGCATAAAGCAGGTGTTAGGGTGGGGGCAGTAACACGCATGTGCGGAAATATGTTACAAAACAGAGTAATGGGATGCAATGGGCAAACATGTGCAATGTTACCATGAACAGGAGAAGGGGCGATCTGCCACCTTGCAGGGCACAGCACACATGTGTCCCTTACCCAGACACATGGTGGTGACACACACGTATGGGAGTGTGTCCGGTGTCTGGTATGCAGCACACATGAACGGATGCAAAACATCCTGTCTGTGTGTTATGTATCACACATGTATACATATGTGGTTTGCTGAACATATGTGTGCTCTCTCTGATTCCTCCCAATGCAGGTTACTACAGTCAAATGGGTGCGGAGGAAGAGGAGGAGGAGGGGGCAGAGGAGGAGCAGGAGCAGGATGAGGCGGTGGTGAAGAGGAGAGGGGAGGTCTACATTGCAGCCCCCTATGAGTCTGATGGAGGCAGAGGCTGCTGTCTCTGGGGGCAGCACAAAGTGCTGGCGATGAGTCCCTGGAGCCACACGTGCGCGCCATGACCCATTGCGTGAAGCAGCAATAGAGACCAGCCAACCACCCATGCCAGCAGAACCAACACCTACACCTCTCCCGGAGTTGATGATGGCAGAGATGAGGGCCTATGGGGCATCATCACATCGTGATGCTGAAGGTGGGTGACATAGACGGTCACAACCACAACACACACACCAGTAGTCCACAGTTGGTGTGTGTGTGGTGGCTGTTCAAACATTACCTCCACACGTTACATGTTCTGCTTGATTACCTTAGATGTGTGATACCCAAAGGTTGTAGGGTACCTGAAATGATAGCATTCTACCCCCAATAGAATAGTGTATGTGCAGGTTGATACACATGGATGCAGACATTGAGGAATGTGTCTGACGGCCCAGCACTCTATGACAACATAAATTGATACAGACATTGGGAAAGCTACATCCTGCCGCTCTGCAGATACCCAAATGTCTTGTACACAGCAGGATGACAACTTAGCCATAGTCTGCTGTGTTAATGAGCATATGTTAAGCTATATGACCATTCCTCAATGTCTGCATTTGCGGGTAGCGGGAAACATAGCCATGTCTTTGTAGAGCTCTGATGTCCCCCTCTGTTGCTTCCCCTGCTCTGTCCAAACAGAAAAGCGTGTAAATGTACTACACAAAGGGCAATTTCCTTATCGGCCCCACTTATATGGAACTCTCTCCCTCCCGATGTGCGATCCATGGATGATTTAAAGGAGTTCAGAAAACAACTGACATTTGTACTCTTCACTGAGTACTATGGCACAGACATCTAACAGTCTCTATTATTATAGCCTGCATGTAACGTGTTTTACTGTAACAGTTCCTTGATGTTGTGTATCCCAATTTTTACCTTCACTCTTAAGTTTAGTCAGTGTATGCCCCCCTGTCTCTGTTCTCCCCCTCTTGTGTCTTGGTAACCGCTGTGATTTAAGGAAAAGGCGGTATAAGAAAACATGTAAATTAAATAAATAACTAAATAACTACACATTTGTTACATGGCCTACATTATCAGGACAAAGGACCCTCCTCTGTGTTACAGTGAGGGTGCACATGTATCACTCAGGAGTCACATATGTGCAGCAGAGGGGCACATGTACAGGTAAGGTGTGTCATCCCTGTGCCTACCAGACCTCCCATTGCTTCATTAACATACACATGTCCCTGTCAGAGAATGTGTTTTTCCCTCCACATGTGTCATCAATTGTGATGTCATATCTCGACCTTCCTGTGTTCATCTCCGTTGGTGTCCAGCTGATGTAGTTGTGGCTCGTGCATGCGCAAGCTCCCCTACACGATGGTTAAGTGAGAGCTGTCATTGGCCAATCCTGTTGCCACAAGCTGCAGTATATGGGTGTTTCACCACAGCCTGTAAATCGTTGTGAGGGCATACCACATCTACGTCGTATGATGTGCCCTGTGGGTTTGTCCTGCCTGCCATATACTACTGTGGACATTATGTATATTGGCCCTCTCCAGTTCTGTGATTGAGTCTGCCCTATCACATCACCAATCGTGTGGCATGTACATAAATGTTTGTGTATGGCGTTGGAGTAGTGGAGATGTATTGAATATAACACGCTGTATACCATGCACAGGCAGTCGACGTGTTCTGGAGCGTAAACCCCTTGCAGTGGAGCAAAACACAAGGCAGGTGTGAGGTGAGATCCATCAATTAAATCAGGCTGTCCAAAACATGCCCGTCCACGGATATGTGAGCCCTTGAGGGCATGCTGGATGTTATGCGCCGACTTGCTCCTGCACCACCACCAGCACGGGTTCGAGAAGAGGGTCATGGCCGGGGGAGGGGGGAGGGGGCCCGACGTGTCAGGCGTGGGCGACCACGTCGCCAATAATGAAACATGATATATGCAATAACATGGTATAATCCTAGTTTTGTTGATCTTACAATGCTCAGTTAGAGCAATTATTAATCCATAACAACATGTATTTTATGTGATTGTAATGTGTGTCATGTCAATAGCTTACATATGCAGAACATATGATAAGAGGCTGTCAGGTAACACTTAAATTTGTAAACGCACACACATTAGAATATCCATGTGTATATGGAAAGCTAATTATGAAGCCTTACTCTGTGACAATAAACAGCTGTATTACTATACATACAGTGTGTGTGTCCAATGAGTGTCCATGTTGTCCCATGTGTATCAGGGAGGCGGGGGGTGTTTGTGAAAACCCTAAATGAGCTGCGCCCAGGTCATCTAGTGATGGGTACAGTAGATGACCCACACACAGGTTCCCTGATGCAAATTCCTCAACAGAGTCAGCTACGATTGTCATGCTGCACAGACATGTGCTGTGTCCAGTGCACATTGTTTCCCAACATCCTTGGGGATGCAGCGGCACAGTTTGCACAGAAATCAATGTGGTCACAGGGGGACTATGTTCCCAATGGCGTGTTTACGTCACATACTCATCGCCGTGAGATACCCATCATAGAACACTCATTGGTGGCATATATGTGGCTTTTTTCCCTTGACCACATCAATAATCTCCTGCCTCCCAACACCACCATAGGTACGTCTGTGACAGAGGCAGAGTATGGGTGGTCTGCCTATGTTTGGGACTCAGATATGTGAAGACCTTTGTTCCAACATAGGACCATTCCTGTGCCATGTACATCAGTGAGACAGCTGCTACGTTGCAATGGTTACTGTAGACCCCTAATTATGAACATCTACACCTTATTTGGGGGGTGTTCTGTTGGTTTCACACACATGTTTGCACCACAGAAACATATGTGCACCCACACATATCACATGCTGACATCCGCACACTTTGCCTAGGTCAGACACGTGAGCATTACAGGTTTTTTCAAAAATATATTTTATGATGGAAAACAGAACTGGGATAAACGTTACAGACGTGGGATGGGGGAAAATACCATCACCCTCCCCCCCTCCCCAAACATCCTCCCCTCCCCGCAAACGCCCACACGCAAATTAACACACACACACACATAAAACAGACACACAGGTGACACCCACCCTCCCCCAGCATGCCCACTGATGGAAGACAGGGCAGCCACAGGGCACATGTGGTGACGTCACTAGCACAATCACTGACGCCAGTGACGCCATTGAGGGGGTGCTTGCCGACATGGCAGACGTACCACCTCGGCAACCACCCTCTCAATCACTCCCGCCAGCCACTGCTGAGAGTGACACATCTCATGTATGCGTTGCTCCATCCCATCCAAGGCCACAGACAGGTGGTCCACGCATATGCCACCACACACACACATTGTCAATGCTGTCTGTGTGGTGGCATCTGCATAGGGCCTGTCTGTGGCCCTGGATGGTGGAGGCAACTGCAGTGGCTGGGGGGAGGCCACAGTGCCCTGTGATGCCCTGTCTTCAACATCACTTTCCCAAACCCCTTCTGGGAACTCCTCCACCCCTGATCCCTCCCAAACATCCCCCCCCGCCACCTCACCTGCAGCCGACCCTCACCCTGCCTCCCCCACAGACACCCCTTCAGAATGTCCTTCTTGGCCCTCCTGTGTCCTTTCTTCAGGTGATCCAGGTGTTTGCGCCTCCACCACCTCCACCTCATCATCCTCGTCCACCTCCTCCTCCTCTGTGGTGTCCAGGACCACCACCTCTGCATCATGTGGTGTTGGTGTCCTTCGGAAGAGGTGTGCAGAGGTGGTGGCCTCATCCTCGGTGCCATCACCATCTGTTGAACATGACAGCCATCAGCACGGTTTCTCTGTCAGAAATATAGCACATCTACATAGGCAGGTAACACACAGGCATCTCTGATAATGGGACATAGTTACAAATACGTGACATTCTCATTATTATACATCATCACCCTTTTGTGAGTTCTCACCCTGGAGGCGCTGAAGGTATGCAGCATGGTGGAGGCGCAGCTCCCTGCCCTTCTTCCGGAGATCCTCGATCTGTGGATATGCAAAGGAAAGGTGAGGGCATTAGTGACTGGTCACCTTCTGCTGGTTTGCCCACACACACACACACACACACACACACACATCACTGTGCACAGGGTCTTGCTGCATCTGCGACAGTGCTGTGTGTGTGTGTGCATTCATGTACTGCATAGTTTGTCACCTGTCAGCAGGCAGTTCCATGGGCAACACGCATATGTCATGCCATGGGTTCTCCGCTGGTGAAAAGGGAGCCTGTGTGTCACAGCTGACCCTCATCCCTTGTGACGGTGTGTGTCCGCATCCCACAGTGTGAATGCACTGCCCCTCCCCTGTCCAACATGTCTCTCTCAGGTGAGGTATACAGCTTACACAGGGATCAACATTGAGAAAAAAGTGTGAGAGTGACACAGACATGGAGTGGGGCCCCCCCCCCCGGGGATTGGGGGGCTGTTATGTCCTCATGCTGCTGTTAAGCCAGGTCAACTCTGACAGGGGTTTGGCTATGCTGTCACCAGATACACACATAACATGGTCTATCACCTGGCTGCAAAGTATATGTACATGCTAGTTTGTTTTCACAGGTGTGCTGATGGGACTGTGGCTGCCTTCTTATTCCCCACCTCTTTCTATAGCATCCTGTGTGAGTGTCAGATAAAAGTGGGTGACATCATTTGGGTGTGGCCCAGGGCAGTCAGCCCAACCGGCCATGCCTGGAAGGGCCTTCAGGGAAGCTTACATGGTTCGTGGGGGGTGGCCAGCAAGGCGTCTTAAGTATTCATATTTCATTATGGCCTATTGGCAAACGGGGGGAAACCTACAAAGTGACATACTCCTGTTATCTCATGGCTCACGTGTGTGGGGGGGGGGTTATGGAACCTCCATTTGTGTACATTGTGACATATAGGTCAGATGACACACAAAATAAACATACACTGCCACACGTGTTTCACTACAATAACTAGTGTCATGCAATGACAGACACAGTGACCTGCTTGATGTTTGGCAATCCATGACCTAGGAAGAGCCATATTGCACGGCCACATCACAACACACATACACATTAGTTTGCTTATGATGTCATTGAAAATGGACACTGGGGTGTGTTCTCATGCATCCTGGGGTTTCATCAATATAGATACACAGGGAAGCCTACCTCCTTTTGTTCACAGAACATTCGGGGTCACGTACCACCTGCATTAGTTGCTTTTGTCTGTGCACATGTGTGCAGTGACACCTGTGTTGGCCAGTGTACATGGCTCCCTCAGCACATCCTGTACATACCCTATCGCACCCTTGCATGACCTTGTAGCAACATTGCACAGTTTGTTGCCAATGATGTTTGTCCATGCTAGTCACAGTTACACTGCATGTGCTGTGTTACCACACATCTATGTTGAGATTCTCTTTAGACATCCTGGTACTCAACCCCACTGGCAAACTGATATGCAACCAATCATTGGCGGAGTGTGGTGAGAGGAGTCATTGTGTGGGGTGGCCCTATTGACTGTGAAGGGGACACTAACATAAACATTCACCTTTGGACAGGGCCAACAATATCAATGCTTGCACCACTGGCTGCATTGTGGGAGGTGTGTCATATGGGCAAGCTGCTGGCTATGTGCAACCTACGTTGCACACAGTTGATGTCAGCGTAATGTAGGGGTAGGGGTGGGTATTGTTCCTGTATGGCCTAGGTTATGTTGTTATGTTCCATATTCACTGGTTCAGCTGGGCTGACAGAAGGTGTTTTGGTGGAAGCAATATCGACAGGGGCCAAACCAACATAACGGCTCTTTGCACCGTGCTCATGTGTGGGTTTATGTATGTGTTATCCAGCAACATCAGTTGCATGTGTCACTGAAACACCATCAGTGATGTCCATGTGTCTGATGTTTTTGGATGTATCTTAGGTGTTAAGGTTTGAACCACAATCTGCATGGTGGTATGGGGACATGTCTCTGCTACAGGTTTCTGATAACACATATAATGGCTAAGGGGGATGGGGTGCTGTTACACACATTAACCTCTGCAGCTAGCATATCATCTGGAGACATCACAGACATGTGTGATGAGATATTCACTTCACAAACTATGGTATAGGTCCAACCTACCTGCCATGAACATACACATTATCTTACTGACATACCCACCATAGCTATTGCTGATCTGTCCCCCTGTGGGCTGGTTGTCCTACCACAATTCATCAGCTGCACACACATTAGCAAAAGGGTGACTAACACGACGCATTGCGCAGCTCACAGGAATCCTGGGGATAGGGAGAATGCATAACCTGTTAGGCACACACAAGCATATCCCCATGGTGCCAGATTAGACACTGGGATGGTCTTCCTGGCCTCCAGGGTTAGGGAGCATAGAGCAAAACTGTTAGAGCACACACAACCATATCTCCATGGTGCCAGATGAGCCACTGTAGTGGCATACCTGGCCTCCAGGGGATAGGGAGCATAGAGCAAAACTGTTAGAGCACACACAACCATATCTCCATGGTGCCAGATGAGCCACTGTAGTGGCATACCTGGCCTCCAGGGCATAGGGAGCATAGAGCAAAACTGTTAGTGCACACACAACCATATCTCCATGGTGCCAGATGAGCCACTGTAGTGGCATACCTGGCCTCCAGGGGATAGGGAGCATAGAGCAAAACTGTTAGAGCACACACAACCATATCTCCATGGTGCCAGATGAGCCACTGTAGTGGCATACCTGGCCTCCAGGGCATAGGGAGCATAGAGCAAAACTGTTAGTGCACACACAACCATATCTCCATGGTGCCAGATGAGCCACTGTAGTGGCATACCTGGCCTCCAGGGGATAGGGAGCATACAGCAAAACTGTTAGAGCACACACAACCATATCTCCATGGTGCCAGATGAGCCCTTGCGATTGTCCACATGGAATCCAGGGGATAGGGTGTATGTGTTAACCTGCCCATGCACAGACAAGCATTTTCCATGGGTTTCTTAGAGCCTACTGGGATGAGCTCTATGGACCTCTGCAGTTAGGGGAAGTGTTTGGGGCTCTGACAGCACACAGACCAATATCACAGGGCTGACAGCAAACACACTGTGATGGGCTCTCTGTCCTCCTTGTGATAGGGTGGATGCCTGAAATTGGATGGGCACGCACAAGCATTTCTCCAGGGTGATTGCTGGCCCACTGTGATGGGCGCTGTGGACCCATGCAGATAGGCGTGTGTATTGAACAACATGGCCAACACTGCCCATCTCATCTGGGTGTGTGACATACCATCAATGCTACGTTTCACTTATCCTTGTGCTTGTCCCAGGGTGCTTTGTTACAGGTACTGATCCCACCATATCCATATGTTGTTGTTTCTATTTACATCTGCTGATCTAGGGTCTAGCATAATTACAGTATGTTGTGGCACAGCCATGGCAGCAGCTGACATGCCACAAGGGTAGCATGGACACCTCTATGACCATGTCCATCACCACCTGGGTGCAGGTCACCACACTCACAAATGACACAGATACATTTTGCTATGTCCTCTCATCTTGTGCACATTACTGACTCACAGTACCTCATAACAACAGCATGGACATTTGCAATTAGCACAGGCTACAGATCTCATTTTGAGGTACAGGCACCATACACTTACCTCACGTGGGTAGTCTGCCTCACTATTGAACCGTCTTTGCAGACGTTGCCACGCCCTTAGGACCTTGGAGCTGTCCCTGTGCCCGGTGGCCCCTGGGAAGAGCTTGTGCTGGCGTGGTGCGATCAGCCGGGACAGGTGCCTGAGCTCTCGGAGGTTGAAGGAGGGCTTCCTTACTCTGGGCGCCATTTTCAGATATTATCACCTGATTGGACGCAGCGTGCATCACGCCCATGCGTAGGGCACCTGACGCGCAATTTTACGTGCACCTGCGCCACGCATATGGCGCAGTTCAGAAACGTATGGCGTCCATGTGCGCACCGAACGCAGTACGTGCATGTGGCCTACGCAGCTGGCGCATGTTGCAATATTTCACGTGCAACTGCGTCACGCAAATGCGCACAGAAAGTTTATCGCTAGAACCTGCGCGACACACATTACATATACACTGTTGTGTGTCATTTATCTTATGGAACTGAACACCATTTTCGAATGTTGATGTGTATACACATTTGGGTCTTGAACCTATCAACACATACACAATGGTTTCTTTGGATTCTGTATGATGTGATGTGCTATAGCTTTCACATTGCAATGACTGCCAATAATAAGGGCGATGTTAATTAAAGAAGGTTGCTGTGTGGGTACCCGTTAGTGTACTGGTGCCATATACGGAGTGGCCGTTTCAGGGCGGACATAGACAGACACCAGAGCAAACCTGTGCGTGTTGCAGTAATGTGCGGGGCCCACATTGGCGCGTGGGAAGGCTACGTGGGCCGCTGCTGCATAAACATACAGCAGAGCCGTAGTACAATGGTGAAGACACTGACCCATGGTGCAGGGGCCATGGGTTCAACACCCCATTGTGCTCAATGGAAGAGGCCAGCTGCGGCATCAAATGTAGTGGGAAAAAGTGTTGTGGGAGGTATAGTAATTTTGGGCGGCAGAGAGCCACGCACGGTTTATTTTTAACGGCATGAGTCGGCGCACCGTTCATTGGGGGCGGCAGGGGGCGGCGCACTGTTAGGTTTGGGGGGCAGAGGGCGGCGCGCTGATGTATGAGGGGGCAGTCCGATAGTGGGCGGCATAGGTGGCGCACTGATGTGCACAGCAAACAGTAACAGAGCCTTAGCACAATGGTTGGGATACTGACCAATGGTGCAGAGGTCAGGGGTTCAACCCCTCACAGTGCCCAGTGAGCAAGGTTGGCTGGGGCAGTAAGTATTATGGTGAGGTGTGCTGTAGGAGGCCTTATAGTTTATTTTTATTACCCACTACCAGTATACCCGCTCTAACAGCGTGTTAATATATGGAGGCCCGTAAGGCACATGTTACAGTGCACAGTCCGCAAAGGCACCCTAGCAAGTCCCCTATAGGGCACCATGTATGCTGCGCCACAGGATAATGTATAGTGCACGCAATATGGATGGCAACCATAAGGTGGCCTATAGGGCGCCCTATAATGCACCCTCAGAGGCACCCTTATGGGTACAGTATGGCAAGGGTGTGTTTGATGCCATAAACATATGTCCAGTAAAAACGTACAATGCTCTGGACAAACCCTATCACAGAACCCCTCTGTGGACTTGAACCCATGACCTCCTGCTATAAAGGCAGTGACGGAACCATTGGGCTACGGCACTATAGCTCTGAGTAAGCGCCTGTGTGGCTGCAGAGAGCCTGCACGTCACCCCACAGACAGTCTGCTGCTGTAGACAGGACGGGGTAGGCCACCCGTACCCATGATGCAATGCACATGCAAATCAGCTGCCCACAGATGCACACAAGATGGGGACTGCACCCCAAAAGCTACACGGCATGGTAGGGGGAACTGTCCGTGTCCACCCACACAGAACCTCGGCCTGGTGGGGGGCCTGAGCATGAGGACTGCCGGCGAGGGGTAGCTACACACCGTCACATTGTGCAGGTAATGTGCTCACCCTGAGGGTGGGTGGTGGTGCCCAGGACCAGGTCCACATCAACGGCCATGGCTGAATGAGGCCATGCCAGAGCTCAACATCAGTATTAACCTGTGTGATAAGAAGGTGTTGCAAACTCATAATTGTTACCCCTTGTGTCTTAGTTGGTGGTTATCCCCCCCCCCCCATTGGTGGGCAGCATACCTACCCCCCCCCCCCATGACAAACAGGGTCTCCCATCAACAGATCCCCATCCTTTCCTCCCCCCCCCCCCCTTGCACTAATGGCAGTAGAGTGGGCCATCAACCCCTGTCCTGCTGGGGGACAGACACCCTACAGGGCAGTCCAAGCAGCTCCACACACATCCAAAACACACTATCAGACAGACAGTAGGCCTGGATATTCAGGGGTGCACCCCAGCACTATCTGATATTCTCCTGCAGCAGGCCATCAGCTGCTGCACCCTGCAAGGAGCTCCATCAGGACACATACCAGCTGTGCAGAGTCTGCTGGATAGTCCCTGATAGGATTGCATGCACCCCAAACTGGGGTGGCAGCACACACAGGGAGATCAGTCCATGAAGAGCCCCCAACAGGACACCCATATATATCACAGGAGAGAAATACTATACAGCACTATGGGGGTGCCTAGCCATGCTGTCATCACTGCACGCTCAGGGTGAGAGTGATCCACCAGCAGCAGATACAGAGGTCAGCCTGTCTGTGTAGGTGGTGGCTGGGCATTACAATGTCCCAGCCAGTGCCCCATGCCCTGTGCAGATGCATCCTGGCCAGCACACCCTGTCTGAGCTATACCCATGGTACCTTGCTGCTCATTATGCACATTGTCAGGCCAATACTGGCAACAGTGCTGGCAGTGTGGCCTGTGGAGGGTGTTTGTAGCCAACACACACTGTATAGACAGACACCCCCCCCCCCTCACCTATGCCAGCATTGTGCTACTATTGGGGGAGTCATTCGACGTGCCCACCACACCAGTCCTGGGAAGGGTACAGGCAGGGCTAGGGTACACAGGACTGCGGCATGTCACTCCCCAGGGGGGTAAATACTGTCAGGGCCAGACCTGGGGCACGCACCACAGACAGCCGACAGCTTTGTTCTGCTGCAGCACAAGGAGCAAACAGTGCTGAGCGTAGGACTGTCTACCTGCCAGTACCCACATCAAACGTTTGTGGTCTGTGTACCGTGTACCCAGGTATAGGGTGGCATTGCTAGGGTACGCAGGAGCTAGATCTGGGAGATGCCCCCCCAGGGGGCTTTTCCAATGTGGCCTGTGGGTGTGGGTGCGTCTGGACCTTTGCCTC
This sequence comes from Ichthyophis bannanicus, assembly GCA_033557465.1. Lineage (NCBI taxonomy): Eukaryota > Metazoa > Chordata > Amphibia > Gymnophiona > Ichthyophiidae > Ichthyophis > Ichthyophis bannanicus. The sequence goes on from CM066032.1 coordinate 598,322,415, forward strand.
TTGCTTTACGGCAGAGTGTCCCTACTCCAGTCCTGGTGTTCCAGACACTGTTCGGGCCTTCATGCTGTCCCCTATGAATATGCATGGGCTACAGTTGCATAGCATGGGGGTGGTGCAGACATCTGCAGCACAGGCATCTGTCTTAGGGGAAGCATGGAACCTGAATGGTGTTTGGCCCTCCAGGACTGCATTTGGGAGACTCTGCTGGAGATAATGTGCCTGTTTATGGTGTCTGTGTTTGGTGTGGTAAAAGATAGGCGTATTGACCATGCCTATGTTCTCAGCAATAAAGGTTTGTCCTTACTACCACGGTGTAGCTGTGGGGTGAATATGTGGACAGGGTTGGCGGTAGCTGCAGCTGGGCTCTGAACCTGTGACCCTCTGTTCTTGCACACACTGTCTGTGTGCACTGCACCACCGTGTAGCCACTGATTGGCTGCAATCTCTGGGTGGTCCATGACTGTACATCCGACAGGGCCTGTCTGTTGCAGTGGACGGTGCCAGCCTGCACATGGCCTGGCCACTGTCCTCTGTGGCTAGCAGCCACTGCCCCCTCCACCATCTGAACCCTTCCGCCAACATGCTGGCATGTCCTTATCCTTGCAAAGGGATATGACCTGATTGCGTAGTGGAACCCCAGGACTGTATTTGGCTCACATGGTATAGCGGTCTAGCTGTTGTTCTTTAGCAAGGTTTTTGTGGAACGTGGGCCACCCATTACGTGATCATGACCAGGGACACAATTGGCCCTTGGCACGTGGGGTGAAGGCATGTACAGGCACATCTGTCGTACATAACCTCTACCTACTTAACCTCTACCTACGTGTCCTTGGCCCCTACAGTTGTGGCACTACAGGACTGCATTTGGGGGACGCGGCTGTTGGTGATGCACATTGTGCTGGTGTGTGTGTGGTGTAGGGTAAAATATGGGTGTTTGCAACATGCTTTTGTTCTGTGCAATAAAGGGGTGTCTCTGCTATCTGTGTTTAGTGGTGGGTTAAATATTGGGATTGTGCTGGCATGTGCCACAGCTGGGATTTGAACGTGTGACCCTCTGGTCCTAGAGGTACCAGCTCTGTCCACTGCACCACACTGTGGCCACAGAGACAGTGCAGTCCCTGGAGATAGTAGACCTGGCAGGGTGGGGTTCCAAAACCTGCTCTGCACATTATTACTGTGAGCTCCTTCACCCTGTCTGGTGACAAACGTGCAAATATAACACGGGTATGACGTCCGAACAGAGGGGGATAGCATATTCCCATGCTGGGCAACAGTGCTATTGATGGACAACCATAAGTAACACTCCCAGGAGGGGTCCAATACACGGAGACGTTTTTGGAGGTGTCTCCGCTCCGTGCCCCTTTCCAAACAACTGTTATTTTATTTTTTAGGAGCTCTGCTGGGTGTGTTTTTAACTTTTGCGCATTACTATACCTGTTCCCCAGCTGATTTACTATTTTAATGCTTTTGTTGTGGTAATTTCCTCTTTTTCATTGCAGTTTTGTGCTGTGCACATGTATCACACTGCTGACGTTTTGCATGTTTCCCCGGTTTTGCTGTACATTGCTGACGGAAATGGTTTCTCTTCCCTTTATATGCCCTCTACCGCGAGTGTTTCACTCGCGCTATTTTTTACATGTAAATTCGGGCCCGATACTGTGCGGGGAGCCTCTCCCCTCCCACTCTCCACCCATTGACCCCGTCCCTCCGCCCCTCCGGAGCCTTCCTCCGCCCTCCTTTAGCCGTTCCACGCCTCTATCGGACATTTGCGGGCCCGCACTTGTACGGGGCCCGTTACTGAACCGCGTACCTGTGCGGGGGTGACACGCACGTGTGCGGGGCGTTTAAACGTGTTTCTGCGCGTTTCAATGCCGCGTTACCGTGCGCTATTTTGCGCCGCGCAGATTTGCGGACTTTAGTAAACATGCCCCATAGTTTATTTTATTACTTGATATACCTGCCTTTAACCTACGGCAACAAAGCGGTTTACAAAAGCAAGTCAGGAAACATATACAAAAAAATATAGATTAAAAATAAGAAAGGGAGAAAAAAAGGAAAGTTAGAAAGAAAATCATAAAGAGCATGAAAATAGCAAGAAAGCAGAATGGCGCAGGTCAGTAGCTAGTAACCCCATCCATCTACTCATTGCCAAAAGCTTGTTCAAAAATAGACTTGAATTTTCTTAAATGATATCAATAAAGTATCTTGTTGAATATAAAGAAGAGTGCTCTTGATTCCCGTGTCTTGTTTCTGTTTCAGGTTTCTTGCTTTGTTTGAGCATTCTAGTCCTGTCCTGGGTTCTTGCCTTGTTCCTGAACTTTGGGATTCTAGTTCTGTTCTGGGTTCTTGCCTTGTTTCAGCGTTTCTGGATTCTAACCTTGTCTTGGATTTCTGTCTTGTTCCAGTCTTCCTGGATTCTAATTCTGTTTTGGTATTATCTTGTGCCTTGTTTGAGTCTGGGTATGTCCTGCTAAAAGGTAAGGTAATGTTAAATGTATTTTGCTATAAGGAAGATTAAACCCTGTTAAATTTGCCTTAATATATGGAAAGTAAAGGGTTATTTTAGAAGCATCCCCATATCTGAAAAGCAACATTTACACTTGTAGATAGGCATACATGTGTAAATGCCATTTGAGAACACGGGCTTTTTAAACATAAGGGGCTCAATTTTCGAAGGCATTTACACCGGTAACTGCCCTAGCTACCCATGTAAATGCCTTATCCGGGATTTTCGAAAGGCGCCTACACAGGTAGTGCCCTTCAAAAATCCAGGATAAGTCCCTAACGCGCCCAGATGCTATGTGGTTAGCATTAGGGCATGTTAGGGGTGTTGCAGGGTGGAGCAGGGGCAGAGGAAAGGGCTAATCGGGTAGCACTGATTTTCAATGCTACCCGCTTGGCCCTCTGTGCCTTAAAGATAGGTGAGCTTTTGCCTCACCTATCTTTCAGGCACAGAGGGCTAAGCGGGTAGCATCGAAAATCGGTTCTACCCTGCTAACTTCTGCGGCTTCCGGGTTGTACGGCAAGACCCGGATTTTCGATGCCAGGGCTGCATATGACCCCGGCATTGAAAATCCTGGCTAGGTGGAAGGGGGGGTGGGCCCAAAGATACTTACCATTATTGAAATTTGCATGATGAGGACAGTGAGATAGAGTGATTTGGGTAGGCCTACAGTATAGGCATGGATTCCCCATTTCACATAGGGAATCCACATCTAAACCAAAATTTATAGTCGTTGGCATTTAAAGCTTCCCTGAGGAATATATAAGTGCCGACTGACAGATGCAGATGTAAATAATGAGGTCTGTCCCTCTTTGACCCTGTACCTCGCTCTCCCACGCCAATCTTCCATCACATCTGATCAATCAAGCCATCTGATCCCTTATTCCCCAAAGCCATCCAATATCCACTGCAACCAAGGCCAGTCCCAGTACTAAACCCAGGGGTGGTAGAATGCCTTTTCCTTTCGGGGGGCCCAAGCTCTGCCATAACTCCTCCCCAAGCTCTGCCTTAGGTCTGCCCTAACCCTGCCCTAACCCAAATGTGCTCTCCCTTGACTCTCTTGAAAAATCCTAGACCCGCTTGAAGAATTCCGACGCAATCATAATCCCAAAGCCTTTTCTATTTTCAGTTCATCACTTTCCTCCTCCATGCACACCACAATTGTGACAGATCTCCAGGATTCTTTATGGACAGGTGAGAGCTAGCTTTCCTCCTCCCCATAGTAGCAAAATAAAATGGTGCCATAGACACTCTGATCCAAATATCAAGGCGTAATTGGTCCTAAGCCTTCCAGTTAGGGATATCTGTTCATGAGTGGGACATGGTGGGGTCAGATTTATTTTTATGAGGATCTAGGTGGGGTTAGAGTGGTGTTACCACTACTGGACCACAACTCTTCCAGATGACTGAGGGTTGAGATGAGGTTCTGAAGGGCCAGTTATTTATGGTAGAGTTTGTATGGAGAGTCACGGGTCTGGAAGCCAAATGATCTTTGGTGATTGCTACAATCAGCTGCTAGGCACACCTCTAGAAGTTTAAACAGTGATGCTCCCTCATTGAGCTCTTCTATAGTCGGTGTTGCAGACACATTCCTTAGGTAATGAGTCTGACAATCCCTTGGGTCTGAAAAAATGCTTAGCAAAATCTCCAATTATAATTGCATTCAGTTCAACCTATGAGCTGTCACGTTCCTGGTATGGTTACTGTTTCTGTTAATGCTTTAGCTTGGCTCAGCACAGGGTCTCAAACCTGCAGCTATGCTGGTATGCCTCCATTAACTGTAGTCCACAATTGTCTTTCACGCCAGGTTTTAAAATTCATAAACATAGGGATAATAGTATTTTAGTTTAAACACTTTGCTTTTTTTTAATCTCCATTTTATATCCCGGGCATTTAACTTTAGAAGCAAAATAAACTATTTTCTAGCCTCTGCTGGTAAGGGAGAATTCCAAAAGAAAGTTTATTATGAAGTTCATAAACATTTCTCTTTCTTTAGTTTTTTCTAGTTTTAAACAGCACACCACCTTCTGTAGAAAATCATTTATTACTGTACTATAGCCACCTTCTGCATGCATTGGCAGTAGCAAAAGCATAACCCCTCCCAAACCTCAATAATGTTGTTGTTGTTAAGTGCCGTCGAGTCGGAGTCGACTCATGGCGACCCTCTGGATAGCTATCCTAAATTGTGTTCGGTCTTCAGTCAGGCGGCTTATTGTTGACAGACTGGTACCCGTAGCTGCTGTTATTGTATCGATCCATCTCATTGCTGGCCTTCCTCTTTTGCGTTGACCTTCTATCTTGCCAAGCATGATGTCTTTCTCTAATGATCTCTCTCTCCACATGATGTGTCCAAAGTATGAAAGTCGAAGTCTTGTCATCTGAGCTTCTAAAGAAAGCTTAGGTTTGATCTCCTCTAGTACAGACTGGTTTGTTCTTCGGGCAGTCCATAGTATACACAGTATTCGCCGCCAACACCATAATTCAAAGGCATCAATTTTCTTCCTGTCTATCTTTTTCAGCTTTCACATCCATATGATGTTATTGAAAATACCATGGCTTGAACAAGTCGAATCTTGACTGCTTGTTGCTTCTTTATTGATAGTTGATCCAAGTAGGTTAAAGTTATTCACGATTTCAATTTCTTCTCCTTCGACAATGAACCTGCTGATTATGCCAGTTGTCATGATCTTTGTCTTCTTTACATTAAGGTGCAGGCCCATTTTGAGACTATGTTCTTTGATTGTGAGAAGCAAATGTTTCAGATCATCTTCACTTTCCGCCAGTAATGTGGTATCATCAGCATAGCGAAGGTTGTTGATGAGTCTTCCACCAATCTTCACACCTCTGTTGTCTTCATACAATCCTGCTTCTCTGATGATTTGTTCTGCATATAAATTAAACAGGTAGGGGGAAAGTATGCAGCCTTGTCTTACACCTTTGCTTATTTTAAACCATTCTGTTTCTCCTTGTTCTGTTCGAACTGTTGCTTCTTGATCAATGTACAGATTGCGCAAGAGAACAATCAGGTGTTCTGGTATACCCATGCTTCTTAATGTGGCCCAGAGTTTCTCATGGTTTACACAGTCAAAAGCCTTGCTATAGTCGATAAAGCACAAATAGATATCCTTTTGGTATTCTTTAGTCTTTTCAAGGATCCATCTCACATCTGCAATGATGTCTCTTGTTCCTCGCCATTTTCTGAATCCTGCTTGCACTTCAGGTAGTTCTTGTTCCAGGTATGATTGTAGTCTCTTTTGAATAATCTTCAGTAGAATCTTGCTGGCATGTGGGATCAGAGCGATTGTGCGATAATTTCCACAGTTAGTTGGATCACCTTTCTTTAGTATTGGTATAAACACAGATCTTTTTCAGTCAGTTGGCCCTGATGTTGTCTTCCATATTTCTTGGCAGAGCCTTGTGAGTACGGTAACAGCTGCATCAGATTGCTGTAATACTTCTATGGGAATGCAATCAATGCCTGGTGCTTTGTTCTTTGATAAGGCTTTCAATGCTGCTTCAACTTCTTCTTTCATCACCAATGGTTCCAGATCATAAGGTACAGGTTGAAACGGCTGTTGGCCCACTTGATCTTTATCATATAAAAACTCTGTATATTCCTTCCATCTTTTCTTGATCTTCCCAGCATCATTCAACATAGAACCTTGAGCATCTTGTAACATTCCAATTCGAGGCTGGAACTTTTCTTTAACTCTCGTAGCTTTAGGAAAGCTGATCTTGTTCTTCCTCTAATAGTTTCTGCTTCTATTTCCTTGCATGCGTCATTGTAGTACTTTTCCTTGTCCTGTCTTGCTGCACGTTGGAAATCTCTGTTGAGTTCTGTGATTGTCTTTCTTTCTCCTCTGGCTTTAGCTTCTCTGCATTTCTGGGCAATTTTCAGAGTTTCTTCCGTCATCCATTTTGGCCGTTTTTTCTTTTTTACCTTTTGTAGAGACTTCTCGCTTTCTTCCAACACAACCTTCTTGATGTCTTTCCATAACTCTTCTGGAACTCTATCATTTGTATCTAAAGCAGCAAATCGATTTTGCAGGCAGTCTTTAAATTCCAGTGGTATATTCTCAAGGTCATATTTTGCTGCATTCATGAGTGGTTTGCTGTTTTTCAGCTTTAGCTTGAGTTTGCATACTAGTAGTTGATGATCTGTACCACAGTCAGCTCCAGGTTTTGTCATTGTTGATGTTATAGAGCTTTTCCATTGTTGACTTCCACAGATGTAGTCAATTTGATTTTTATACAATCCATTGGGTGAAGTCCATGTGTACAGTCGCCGCTTGTGTTGCTGGAAGAAGGTGTTCGAGATGAATAGATCGTTGGTCTTGCAGAATTCTATCAGTCTTTCTCCAGCTTCATTTCTGTTGCCAAGTCCATATTTTCCAACTACTTTGTCTTCTTCTTTGTTGCCAACTTTTGCGTTCCAATCACCCATGACTATCAGGATATCCTGTTTGTATGTTCTGTCAATTTCAGCTTGTACTTATTCATAGAACTCTTCAATTTCATTCTCTTCTGCAGCTGTTGTTGGGGCATATACTTGAATTATAGTTGTGTTGATAGGCATTCCTCGTAGACGAATAGAGATTAAGCATTCGCTGACTGCATTGTATTTCATTACAGTTCTTGCAAGTTTCTTCTTTATTATAAATGCAACACCATTTCTTCTTTGTCTTTCATTTCCAGCATAGTAGACCATGTGATCATCTGATGAAAAGTGCCCGATGCCAGTCCATTTCAGTTCGCTGACACCCAACAGATCAAGTTGTACACGTTCCATTTCATTCTTGACTACCTCCAACTTCCCTTGGTTCATGCTTTGTACATTCCATGTTCCAATGTATAAGACATCTTTACAGCTTCTGACTCTCATTTCATGTGCAGCTACATCAGCAGTCAGACGTCCCGAGAGCTTTGATCCAACCACATCATAAATGCTGGCTTTACTCTGAAAAGTCTTCAGCTCTTCCCCAGTAGCTAGTTGAGTGCCTTCCAACCTGGGGGTCTCATCTTCCAGCACTACAGCACAATTTGTTTTGTTGTAACTATCCATTGGGTTTTCATGGCAATATACAGAAGTAGATTGCCGGGCCTTTCTTCCGCGCAGTTTAAGTTTGGTGTTGTTGCCGTTGTCACAGAAATGTGATCCTCCGCCGTCAACACTATCCCATTCTGCTGCTGCTGCCCAGATGGGTGGTTTGTCTTGGTCTGGCATCTCAGCTGAGACCTGTCCATTTTGGGATACCCTGCCAGTAGTTAAACTACTGATAGTTTAGCTCTCAGCATCATTGATGCACACAAGCCCTCACAGCACGACAAGCTGCAAACCAACCTCAATAATATAAATTTAATAATTCATCATTTGTCTTAAGAGGTACTTTGCTTAATGAACTCCATTTTATCATGTCAGCAGGGCTAGGACCCTCTGCATCCACTTCCATCTCGTCCTTTGCCTGTTTATAAGAGTGAAAGGGGATAGACTCAGGAGTAATATTAAAAAAAACTTTTTATGGAAAGAGTCGTAGATGCGTGGAATAGTCTCCCAGTAGAGGTGGTAGACATGAAAACAGTATCTGAATTCAAAAAAGCATGAGACAAACACAGAGGATCTCTAAGGGAAAAGAGGGGACTATTGTAGTAATTGATATGGAAGGGCAGACTAGATAGGCCATGTGATCTTTTTCTGTCATCATGTTTCTAAACTTCCTCTGCCAACATTTGTTCCCATGGCATAGGCTTGGCTAGAGGATACCTCTGGGCCTTTAAAGAACAACTTTTATTTATTATTTATTTATTTATGTGGCGGCACATTCCATTCTGTGCGTTGCAGCCTCTGTGCATCAGGTTGGAACTGGACGCACAGAGATAGACCCGATTCTGATCCCACGGGACGTGTCTAGCCCCTGCGGGATCAGAATCGCATCTAGGCCTGTACATGCAGGCTGGGACCCGATTCCCATTGGCCTACATACCAACCCCTGCCTGGCTAACTCAGTCAAGCTCCTGACTCCTCATTCAGGAGACGCTATCCCCAGCCGCTGACCCCTTTTGCCTTTCACCGTAGCCTAATCCCCGATCTGGCCTCCCAGGGTCGGGCTGCGGGGAATATCCTGTACTTCCTTACCTTTTTGCTCCCAGCCGGGCCTCCTGTCCCCCGATGTCTAGGGGGACTTATTTCACCTCCGAGGTGGAATAAGACCCCTGTCCAGTCTGCTGGCCCTGGATATACAGGGCCAACTTCAGAATCGGTCCTGAACATCCTGGGCTACTGACCACTCATTGCCTGCCCTAACTCTGCCTCCACACTGCCTCCTCCCACTCCTGTCTAAGCCTCCCTGTACAAACTCCTTGTTCGTATGGGGAGGCTTAGTCAGGGACAGCAAAGGGGACGAATAGTAGGGATGGACATCCCAATGGGACATCCATCCCCGCTATTCGTGGGATTGAATAGACCCCTTAGCTTATATACCGCATTTCCAATGATCAAGGCGGTTTACAGAAAACATAACATAACATTACAGAGAACATCTTAAATAAATATATATCAACTTAACACAAGTGTTTAACAACTTGGAATTTACATTCAACGTTTAACATTCAACCATGTAACTAGTTTATAGTTAGTATGCCAGAGTAATGTGGATTTAGAAGCTAAAGTCAAATGGGAATCAAGTGATCCAGATGTAACAAGTGGGTATGACAGAATTCACTATTCAAGAAGTTCATGGATAGATGAGAGTCTAAGTTATGACTCCAAAATGATCCGTAAAGAGTAGAGTTTTTAATAACTTCCGGAAAGCTGTAGGATCCAGGTATGGAGTTCCAAAGGCCGGGCGCATATAAGGAGAATGCACGCGAACCGGTTGTCTGGTTGAATTTGGTGAAGTCAGAAGGGTGTGCGAGTAGATGTTGAACAGAGCTCCTTCTATGCCAATTATTCAGTGTTCTTACTATTATTGATTGCAAGTAAAATGAGGATAACTCATGATAGACTTTAAATATGTTCATTGTGTTTTTGTATTTTATTCTGCTAGACAGGGGTAGCAAGTGCAATTAAGAACATAAGAACATAAGATATGCCATACTGGGTCAGACCAAGGTCCATCAAGCTCAGTATCCTGTTTCCAACAGTAGCCAATCTAGGTCATAAGTACTTAGCAGTTTACCCAAAAGACACAGGTTCCACAATGCTTGTATTGGGTCAAGCAGTGATATCCCGGGTCCCTTTTAATAATGCTTTATGGACCTTTCCTCCAGGAACTTGTCCAAAGCTTTTTTAAACCCAGCTACACTAACAGCTTTTACTACATCCTCCAGTAACAAATTCCAGAGTTTGATTACACATTGAGTGAAAAAAATATTTTCTCTTATTAGTCTTAAATAGTTTACCCTGTAGCTTCATTGTATGTCCCCTAGTCTTTCTATATTCTGATGATGTAAACAATCGATCTATGTTTACCCGTTCCACTCCATTCATTAATTTATAGACCTCTATCATATCTCCCCTCAGCTGTCTCTTTTCCAGGTTGAAGAGCCCTAACCTTTTTAGCCTCTCTTCATAGGGGTATCCTTCCATCCCCTTTACCATTTTGGTGGCTCTTCTCTGTACCTTTTCTAATAATGCTAGATCTTTTTTAAAGTACGGCGACCAGAATTGTACACATTACTCATGCGGTCGCACCATGGAATGATACAGAGGCATTATAATATCCTTTGTTTTATTTTCCATTCCTTATGATACCTAGCATTCTATTTGCTCTCTTGGCCGCCGCTGCACACTGGGCGGAGGGTTTTAACATGTTATCCACAGTGACACCTAATTCTTTTTTCTCGGTGATGGTTCCTAATGTGGAACCTTGCATCGTGTAACCATAGTTTGGGTTTTTCTTTCCTAGATGCCTAACTTTGCACTTGTCCACATTAAATTTCATCTGCCATTTGGATGCCCAGTCTTCCAATTTATCAAGATCCTCTTGCAATTTTCCACAATCCTCATGGGTTTTAACAACTTTAAATAGTTTCGTGTCATCTGCAAATTTGATAACCTCACTCATTATTCCCTTTTCCAGGTCATTTATGAATATGTCAAAAAGCAGCGGACCCAGCACAGATCCCTGTCCATTTAGCCCAACCCTCTGCTTTCTATCTTTTAACCAGTTCCTGATCCACAATGGTACACTGCCTCCTATCCCATGACTTTTTAGTTTTGCCAAACGTCTTTGATGAGGGACCTTGTCAAAGGCTTTCTGAAAGTCCAGATACACTATATCAACCAACTCACCTTTGTCTACCTGTTTATTCACACCTTCAAAAAAGTATAACAGATTAATAAGACAAGATCTTCCTTGTCTAAAGCCATGCTGGCTATCTCCGATTAAGCCATGACTATCTACATGTTCACTTATTTTGTTCTTTATGATGGCCTCTGCCATTTTTCCCAGTACTGATGTCAAGCTCACCGGTCTGCAGTTTCTCGGATCACCCCTGGAACCCTTTTTAAAAATTGGCATTACATTGGCGATCCTCCAATCTTCAGGTATTACAGATGATTTTAATGATAGTTTACAGATTACTAATAGCAGGTCTGCAATCTCATAGTTCAATTCTTTCAGCACCCTTGGATGTATACCATACGGTCCAGGTAATTTGCTACTCTTCAGTTTATCAAATTGTTGTAATACATCTTCCCGGTGTATCAATATTTCTTTCAATTCTTCCACAGTATCAGCTTTAAATACCACTTCAGTCATGGGTAGTATCCCTACATCTTCCTCAGTAAAGACCGAAGCAAAGAATTCATTCAGTCTCTCCACTATAGCCTTGTCCCCTCTTACTGCCCCTTTTACCCCTCTATCATTTAATGGTCCAACTGACTCTCTCACAGAATGGGGGTGACGTGGCTGTTTCTGGGTGCACCTAAGAGGATTCTTGCAGTTGCATGCAGAGTCAGTCGCAGTGGATGTAAATTACTTTTAGATATACCTTGAAGGATTATATTACAGTAATCTATATGGAGGAGTATCATCAGTTGGAAGACAAAACGAGGTCGCAGATGTTGGAGAGTCCAAATTTTATTGTAAATGATTTTAGTTGCTTTGTGTGTTCAGAGAGCCAATGGTTAATTGCAGTGAAGCAGTTTGTTATTGGTGTGAAGTTTGCATTAGTGGTTGAGAAGGGAGCATAGATCATGGTGTTATCAGCATATAGATGATAGAAGACATCAGACATCATGAGACTGGATGAGGTCGCAAATTGGTTGAATATAGATGTTGAACAAAAGGGCTGAAAGTGCTGAGCTCTGGGGGTCACCTTGTTTTTGAGTGTAAGGGTCTGAGGTATTTGTTCCTGATTGAACTATCTGTTGACGGCCAGACTGATAGGAGTGAAGCCATTGTAAGGGCTAGGTCATGGATGCCCATGCTTTCAAGTCATTGCATTACTATGTCATGACATATTGTGTCAAATGTATTTATTTATTTAGCATTTCTTATATACCATCTTTCAATTTTATCAAGGCGGTTTACATTGAACACAACACCAATATTACATGGAACAGTTAAACACAACTATTTTGCATGAAACAGCTAACAATACAATTTCATATATCACAATTTAAACTGTGTAACCTTTCAATAACAACTATTTACAATATAGTTTTAGGACCAAGTTTAGTGTAGCATATGATAATGTGGGCAGGGTAATTGGTAGGAGTTTTTGGGTGTTAAGGCTGTGTATCTAATGTGGTGTCAAAATATTCTGTGAACAACTATGCCTCGGAATGACCCCCTATATGAAATGGGAAATACATATGTAGATTTTTGACCCACACAGGCCACACCCTAACCACACCTCTGACATAGCCCTTGCAATTTCTACTTAGAAAGGACATTCATGTGTAAATTCAGCACTTTTTAAAATGTCCATGTCCACGTGGATGCCATTTCCACACGTAAATGCGTTATTTTATACGTGAAAATTGTGAATAAGGCTGTATAAATAGTATTAGTGTTTGTGAAAATGCTGATTAAATAGCATTAGAATTCAAAATTTTCCATTATCTATAGAACTGCTATAGCATGGATGGCCATATCACAAACGTCTTAGCACAAGTCGGCCAGGTGAGCGACAGCACAGATGTGTTTCACTTGTGAATGCAGTCTACGTGATTTCTGGCCATCTTTATTAAGAGAAGTATATGAGTTAAAGCTCTAGATCCATTACCCTTTGGATGTTATTCCATAAACTGAATAGTCCATTTGCCCGTGAATGGGAGATGGATATCTCCCGAAAACATCTACCACCGTATTCAGAAACATGGCTCCCGTGCACATCCATGACACAGAGATGGGGATCTCAGAACGTGCCCAGGAGGGGTGGAACAGGAGCATGGTTTGCCACAGAGATGTGTATAGTGTATTCAGGAAAGACCTGTGTACATTTTAGGTGTTCCCCGTATCCTGCTGGAGACGTGGAATAAGGCCAGTACTTAGAAATGATTCTGCTGTGTTTGTATAGAGGTTGCTACAAGCCTGCTGCAAGCTGCTATGACTGCCGTCTGTAAAACACCAAAAGATGCATTTATAATGAACAGAAATCAAGGGTGAGGGAATCTTGTAAGCTAAAGGGGCATTACTAACTACCCTTAAAGACATTTTAAGAAGAGCAATTGTGATTATTCTGGCTACGATGACATTTGCTGTTTGTGCTAAAGGAGCTAAACTGGAGAATCCTAACAATTCCTATGTTATCTAAAACAGGAATGCTAATGTAAGAATAGAAATCAAAACGGAACAATGACGGCCCAAACTCTAGCAGATCATTATGCCAGCAAGCTTAACCCTCAAGATAGCAAGCTAAACCTACAAACACTCGCACACCCCGCTCAAGAGATGGATGCAGTCATCACCCAACAAAAAAACCACACGTCTGAGAGTGCAAACCAGTACCAAGAATGGGATACCTTCCGAAACGTGGATGACAGGCAAATCCTGAACATAATTGCCAACTTAAACACCACAACCTCCCCCCTCGATCCATGCCCAACAGCCTGGATCAAGGCTGTGAAGCAAGAAGCTGCCAAGTATATCGCCCATATAGTAAACCAATCTCTACTGCAAGGGATCATGCCAGCACAGCTCAAGCAATCCCTCATATGACCCATCCTGAAAAACAAAACTCTTAACGAGAACGACCCAACCTCCTACCGCCTGATATTGAGCATACCCTTCCTAGCCAAGATCATCGAAAAGGCTGTCCAGCAACAATTGCAAGACCACATCGATGTCATCAATGCCCTTGATGATCACCAATACGGCTTCCGCCAACATCATGGTGTGGAAACTCTCCTGCTAACCCTAATGGACAAACTACTCAAAGGTCTTGAAAACAGAAACAAAATGTACATGCTCATTTTCATAGACATATCAGCCGCCTTTGATTCAGTGCATCATGCCACACTCCTGGACAGACTTGCTTCCATAGGCATATCAGGGACTCCACTGAAATGGTTCTCGTCTTACATAAACAACAGAATGCAGCAGGTCCAATTCAACAACGCTAAGGCCTCCGCCTTCCCTCAAGCCCAAGGCATACCGCAAGGCTCTGCCCTATCCTCACTCCTGTTCAACCTATACCTACGACCTATTTGTGACATCCTACAGGACCACAAAATCAGTTACCACATCTATGCGGATGACCTGATGCTTTACACTCATCTCGACATAAACAACCCCAACCTCAACCAACTTGAAAAATGCCTAAACGAACTACAAAATTGGCTGCAACGGAATAATATGTCAATAAACCATAAAAAAATCGAAGTGATGTGCATTTCCAGAAAACCTAACTTCAACCCACCACCAACGGTCACCATGAACAACAACATTTATACCACAAAGCCCAAAATAAAATACCTAGGTGTAATGCTGGACAGCAACCTAAATATGGACAAGCACCTCCAAATTACCAATCGGGCCATTTTCCACAAATTAAAAATCCTGCAACCGCTACGGAATATTATTGATCACACCGACTTCAGGACAGTGGCACAAGCCCTCATCATTCCCCACCTGGACTACTGCAACGCCATATTACAAGGTCTGCCTAAAAAAACCCTTAACATACTTCAACTGGCACAAAACGTAGCAGCCAGAATCATCATGAAGAAACGTCTAACTGAGCACATCACTCCCGCATTAATTGAGCTACATTGGCTCCCCATCACGGCCCGCATCCAATATAAGATCTTAGTAACCACATTCAAGCTCGTTCATAAGGTAGCACCCTCATACCTCAATACCTTAATCTCCGCACAACCTATCAACAGAAGCAGAAGAACAGTAAATAGCAACACCCTTGGGGGGCGGAGTCTGATGTCCAGCGGGTAAGACGCTTCGCGCTGAAGCTCCCGAGAGGCCTACTTAGAATCCTGACTTAATACCTATACAAACTTACTATTTCGCTCCGGGCTGACCGGGGTACCTCGGGGGGGATGGCGGCCCATAAACCAGCGCGCTTGGACTTCGGGTCTCCTTCTTCTTCTCACGGAAAACGCTCCAAAACAGAGGTGTCCTCCCCACAGAAGATGGTTCCATTTCGGGAAAACCCCGAAATGCACCTGGAGATTTTAGAGGAAATACGCGGCGTGAAGGAATTGGTGCAGTCCAATGGAGAAGCGCTTAGAGCCATGCGAGAAGACTTTGGAGTGCTCCAGGACCGACTTGAAAGTCTCTCATTACGGCAGGACAATATGGCGGGGGTCCTCGACTCGCACGCGGTGCGCTTGGGCACACTGGACAAGGCTGAGCGCCAGATACAGAATCTTCAAAAGGAGTTAGAAGATAGCAATAATCGAGCCCGTCGCAACAATGTGAGGCTCATTGGAATACCGGAGGGGGTGGAAGCGGGAGATATGAGAGAATTCCTGCTCAAAACTCTTCCCTCCTTGCTGAAGATCACCTTTCATAAAGAACTGGAAATCGATCGTGCACACCGTGTTCCTACCCACATGGCGCTCAACAGAACGACCCCCCGACCTATTATCTTTCGCTTGCTACGATATCAACAAGTGGAACAAATTTTAAATGCTGCTCGGGCGAACCATCATTTGGAATTTGAAGGTCACAAAGTCTCCTTCTTCCCTGATTTGGCAAAGCCTACCGTTGACCGACGGAAGAAACTCCTTGCTTTTCGCCCTCGACTTCAACAGCTACAGGCTCGCTTTGGCCTGTTGTATCCCGCGAAGCTCCGAGTGACTCTCCACAACCAAACCAGGACATTCGAAGATCCTGATCTACTATCAACATTTTTGGACTCCAAAGAAGCAGAGCAGATGCGCTAATCCAACGACTTGGACTTTTATTTGCCGGCTCTGTCCGCCATTTTGAAGGGCCCGATGCGGCGGTCATAGTCAAGCACAGAGACTGCCTGGACTTTCTTTCTTTCTTTCTATGACTTTTTTGTTTTTTGGTCACCTATCCCTCCATGATGTGTGCCTCGGTCGGATTCGGAGCACGCACAGTCCTACAGGTTATGTGTTTTTTCAATTTCGGCCTTCTCTGGGGCTTCTCCCCGCAGACACATGGTCGCCAGTAATTTTTGGGGTTCTGCTTCTTCTCTACCGCGCTGCGGTTTTTCTTTTTTAATGTGGGGCGCTTCATTGTATTATCTAAGCTTATTTTCTTTTATGCCATATGTACAGCCAGATACAGTCACTATGAGGGACATTGTGAAATTATGTGCGCTATCATGCTTAGAATTTTTAACTTGTCTGAATGGCCTTATGTAAAATCTTATCACTCAACGTAAAGGGCATTAATAGTCCAATCAAAAGAAAGAAAATCCTTAGCTATCTTAGCCATGAGCATGCTGATTTAGCGTTTCTTCAGGAAACGCACTTAAACTCTGCTGAAACACTGAAACTCAATGTTAAGCCTTACATGGTGGCTGCCTATTCTCCCGCCGTTTCCAAACGGTGCGGGGTAGCCATTCTGGTTAAGAAATCTTTGCAAGCTACTGTAATTGATACTAGCGCTGACAAGGAGGGTAGATGGGCCCGAGTACATCTTAAGGTTGGAGATAGTGAATTTACATGTATTTGCATTTATGCCCCGAATGTGGACAACCCTGCTTACTATGCAAGTATTGCGCAGTTGGCACAGGCCTCTGCCAATACTCCATTAATACTTGGTGGTGATTTTAATCAAGTGTTAGACCCTCTGATAGATAGACAGCCGCCTAGAACGAGTAGTCCACCCAAGAGTCTTGCTACCCTTACAGCTCTGATGCAAGATCTTGCGCTGGTAGATATATGGAGGCTGCTTCACCCCTCCGACTTAGAGTTCACTTTCTTTTCTGCCCCCCATCACTCCCAATCTAGAATAGATTTCTTTCTCATTTCCAAAGCACTGATTCCTCAAGTAGACACGACTAGGACTCATCCTCTCCATATTTCAGATCATGCTGCCATATCTTTATCATTACATGTCACTGCGCGGGACGATTCTCCCCGAGCTTGGTTTTTTGATAGATCCTTACTGGGTCAAAAAGATTTTCAGGTTGATATAAAGGCCGCTATCCAAGATTATTTTCATTTTAACTCACCCCATGACACAGCGAGCTGGGCTTGGTGGAGGGTTTTAAAGCATCTATCCGCGCAACTATAACTAGCTATCAAATTCGGCAGGGGAAACAAAGAAAGCAGCAATTACTGATTCTAGAGCAGCAGATACAAGCTGGGGAGCGTCTTCTCACGTCCCGTACTGACCCATGTATTTTACTCCGTTTACAACGCTTGCGTTTTCAATACAATCAGCTTTTGTACACTGCTGCTGTTAAAAATATTGAATCACAACAAGGGCTATATTATCGGGAAAATAATCGTGCTGGCAAATTATTAGCAAATGCCCTAAAAGGTCAAAAAGAAGCCAAGCGTGTTACCGCCCTCCGTAATCCGTCGGGGGGGGGGGGGCTTGGTCACTAAAGATACCGAAATCTTAGAACTCTTTCGTGATTTTTATACTCGGCTTTATCAATCTGAATGTGATTTTGAGCCAGATGTATTTGAACGCTTACTCTCAGGGGTACAAAGACCGACCCTATCTGACGAAGATAGAGTGGCCTTGGACACACCATTTACTGTCTCAGAAATTCACTCTGCTATCAAGAAATGTGCCTCAGGTCGAGCCGCAGGCCCAGACGGTCTCCCTGCTGAATTCTACAAAACCTTTCACGCTGACTTAGCTCCAGTCTTGAAACTTTATTTTTCTGCTCTGGCCGAGGAGGGTTCTCCTTCTGGGTCCTTTTCAATGGCAAATGTAGTAGTTTTGAGAAAGAGGGGAGAGACCCGCAACTAACAGCTAATTATCGTCCAATTTCCCTCCTAAACGCGGACTATAAAATATTTGCCACCATTCTCTCTACCCGGCTCTCTGATAGGATGCCTATCTTAATACACCCAGATCAATGCGGTTTCATTCCGGGTAGATCAACTGCTGACAATGCTCGGACTCTATGCCATGTACTGACTACCGCAGTTAATCTTGATCGCCCATTTGTTGGTCTCTCACTTGATGCTGAGAAGGCCTTTGATCGCTTAGAGTGGCCCTTCCTGTTTGCAGTCCTCCGCTGGTACGGATTCGGGGAAGGTTTTCTCCGTTGTCTTCGCACCATGTACGCACAGCCTACAGCCAGTATATGTGCCAACGCTTTAAAGTCTCAGCCTTTTCCCCTTCAACGCGGCACTCGCCAGGGATGCCCACTGTCTCCACTTCTCTTCGATCTGGCACTCGAACCCTTGGCTTTACTAATCCGGCAATCGGAGGAGATTCATGGAGTCCCCTTCACCCATAGGGAAATTAAAATTTCAGCGTATGCTGATGACCTTATGCTTTTTGTCTCTATAGACTCAGTACCGGCTGTCCTAGAGCAAATTGGTAAATACTCACAACTGTCCGGTTATAAGATAAATTGGACCAAGTCGGTAGCCTTTCCCTTAAATCCTTTGCTTCATTAGGCAGATATGCAACCCTTCCCCTTTTTATGGCAACCTCGCATGGTCAAATACCTTGGGGTTCACTATTGTTCTCCTTTGGAAGACACTATCTCCTTCAATGCCAAAGACTTAACCTCTAAAGTCCGGGCGCTTACTCACCGCTGGACTCCTTTAACACTTACCTGGTGGGGTCGATTAGAAACCATAAAAATGATGATTGTTCCGAAAGTGAATTATATCTTAGAAATGTTGCCCTGTCTCTTTCCTCGACGTATATAAAGATATAGAGGGCCTTCTGACTAGATACTTGTGGCAAAACAAGACACCTAGGATAGCGAAACATAAGCTGCAAGCAGATAAGGAAAATGGGGGTGTCAGATTCCCTGATTTCCTGAAGTATCATCAATCTTTTCTTCTCAAACAAGGCGCTAGTTGGCTGGAAGATCCAGTACCGAGTAGACCTGTGTGGCTAGACATAGAAGAGGACCTTTGCAAACCGATTCCTCTTACTTTTCTCCCTGGTATGACTCTCCCATCAGACTCCCACTTTCCACCAATGCTTTTAGACACTTTAGGTGCCTTTAATACTCTTATGCAATCTTTAGACTCCCGACTCTGTCCGTTAGACAAGCTCCCACTTTGGTACAATACTCGATTTCGAATACAAAATAAGCCGATGGCGTGGAGCCCCTGGTACACTAGGGGCATTTGGATTCCTAGTCAGTTGTTCCATGAAGGTCGCTGGAAAACTTTTAGTGAATTGCAAATTGAATTTGGTCTCCCAGCGAAACACTACTTTCAGTTGGTGCAACTTCAGCATTGCCTTCGGAGTGCTAAGGTGCTCCCGCCATCGGCCTCCCCTACACAAGGTTGGTTGGAGACTATCCGATCTATCGGTAATTCACCGGGCGTAGCATCCAATTTTTACAAAACCTTATGTAATGCTATTACTAGAGATACCCCTATAGCGCAGAAAGCATGGGAGAGAGAATTGCATGTGACTTTGACCCCGGAGCAATGGGGCCTTGTCTGGAGTAGAGTGACACGGGTCTCCCGATCCGCCTCACTCACTCAGACACTCTTCTTTCTAGCCCACCGGTGTTTTTACACTCCTGACAGATTAGCCAAATGGAACACTACTCAGGGCAATAGCTGTTGGACATGTCATGCGGCCATTGGTTCACTACCTCATGTTATGTATGAATGTCCCGCACTACAGTATTACTGGAGTCGGGTCTGGGGTCGTATCCAGTCTATATTGCACTTTCAAGAGCCCCTTTCTTGGAGGATAGTGGGACTTCGCTCAGCTGCGGGGATCCCCTCTCTTCCAAAAACGGCTTACTTCCTTTTGGACTTTATGCTTGGCATTGCTATTTCCCTAATCACGAAATACTGGAAAAATAGCTCTCATCTGAGCCCCAATGAATGGTGGAATCATGTCTGTCTCTACAGTAAATATGAACAAATACCTCGTATGTTTGCTTCCCCCATTCAGACTCCTCATCATCGGTCTAAATGGAAGATGCTCAATGACTATGTACATTCTGCTCAATGCTCTCATCTGACTGTCTAAATTTGTATATATCTTTGTCCCATGATTATTCTGTATCGCAGATACTCTTTTGATTGTTTTGATGTATAATCACTGTTGTTTGGAAGCGTTCACATGCTGACATAATCAGCTAGAGAAGAAGCGTGGGGGTGGGGGGTAATTGGGTTTCCTTTTCTTTATTGTATACTTGTTTTGTCTCCTTTGGTGTGTTGTTTCTTTTGTTTGTTGCAAAATGAAAATAAAAGTTTAAAAAAAAAAAAAATAGCAACACCCTTCATGTCCCAAGTAGCCAGAGAAATTGCAATGCAAACACCACCAACAGAGCGTTCTCCTTTATTGCTCCACTACTCTGGAACCAACTGCCCTATGAACTGAGAGAAAACAAAGACTTGAAGGACTTCAGGAAAAAGCTTAAGACTCACCTCTTTCAGTCTCATTACAACCTAACCTAGGCAGAGCGACGTAATGCTTTTCGAGCAATATACCCATTGAAAATAATCATATCAACAAGAAATGCGTCCTGTAATTATGTAATTTATGTATATATGTAAACTCGCCTCTCAAGAAATCAAATGTAAATCTGTAACCGTTTGATGTGACTATTACCCATCCCTGCAATCATACTGTATGCTCTAATTCTGGCCTGTACAGCCTCACCCTTATGTATAGAAAACCACTGCTGATCGCTGGAAGTAGCGGGATACAAGTGTACACTAAATAAATAAATAAAATAAATAAAATAAATAAATATGTGAGTGAGTCTGCTTCGGGATCTTGTTTGCGTGAGAAAAGGAGATCATATTTGTAGGTCTGGGACGTCGTGTTATTATGGTAAACCAGCTTTTAGATGTAGGTGCTGAGCATATTTTTCCCTGAATTATGTCTTTTGTGACTGCAAGTGAGAGTGTGTGTATATGTGGTTTGAGGGTTACACGGAAGGATCTGGTGTGCTGATCTGCAAGTCAGGGAGGGCATGAATGCCTGGCCAGTAGCTGGACCATATGGATGACTGCAGTGTCACCAGGTGCCAGTGTGACAATGCAGCCATACATCAGCTGGGCCAGGCATGGCTAATGTTGTACCAACATATGCACCCAGTCAATGGAACAAACTACCATGCAACCTAAGAGAGATTAAAGACCTTCTAACCTTCAGGAAGGAACTTAAAACATACCTTTTCACCCAGCACTATTACAACTTACAGCTCACGCCCGAGCAGATGTCACAAGAGTACACAAATCACCTAACACAAGTTTACCCTAACTAACTCATGTCCCACTCTCCCTTGCACTTTCCCACTGATAACCCCGCTATACTCCTTCCACCGAACTATAGTCAGTCCTGTTGTAAATAGTTAATATGTTTATTATCGATGTGCATATTTGTCCTACTCTCTGTAAATAATGAATATGTGCTCAATCTATGTAAAATAGTTAATATTTTCTCTGTAAAATAGTTATTATGTGTTCCAAAATGTTCTATGTAATTGATGTTTACCATGTTCTCTGTAAACTGCCCCTGATCTCTGGAAGGGGCGGTATAGAAAAGCGCACAAATAAATAAATAAACAGTCCCCAGATTGTGCCATGTGGCCTACATCTTTACCTAGTCCATGATCTATGCAAGCTGCAAGAGTGATGATATATCTGGAGGCTGGCTACTTGTTATGATGGCACAGGGATCCCCCCTCCCATGCTCAGACTTACCTGACCAGGGGAGCATTGCCACACAGCAGACTGTGGGAAGGCAGGCAGGGTTGCCCCACAAATAGCAGATGTATACAGACTGACATAAGCCAAAACAGAGATTGAACGTAGTATGGGACAGGTGTAGCCAGATGTAAGAAGTTGCAATGAGAAATGACAGTTCTCAGATATGTGGAAAACAGATGCTATAGCCAGACAGCCATAGTCATTAGAAGTGCATAGTTATGTTGCTCATCAATAGAATGCATCCTTTAGGGAATTGAAAAGTTAGTTTAGGTTTTTGTGAGGTTGGTAAAGGTCCATACATAGCATTTGAAAGAGTGTTTTTAGGATGACCAGTGCAAGAATAACTGAAGAGTGGTTATATTGCCATGTACATTTTGATGCATGGTATATCATGGCAAGCATGTTAATATCCATTTGATCTTATTATATCTTAGAGTGCACTGAGATTACATTGCAGTATTCTGGGCATGAAACAGACTAGTATATATAGTCTAATTTGCATTAGCATGTCTGTATCATCCGTATTTATGTCTAGTTTGCCTCAGCACAACACTGTCAATAAGAGGGGAGCAGCTTAGGAGATGCACGTTTTAACTGAAAAGGTGTGGCCATTGGTGTCATCCACGGGTATATCGCGGAGACAGACAGGATCGGAAACATGCAACTTTCCAAACTACAGTGAGCACGGGGGTGTCCAAAATGATTTCAGCATTTACCTGTGTCCTGTAATATTAGTGGGACAGGTTTCTCTGCTTTACTCTATGAACTGTGCCTGCTCCCGTGTGCAAGCCTTGCACTGCATACATGCACGGGCTGATGTCTATGTGCCGATTCCATAAACGCAGGTGTTTCTATACCCGTGGATGCAGAATAGGTATGGAATCGTGCTCATTTCTGATTTAAATGTGTCTGCGGGCCAGATGTGGATGTGGAATCAGCTTCTTTGTCTCTTTACTGCTCTAGTAATATTATAATAACTTGGAGATACAAGGCCCCCGTCCCTTACCTCAGGGAGGTAAGTATTATGGGAAACAGCCAAGCCATACTGATCCTTATCTCCTGTGATTGGAGTCCAGTCTGTAGGAAATCTGCAAACTGATTATTTCCCATATAAGCTGAAGTATGGAGCTATTTCCTGTGTTGGTGTCCTTCCATGTAAAGCCTTGATTATTATTAGGCTTTGCTGGTGGGCTAGCAGTTAGTCTGTCTCAGAACACCAGAGCATATGATCTGGCTTTAGAATGTTGCAACTTCCTCTCTCTTTCGGCTCTGGGTCCACCCACTCTATGACATTTCTTCATATCCTCCTGTCAGTGATTTATTTATTTATTTGTTTAACATTTCTTATATACCACCTTTCAGTGGTATCAAGGTGATTTACATCGAACAAGAACAGTGAAAGTTGCATAGAACAGGGTACATGCAATTTGAATCTCTGTGCAGTTAACTATTTACAGTTTAACTGATAGACAGTTAAGTACTTAGTGTCTGATCAGTGGACTGATACTATTTACATTTGAAAGGTATAGAGTCCATACTTTTGTATTTCAGTCACTTAGGTTTGTTTCAGGGTTTTGGATATGTGGGAGATTAGCAGTCTGTCCCATAACATTTCTGGAATATATGCATTTTTAGCATCTTCCTGAAGTCCTTTAGGTCAATAGTTGCTCTGAGATTAGCCAGAATGGAGTTCCAGAGAGTGAGTCCGTATATGGAGAAGGTGTGATGGCATGTATCTTGCATACTGGTTGTTTTCTGTCTGGGGATTTTAAGAAGATTTGTGGTTTTGTCTCTTCTTGGTCTGTTGTATGTGAGATTGTAAGCAGCCTGCAGTTAGGTTATGTATACTCTTTAAGGTGTTCAAGGATTGATTTGTATTGTATTTGAGCTTGGATGGGCAGCCAGTGAAGTTCCTTTAATACTGGAGTAATGAGTTCTTGTCTAGGTTTCTGAGATATCAAGCGAGCTGCTGAGTTTCGATCATCTGGAGAGGAAAGAGTGTACCTTTTGGTAGGCCATGGAGAACTGAGTTACAGTAGTCCCAGATTGGAGTAATGATTACTTGGCAGACTGTGTGGAATAAGTTATGGTCCAGCAACGGGCGGAGGTTATGTAGAGTTTTTATCCTTTGATATGTCACTGCAGTTGTTTTCTTAATGTGTGCTTGAAAATTGAGTTTCTGGTCTAGTGTCACACCTAGGTATTTGATTTTGGATTAAATGGGGATATTGTGGTTGTTAAAGGTAAGCTTCTCTATTGGAACATAGTTGGGGTCTCTGTTCACCACCAGTGCCTCTGTTTTGCTTAGATTCAGTGCAAGTGAGTATTCATGAAGCCACTGGGTCACTTCCTTGAGACAAGAGAGGATGGTGGAGAGGTCCGGGTTCCTTGTTACAATTGGGGTGTACAGCACAATGTCTTCTGCATAGCTATGAAATATTATCCAGTAGGGAGCACTTGTGATGGTCAGAGAAATGCTGTCTTTGAATGGCAACAAAGCAGTCAATTACTAATAGTGGGGGGAGGGGGGAGGGGGGGTTTGCCCATTGAGAAGTGGATTGAGTCCATCAGCTCATTTCCCTTGGAGGAGGTGGGGGGGAATGAACTATTTTGGGTCATTCTAATCCATTGAGCAAACCAATCTGCCATATCTCTCCGCTCCCCACAAATAATGACATTTAGGGGTATGTTTACTAAACTGCGGTAATCATACATAACGTGCTTTATGATGCGCTAACGATCGTTAACGTTACATAACGTGTGTTATGATGCGCTAAAGATCGTAATGCTCCGCGGCGCGGTAAAACACCGCAGAAGGTGGAGAGAGGGCAGAGAGAAGGGGTCAGTGGGCGGAGAGTGGGCGGGGAGAGGCTCCCCTCACACTAACGCGCTGATTTTCAGAGCTGAATTCCAACGCGAATGAAAACCTGCCGTTAAATGCACATTACAGGGGAGAGAAACCATTTCAGTGTCAGCAATGTACAGCCCAGGCAGGGAAACCAAAAAACAGTGATAAGTGTGATACATGTGCACAGAACAAAAGGGCACAGAAACACTGAAAATGACCCCAACAAACTGGAAAAAAACAATAACCAAGCTGGCCAATAGTGGTATCAATGAGAAACATCAACCCCTCCCCCCCCGAGTAAGCTCCATAGCAAAGATATAAATCGTGGAAGGGTCTATACGCCGTCCCCATACAAGGTGAATGAGCCCACAGTGAAATAGCGCTGCTCAGGGTTTTCCCCACCAACGGACAGGGTTCCTATGGCATGCACATGTCCCGCAACATCAGGGCGGGCGGGCAGGACGGATCGGCCACTGGACAGATGCCGGAGAAGGGGATACAGAGGGCCGCAGGCGGCACATGCTGTGGTGGAGCTGGGCCACAGTGCGGACTAGGGTGATGCCTAGGTGGCCCATACGAATGCTGAAACAGCGGAGCAGCCAGACAGCAACTGCTGAAGGCCCAACATGGGCATGAGTGTGTTTCCCAAAGTGTCACAGGGGATAGTACCCAACAGCTACCCCCAAGGGCACGGAACATTGGCAGGCGGTGCTGGGGGGGGAGCGTGGACATCTATGTAGCCACCCCTACCCCAGAACTCGCACCATAGGCAGCCACCTACCTGCACACTGGATAGCCTGAGACTGCGCACCACCAGCTCCACCAGCAGAAGGGCATGTCAGCATGGTGGCTGAGGGATACTGGTGGTGGAGGGGGCAGTGGCAGCTGCCCAGAGCAGACCGTGGCCTAGCCCTGTGTAGGTGGGTGCCATGCACTGCAACAGACAGGGCCTGTCTAACCAACAGCCATGGTATCACCAGGGAATGCACCATCTCTGTGATAACATGGTAGTGCAGTGCACAAAACCAGTGTATTCAGAAGCAGACGGTCACAGGTTCATGTCCCAGCTGTGGTTTCTGCCAACCCAGTCCTCATATTTTACCCACTACTATAACATGCTAATACAGACAGAACCTTTCTTGCAGATGACGTAAACATGCCCAAAACACCTACATTTTACCCTACAGAGCACAGACACCATAAACATGCACATTACCTAGAGCAGAGCCTCCCAAATGCAGTCCTGGAGGGCCAAACACCATTCCGGTTCCATGCTGCCTCTGATAAAGATGCCTGTGCTGCATTTCTATGCGCCACCCCCATGGTATGCAGATGTATCTCATGCATATTCATGAGGGACAGCATGAAAACCCGAACAGTGTTTGGCACCGCAGGACTGGAGTTGGGAACCTCTGCCGTAAAGCAGCAGCCAACAGGGGCAGACACACCCGCACCCACAGGCCCCATTATCCAAAGCCTCCTGGAGAGGCAGGACTTTGGGCTCTGCGTGCATCTCCCAGTACTAGCACTTGCATACCTTAGTAATGCCACCCTAAACCTGGGAATATGGTACACATCTATCAAAAGGTTGCTATGATTACTGGCAAATAGCAATTCCTAGGTTAAGTACAATTTTTGGAGTGAGCTGCACCATAGCAACCTTTCTGATGTCTGTGGAGTGTGCTTCAGGTCTTGTGTCTGACAGTGTTTACCAATCTGGGGAGTGACTCCTACAGTATTGCGTACCATAGCCATGCCTGCACTGCCCAGGACTGGTGTGGAGGCCTGGGCTGCCCAACACCTCTATAGTTGCACAATGCTGGCATAGGTGTGGGGAGTGTGTGTCTGTCTATCCAGTGTGTGGTGGCTGCCAACACCCTCCACAGCCCACACTGCTAGCACTGTTGCCAGTATTGGCCTGCCAATGTGCATAATAAGGAGCAAGGTACCGTGGGAATAGCCTGGATAGGGTGGCCTGGCCTGGCCGCATCTGCACAGGGCATAGGGCAATGGCTCGGACATTGTAGTGCCCGGTACCACCTGCACGGACAGGGTGGCCATAGCATGTCCTGCTGGGAGGTCACTCTCACCCTGACTGAGCAGTGACCATGGCATGGCTAGGTTCCTCCATAGCGCTATATAGTATTTCTTTCATGTGATATTTATGGGTTTTATTTTGGGGCCCAGTCACTGACCTATCTGCTTGGTGTGTATGCTGATATCCCCGTTCTGGGTATATGCATCTCCTCCAGGACCATGCACTATGGACTAGCTGGCGGACTGTCTGCAGCTAGTATGTGTCTTGCTGGAACACCTTGCAGGGTGCAGCGGCTGTAGTCTTGCTGCTGGAGAATGTCAGATAATGGTGGGGGGCAGCTGAGCATTTCCAGACTTGCAGTCTGTCTGCTATTGTGTTATGGATGTGTACTGCTCTGCATTGCCTGCCCTGTAGGGTGTTTGATCTCTAGCAGGACTGGGGTGATGGTCCCCTCTACTGCCACCATTGCAGGGGGTAGAAAGTGGATCTGTTGGTGGGAGATCCTCTCCCCCACCCTGAGCCCCAGAGGGTGCGTTGGGTGGTGGTATGTAATCTCCCCGTGGGTCCCAACACCCCCCTTCATTTACATCATGTGACCGTGGCACCCACACAGGGTATGCACTTTTCTGGGTGCATCATAGTCCACAAGGGCTAGATGTGACATACAGATGAACACAGGCATATCCTAGGAGTGTTTGCAAAGACTACACATTGGCACTGATGGGGACCTGCAGCATAGCCTATCTCAGCACAGCCAGGTGCTGTGCGAATGATGCTTGGCACCATACCTCTCCCTCAGGATGAGCACAGGACCCGCACACTGTGACGGTCTGTAGCTACTCTGTGCCACTAACACACACCGTCGGCACCCCCTACCAGGCTGAGGTGCTGTGGGGTGCATGCCCCATCTTGTGATCATCTGTAGACTGCTGATTTACATGTGCTGTGCATCCTGGGTACGGATGGGTTGACCCTATCCTGGTAACCACAGCAGAATGTGGGTGTGGTGCCATGCAGTCCTCCTGTAGCCAGCCAGGTGCTTGTTAGCAGCTCTAGCCCACTGGTTACTTCACTGCCCATGGAGCCAGAGATCATGGGTTCAAAACCCACAGTGGGCTTCATCGATAGGGCTGTCTTAGGCATGGTCTATTTTTATTGTATATTAGTGCTGCCAGCAGAACCACCCTCAGGGTACTGTCACCTTAGGGTGGCTCATAAGGCGCCCTATAGGGTGCCTTATACGGTGCCCTATAAGGCGCCCTATAGGGCGCCTTATATGGTGCCCTATAAAGCGCCTTATAAGGTGCCTTATATGGTGTCCTATAGGGGACATTATAGGGTGCCTTGGCAGACAGCGCACTTTATAATGTGCCCTATGGAGTGCCTTCTAGGGTGCCTTATGTGGCACCTTAGGTTACGCCACTGTGAGGGTGTGTTTGCTGACAGCACTATTAAAGTACAACTAAACTTCCTCACAGCCCAATACTTAACCCTTTCCAGGCCAAGCCCAACACTTTCGGGATCCAAACTTCTGCCTAAATATTCCTATCAAATGGTATATAATACATGACCATGGCAGAGGGAACGTCACTATTGGAACATATTGAATAAGACGGGCACAATTTTCCTGACATATGCAAACTTTAACCCGGCTGCAGAATGTGGAATAAAATATTATAGTAGGCCTTCAAAGTGTTACACATGACACCTCAGTCAGCTTTATTCATTAGGCACACTGGGGAATCAAACCCATGACTCTTGTTTCATCAGTCTGTGTAGTAACCATTGTGCTACAGCTCTGTTTCTGTATTTGGGTGTCAGCGCGCCTTCTTAAGCTTAACGCGCAGTAACACGCCCTGTAACGATCATTGCTGCGCGGCGCCTTATAACGCGTGTTATCGGTAACGATGTACCGCCCATGTCCTTTTTTGGCATTTCTTCCACTAACACGGCTCCTAACGCGAATCACACTTACGCAGTTTAGTAAACATACCCCTTAGTTGCTTTCTTTCTTTTACCGGAAAAGGTACAGTAGCATTCAGCAAGTAATAGTTGTAAATCATTACTGAGATTCTGTATAACATTAATTCTTCATCAATCTAGCTAACCCAACAATTATACTTCTAACCTCTTCCAGCCATCAGGTAATCCCTTGGGATCAAAATATTTGATTCACAGCTTTCTTGTAGAGTGTAATCTGCATTGAGAGCATTTCTCTCAGCAGAGCAACACCTTATTGAGAAAACGTCTGTACAGAACAGTGTGTGAAGCACATTGTAGCAAGTATATTAAAAGTCTATTGACAAATGATCAACAGAGACCTTGCTTTTATTAAGCAAGTCTTTATCAGGCGACACAAAGGAGTGCAGAACATTTTCCTCTCTCACTGAAAAGCTCATCTTGGTTTTTCTAAGAGGTGATCTTGAATTTTCCTTTTGTTTGCCCGTGTCTCTGCCAAAACAGCCAGCAGGAGTTTGTACTGTCTCTAGACTAATAGCAGATGAAATAGAAATATTACACAGGGCTGCTCCACATGTGGTAGTCATTTTGAAATACTACATTTCAGATTTTCACACTAAACTTTCATTACTGTTCTGACTGTATCAAATAGTAAGTATCTCTTCAGGGCTATATAAATTTCACACATAAACGCAATGCACAGCAGCTGTGGCAAACAAATAAAAGATAATGGATGCATTTTGTTGTGTCTAACATGTCCAAAGAAATAGGTGCAAGATTTTGCTTTTCAAAAATCTTTTTTTTACCAGTGCTTAGTGCTGCATCACGTGAATTGAAAATTATGATTGCTAATGAGGAACATGGTGGGCTGTTGCAAATCTGGAAAAATGAACTTTGTAGGTAAATCTTGCAATGTTGCAATGCAAAATGTATAAAATCATGCATCTGTTGTATAAAAATCCATAAACCACTCATCAATTAGGAGAACAAGAAATCGGAAAGAGAACTAAGAGCAATCGTCTCAGATGATACACATATTTCCCATGAAAGAAGCTAAGGGTAGATAAACAACCTATATTGGCTGGATTGTCCAGAGACCTGCATAACTACAGCTTACTATGCTATAAAGTTTCAATGTACTTTCATGAGACTAAAGGTTAGTTAGAGCATACTGCCAGGAGAAAAAGGGCAGCTTTGGATTAAAGTCAGTTTTAAAGTCTGAATCACTATTGTTGAATTACTGAGATACACACACTCCACCCACTCTCTCACACATGCAAAATGTGCCTTTGTGCAATGCTTAAAGCAAGCACTTTTCAACTTGCCGTATATACAGACAATTAAATCTGATAATTTTCTGAATGGGACTACTGAGTTCTGCAGAAGTTTGGAGAATGGGAATGGTATGATATACTAATTTCAGTGCATCAAGTTGGAATGGATACTAGGGGAAAATGCATTGCACGTAGGGTAAATTACACAGGAGACTACAGTGAATGAAGGATAGAATACTCAGTCGCAACAGATGAAAGATGAAAGCAGCTTTCAAGCAGCATTTACACAGGTAATAGAAGAACTTATCTTTCTCAGTAGTTCACAGGGTTCTATGAACTGTCCAGTCAGACAAAGGAAGTCATTTTTGAAGACTTGCATGGCTTCTACACATGTAGATAGCAGTATTTGCATATGCAAATGAAAATATTGCATTGCTGTACAGTAAGTGTGGGATGCAGTTCAGAAGGGGGTGTGTTCCTGGCATGGTTTGGGCAGCTGAAAAAAAATACATTATTCCTTGTTTTACAATAGGAATACATGTATACTTTTAAAAGATTTTCTCCTTGGTATCTACACCTGCTTTGAGGCAGGCACAACTGCCAGTTACCTTCTCATTTGGAACCGAGGTCTCCACCAGTGATATAGGGGCAATTGTGTGAACCTCTATGGTATTTAACACCACTTCAAAAATTCAAAAGTTATTTCACTTGTCTCATTAATAGGCTCTGCATATACATGTTTTTTTGTGACATCCAGTACTTATGTGTATGCACTGGCTAATACATGTGTAATGTTACAATGTCGGCACTTAAAAGGTATATTTGTAGTGCTTATATGGGAAAAGTCCTGAGTGATGCAACTATTGTTTGTTCAATGTGTTGTTTTGTGAAATCATTGTTCCTGCTGTACATAAGAAATGTCATACTGGGTCAGACCAAGGTCCATCAAGCCCAGTATCCTGTTTCCTACAGTGGCCAATCCAGGTCACAAGTACCTGGCAGGTTCTCAAAAAGACACACAGGTTCCACAATGCTTGTCCCAGGGCAAGCAGTGCATTTTCTGGGTCCTCTTTATTAATGGCTTATGGAACTTTCCTCCAGGAATTTGTCCAAACCTTTTTTAAACCCAGCTACTGTATACTAACAGCTTGTACTACATCCTCCGGTAACAAATTCCATAGTTTGAATACATGTTGAGTGAAAACATATTTTCTCTTATTAGCCTTAAATGGGATACATTATAGCTTCATTGTCTTTCTTCTTTTTGATGGCATAAACAACAAATCTACAGTACGTTTATCAGTTCCACTCCATTCATTAATTTATAGACCTCTATCATATCTCTTCTCAGCCGTCTCTTTTCCAAGTTGAAGAGTCCTAACCTTTTAAACCTTTCCTCATAGGGGTATCCTTCCATCCCCTTTACCATTTTGGTGGCTCTTTTCTATACCTTTTCCAATTCTGCAATATACTTTTTAAGATATGGCGACCAGAATTGCACACAATATTCAAGGTGCAGTCGCATCATGGAACGATACAGAGGTATTATAATATCCTTGGTTTCAGTCTCCATTCCTTTCCTTATGATTCCTAGCATTCTATTTGCTTTTTTGGCTGCTGCTGAACGCTGGTCGGAGGGTTTCAATATATTAGCCACTGGCAAATACAAGTGTTATTTCATGGTGTCCTTATACAATATTTTACAAAAGATGTCACATTCAATAGAACCTTTTATAAAATACTCGGGGAATAGTGAGCATCCCAACATGAACGTCCCAGTTTCTATCTAGATGCCCTATGAAAAATTGTGCTTAAAGGCTTTTATTGTCCCAGAAAAACGTTAGAGATAAAATAATGGAACTGGCCCTCTTTTAATAAGTCTTATTTCCCTCCCTCCCTCCCTCCCTCCCTCCCTCCCTCCCCAACACCCACCCACCCACCCCTGGGATAATCTTAACTTTATAGGTACTTACACATCTTAGAGGAAAGGAGCTGCTCTCAGGTGCAGCTCTTTATCCAAATCAGTCATACAATAAGGACCTGAGATTAATTAAGCTTCGGGTGAACAAGGTATATTAAACATATCAGATACACTTTTATTAGTATAAGCATCCACACCAGCCCTTAGTAAGTAAAGAATTTAAAGATCTAAATGCAAGCTTTAAACTAAGATGCAGACAGCAGTCCAGCAGTGAGATGGGGGCTTTCCAGTCTTTTGTATTGAGTGTCACATGTATGATTTTCTCCCAGTTGGTGAGAGGTCTTACGTGTGCACTAAGTGCAAGGAGCTCTTTGCACTCAGGGAACAAGTCCATTCTCTAGAGGCTAGAGTAGCAGACTTGGAAGGCATAAGAAAGACAGAGAGGAACATAGACAAGGCCTACAGGGATATAGTCCTGAAGTCCCACCTCCAGTCTGGCAGCATCCCTGTTGCCATGGAGGAGAGAGGTCACGTGACAGGAGAGCATCACCCTTCTGTGGCAGGAAGTGATCCTGTAACTAGGACCTGTCCTCCAGGTGATGTAAAACCATCTCACACAGAGTTAGTTTCTCCAGGGCTATATTCCCATGATTGAAGTGTTATGACAGCCTTTATAGTTTGTGAATCAATCATTAGGCATGTAGATAGCTGGGTGGCTGGTGGACGTGAGGATCGCCTGGTAACATGACTGCCTGTTGCAAAGGTAGCAGACCTCACGCGCCACCTAGATAAGGTCTTAGATAGTGCTGGGGAGGAGTCTGCTGTCTTGGTACGTGTCGGTACCAATGACTTAGGAAAATGTGGTAGCAAGGTTCTGGAGGCTACATTTAGGCTTTTAGGTAGGAAGTTGAAATCCAGACCTTCCAGGGTAGTGTTCTCTGAAATGCTTCCCATTCTACGCGCAAGACCCAAAAGGCAGGCAGAGCTCCAGAGTCTCAATGAGTGGATGAGACGATGGTGCAAGGATGAGAGTTTTGGATTTGTTAGGAACTGGGGAACATTCTGGGGAAAGGAGGGGCTCTTCCGAAGGGATAGGCTTCACCTTAACAGGGATGGAACCAGGCTGCTGGCATTAACCTTTAAAAAGGAGATAGAGCAGCTTTTAAACTAGATAATAGGAGAAAGCTGACAGTCACCCAAGAGTGCATGGTTCGAAAGAAGGTATCCTTGAAGGATACTGCCAAAAGCAGATAGGTTCCAAAAAAATGTAAAGTAGCCCAAATGCCCTTGAGTATGGTGCAGACAGAGTATAAAGATTCCAAATTACCCATGCCTACCAATAGCCAGATTAATATTAATAAAATACAGTCTCTAAAATGCTTGTATGCAAATGCTAGAAGTTTAAAAAATAAGATGGGAGAGTTAGAATATATAGCACTAAATGAGAGGTTAAATATGATTGGAATTTCAGTGACATGGTGGAAGGAGGACAACCAGTGGGACACTCTGATACCTGGATACAAACTATATCGTAATGATAGAACCGATCAAATTGGTGGATGGGGTTGCGCTCTATATTAGAGAGGGCATTGAGTCAGAAAGGATTAAAGTTGTACAGGAAATAAAATTTGCTGTAGAATCTCTATGGATTGAAATTCCATGTAAGAAGGGGAAGGTGATGGCAGTGGGGGTGTACTATCGACCGCCTGGCCAGAATGAACAAATGGATGATGAAATGCTCAAAGAAATCAAGGAAGCTAACAAAAGTTACAACACAGTAATAATAATGGGTGATTTCAATTACCCCGGTATCGACTGGGTCAGTGTCATGGCAGGACATGCTAGGGCGATAAAGTTCCTAGATGAAATAAATGACTGCTTCTTGGAGCAGCTGGTTCATGAACCGACCAGAGGGGGAACCATATTGGACCTAGTCCTTAGTGGAACACCAGATCTGTTGCAAGAGATAAGGGTGTTGGGGCCACTTGGCAATAGTGAAAATAGCATGATCGTGTTTGATTTAATTAGTAGAGGAGGGATGGTAAGGAAATCCACAGTATTACCTTTTAACTTTCGAAAGGGAGACTATGATAAAATGAGGAAAATAGTTAAGAAAAAACTAAAAGGAGCAGTTGCAAAGGTTAAAGACTTACATCAAGCTTGGGTGTTGTTTAAAAATACTATCTTGGAAGCCCAGACCAGCTGTATTCTAGGCATTAAGAAAAGTGGAAGGAAGACCAAAAAACTGCCAGCATGGTTTAAAGGTGAGGTCAGAGAGGCTGTTGTTGCCAAAAAAGCATCTTTCAGGAAATGGAAAAAAGAGCCAAATGACAAAAACCGGAAAAAGCACACGCACTGGCAAGTTAAATGCAAAGCATTGATACGGCAGGCAAAGCGAGAATTTGAGAAGAAACTTGCTATGGAAGCAAAAACGTGAAATAAATACTTTTTCAAGTAAATTCATAGCAAAAAAAGTGTGAGTCAATTGGACCGTTAGATGATAGAGGGGTAAAAGGGGGAGTAAGAGGGTACAAGGCTATAGCGGAGAGACTGAATGAATTCTTTGCTTTGGTCTTTACTGAGGAAGATGTAGGGATGTTACCCATGACTGAAGTGGTACTTAAAGGTGATACTGCAGAGGAATTGAGAGAAATATCGCTACACCGGGAAGATGCATTACAACTATTTGATAAACTGAAGATTAGCAAATCATCTGGACTGGATGGTATACATCCAAGGGTGTTGAAAGAACTGAAATATGAGATTGCAGACCTGCTATTAGTAATCTGTGAACTTTCATTAAAATCATTTGTAATACCTGAAGATTGGAGGATCACCAATATAACACCAATTTTTAAAAAGGGTTCCAGGGGTGATCCGGGAAAGTACAGACCGGTGATCCTGACGTCAGTACCGGGAAAAATGGTAGAAACCATCATAAAGAACAAAATTACTCAGCATGTAGATAGTCATGGCCTAATGGGAGACAGCCAATATGGCTTTAGACAAGGAAGATCTTGTCTTACTAATCTGTTATGTTTTTTTGAAGGCGTGAATAAACAGGTTGACAGGGGTGAGTTGGTTGATGTAGTGTATCTGGACTTTCAGAAAGCCTTTGGCAAGGTCTCTCATCAGAGACTTTTGGCAAAACTAAAAAGTCATGGGATAGGAGGCAGTGTACTATTGTGGATCAGGAACTGGTTAAAAGATAGAAGGCAGAGGGTAGGGCTAAATAGCCAATTTTTCCAATGGAAAAAGGTGAATAGTGGAGTACCCCAGGGATCTGTACTGGGTCTGCTGCTCTTTGACATATTCATAAATGACCTGGAAAAGTGAATAACGAGTGAGGTTATCAAATTTGCAGATGACACAAAACTATTTATAGTTGTTAAAACCCAAGAGGATTGTGGAAAATTGCAGGAGGATCTTGATAAATTGAAAGACTGAGCATCCAAATGGTAGATGAAATTTAATGTGGACAAGTGCAAAGTTATGCAAAGAACAACCCAAACTGTGGTTACACGATGCAAGGTTCCACATTGGGAGCCACCACCCAGGAAACAGATTTAGGCGTCATTGTGGATAACATGTTGAAACCCTCCGTCCAGTGTGCAGCGGCAGCCAAGAGAGCAAATAGAATGCTAGGTATCATAAGGAAAAGAATGGAAAATAAAACAAGGGATATTATAATGCCTCTGTATCGTTCCATGGTGTGACCATACTTTGAATATTGTGTGCAGTTCTGGTCGCCGTATCTTAAAAAAGATATAGCGTAATTAGAAAAGGTACAGAGAAGAGCCACCAAAATGGTAAAGGGGATGGAAGGCTACTCCTATGAGGAGAGGCTACAAAGGTTAGTGCTCTTCAACCTGGAAAAGAGACAGCTCAGGGGAGATATGATAGAGATCTATAAATTAATGAATGGAGTGGAATGGGTAAACGTAGATTGATTGTTTACATTATCAGAATATAGAAAGACTAGGGGACATGCAATGAAGCTACAGGGTAAACTATTTAAGACAAATAAGAGAAAATATTTTTTCACTCAACGTGTAATCAAACTCTGGAGTGTGTTACCGGAGGATGTAGTAAAGGCTGTTAGAGTAGCTGGGTTTAAAAAAGGTTTGGATAAGTTCCTGGTGGAAAGGTCCATAAACCATTATTAAAAAGGGACCCAGGATATCAATGCTTGACCCAATACAAGCATTGCGGAGCCTGTGTCTTTTGGGTAAACTGCTAGGTATGTATGACCTAGATTGGCCACTGTTGGAAACAGGGTACTGGGCTTGATGGACCTTGTTCTGACCCAGTATGGCATATCTTATGTTCTTATGGTGATGTTCACTGTCTTTCATCTTTATTCTTAGTTAGGTATTTGCAAGACTGCAAACAAGGGGCAAACCTCTACCCTCTGTATTCAGATAGTGGCAACATAGTCTTTTGTCAATTAAAGTGTCTCCCTTCGGTAATCCAGTTATAATTGTTTGGTCTGCTATGTGCAAGATGGCAGTGAGCAACTTGAAGGTTAGCCTGTCACAGACTTTGAAGAGATCAGATAAGAACCTCACAGAGAGAACATAAGAACATAAGAGATGCCATACTGGGTCAGACCAAGGTCCATCAAGCCCAGTATCCTGTTTCCAACAGTGGCCAATCTAGGTCATATGTACCTAGCAGTTTCCCCAAGAGACACAGGTTCCACAATGCTTGTACTGGCTCAAGCATTGATATCTGTAGGATATAGTTACCAATAGCCCATGCTAACTGCTAGCCCAGCTTAGTAAACATGCCCCTGAGGGGCTCTTTTACTAGTGTGCTCTGAGCAGTTAGAGGCAGATTCTATAACATGCACATCTAGTCAGCAGAAATGTCCAAAGTGAAAATGGGCACGTGATATAACCGATTCCGAAACCGCCTAGATAGATGCGCCCGCAATTCCGGAATCAAGGAGATATATGTTTCCTGCGCGGCAGGCAGAACATGTCCGGGGAAACACGGGTCCACACAGCTATAAGGGGACACAGGTAAATGCAGCAAATGGCCCTTACATCCTGTGCATGCCATATTCTGAAATGATATATGTCTGCGATGCTGCCCGTGTCTATGTGGCCACGCCTTCACTGGCAAAACATACATTCCCTAAACTGATACTCACAATGACAGTGTTGTGCTCATGCAAACAACACAGTAATACAGATGAAACAGATAAGGACATGAAACCCAGGTAATAGAGATTAGACTGTTATATGCCCAGAACACTACAAGGTCATCTAAGTGCACTAAAGTTATTGTAAAAGGAAGTGGAAAGTGAGAGACCTGCCCTGACAGACCCTGCAGCAACACATACACGGCATGTGATGAACACAGTAGTTATTTGTACAGTGGTCATCGTTGAAAACAATATTTGCAATGCTAAGAATGGGCCAGACAAAACTGAAATGGGTCTGTACAGCTACAGTACATGTCAAAACATATTCCTGTCATCCATAAGAAACTATCAGGATGAGAACATGCAACACTGCAAACATCAGAAACACAAGCCCAAAAGCACCATCATCTGTCCTGACAAAAGTGTACAATGTTAGAGACCTCTGATGGTGCCTTTGGATATGCATTAGTGCTGTCTGCACTGTAGCATGCCCCCACTCAGAGGGTCCCCACCATTGACAAGGTCATGTCCTGCTATGTTGCTGCAGAGCAGCTGTACAGAAGTTACTGCCCATGCACACTGGTACCTGGTGATGCTGCGGTCAGCCCTATGGTCCGGGTACTGGCCAGGCATACATGCCCCCCCAGAGTTGCTCATCAGTACTCCAGCCCCTCTCCTGCAGTCCTCATAACACACACACACACACACACACACACAGTTTTGCATGCGGTCACAAACAGCATACCCCAGCCAAACTTATGCCCTGCACCTATACACAACCGCTGTTAGAACATAACAGCAGGCCATCTCAAGACAACACATCTCAGCCAAACACACTTCTGCTCCATACTAACTCAAATACCATCCCTACATCAAAAGTCCCATGTCTCTGAACACAGGAATTATTAGGGAAGCCTGGAATAGCCCATTTAGCACAAACAATTGTAAATGATAAAGTCATCAGTGGAACAATATATGCCGAGCCACAACTCGCATAAACTGTAAAGCTGAACTAACAACAGAAATGAATGTCCGCACCAACAGACCAGAGCGGATGAAAGGACGCTCTCTGCTCGGGTGTCTGAAGAACCCTTTTATTCAAATGGAGTAGTGGGGAAATACTTATCCCCGTAAGGTAAGGTAAGGTAGTGTAGAAATACTTATCTTAATCCATGATGAAAAACTCACTTCCTGATAAACGCCGGATTGAATACTGCACGACATGCATGTTTCGGGACCCCTAAGGGACCCTGCTTCAAGTGTAC
Source organism: Ichthyophis bannanicus (assembly GCA_033557465.1). NCBI lineage: Eukaryota > Metazoa > Chordata > Amphibia > Gymnophiona > Ichthyophiidae > Ichthyophis > Ichthyophis bannanicus. Next base: position 598,360,636 of record CM066032.1, read on the forward strand.
TCCCACTGTGTTTTAGAAGTGATCGCCAAGAAGAACCTGAAAAGCAACGGTTCCCATATGTAGCTGAAGCCGGTTTCTGATTGGCTGTTGAAATGACGTCATAAAATAGAGGAGTGTCGCAGCAGCAGAGGAAACCCCCAAACTGTCACACTCAGAATAATTGAACAAAAGGAGTTTAAAGATGTTTTCAAATGCTTATAGGAGGCTCCACCACTCCTGTTCTAAATTTAATCCCTGTGGAATCACGGTGTCGAGGCAAAAGATCCATTGTTGCTCCAACCACTGCAACCGGTGCTCTCAATCACCACCTCGAGGATCGGGGGGATCCAATCAATAACCCTCCATTTTAAGTCCCAGAATGAGTGGCCCGTGGTGATGCAATGCTCTACTACTGGGGCAGAGACAGTAGAGGATCTTATTCTGGAGGCATGCTCACTCAAACGGATTTTCAATGGATGGATTGTCCGTCCTATATATAATAAATTGCAAGGGCATAAAAGTGTATACACTACATGGCTAGTCAAGCAAGTATTGGACCCCAAAAAACTATATGTCCGAGCAGTTGTTGGGTGGCTCCACAGGATACCCTCCATAGTACTGCTGCAGTACTTACAACAATGACATGCTCAATGACCCCGAGTTCTGCAATGAGTTCTTAAAAAGAGGCCCGGATGGTAAAATCCTATTTGAAGGACACATCTCATTTTTTGCGAGTATTGGCAGATTATCATGGCCCATTGGAAAACACCTTTTTGGTTACTCTGGATGTCACTACCCTATACACAAATATTCATCAGGAGGAGGCACTATCTTTACTGCAATCAGCTTTCACCACAGCTCCACCTAGGATTCCGAAATCCTTCCTTTTGGACATCATGAAGTTGGTTTTGACTAGGAATTATTTCTTGTTTCAAGGACAATTTTATCAACAGTGTCACGGCATAGCTATGGGAGCCACAGCAGCTCCCTCTATTGCCACTTTATATCTAGCTGCCATGGAGGAGCATCACATTTACCCAGCTCCCGGGTTTCAGTTTATCCGGTTGTGGTTGCGGTTCCTAGATGACATTTTGTTCCTTTGGATTTACAAGAATTCATCACATGGCTTAACACAGTCAAGTCCAATATACAATTTACTGCTCACGTTCAGGAACATCAGATAGAATTTTTGGATGTTCTTGTCTGCAAAAAAAATGGACACTCTGATATGACTCTACAAGTGTGTTATATCTTATGTCACTCGCATTAACCATGTGATCTTACTAAAGAGCACGCAGGTCTCAGACTGATAGAGCGTTATGAACTTTCAGACTCATAAACATTCTCTGAAAAGCGCCCCAATTTGCATCAATGACCGCTGCTCAGTGTGTCTTTTGTAGTTTCTTATACACACAGTCAATTATAAACTTGAAATTGAGACGGGTGGGCACTATTATAGTGTAAAAATGTATTTCTATCAGTGCTCTTCCAAAATACCGTAGTGTTCCAACAATTTATACCTTTTTTAATGGCCACGTCTATAAAAGTAATCTGATCCATGTGGTATGTGCAAGTAAACTTTAAATGTTGATTCCTACTGTTGATCCACTCCACAAATGCACATAGACTCTCCTCAGTGCCTTCTCATAGCAAAAAGATATCATCTATATACCTTTCCATAGCCTCAGATGTAATTGAGGCATGGTGTCTATCCATTCTTCTTCAAAACATTGCATGTAAAAATTAGCAATGGAAGGGGCACATGTAGTGCCCATCGCTACCCCTGATCGTTGATGGTACAAGGCTCCCTCAAAAGTAAAAATTTTTTCGAAAACAGTAAGTGTAGTTAATTCAGAGAGAAAGTCCAAGAGATTATCTGACAAATCACCTCTGTTCCGTAGAACATTCATCACACTATTGTATGCCTCAATTTGAGGTATCACCGTATACAAAGATGTGACATCTAACGTGGCCAGGAAAACACCAGATGATCTCGCTACTTGAGTATGTTGTTCCAAAATCCGCAGAAAATGGGTGGTGTCCTTAATGTATGATGGTATAGTCGTCAGCAGTGGTCTTAAAAAGGAATCAATATAGATGGACAATGGTTCAAGCAATGTTCCTCGTGTTGACATGATTGGCCTCTCAGGGGGATCCTGTAAGTTTTTATGAACTTTCGGCACTAGATACAGTTTAGCCAGGGTTGGATCTATTGGATTAAAAAAAAACCATTCTTTCTTTAAAATCAATTTAGTCTCCAACACTTGTGTTGTAATCATTTTAATCCTCTGTTTCAGGGCTACAGTGGGATCCACTTGTAGAATCTCATAAGTAGTACCATCCATTAATTGTCGCTGTGCTTCCCATAAATATTGATCCTGATGCTGAACCTCTATTGCTCCACCTTTGTCAGCTCTGCGTATCACCAATTGAGACTGATTCTGGAGTGTTCTCAATCCTCTTCTTTGTGAAAAAGACAACTTACTAAGCGACTTTCTGGTTGTTTTCTCAAGTTGTTGTATGTCTTTTAAAATCAAATCCCTATACAAAATTAACGTGGGGTGAACGGGACCTGGTGGATTCCAAGTGGATTTGAGAGGTAATCGTGTTCGATTCGAACCTACAGTCATTGCCGATTCAGGTGTTGGCATCAGTGAACCAAAATAAATTTGAAGATTTAATTTTCTTATTAACTGTTCTAAATCCAGCCGAAACTGGAAAGAATCAAAGCAAAGATCAGGAACATAGGACAAACCTTTATTCAAAAGTGCCATTTGTTCTACAGTGAGCTCTTGCCCTGAAATGTTGATGACTATAGAACTAGTTGGATCAATCGCCTCATCATGCCTGTCCTCACTTCGCATTATAGATTGTCTCCTCACTAAAACTGGTCCAACTACGTTTTCCGTCGGGAGTTTTCTCCGCGATGAGACTTTTTTCTGTCGTCTTCTTTTTTCTTTTTCTTCCCAGTCATGTCCAAAAAATCCTCTAAAAATCCTCCTATTTTATGAGCTTCGATGCTTTTGCATTTTTCCAACTGCTGTAATTGATAGGGCATATAAACGAGCCCTGTACAGTAATCGTGAATTGCTAGTGCACCCACGAGAAAATAATAATTCAGAGGATATACGGAGGGAAGAAACTACTGTTTCAAGTATCAATCTAGTTACTCAGTACTCTCCATTTAGTTGCCATCTTAAACGGATCATCAAACGGCACGCCAATATATTGCACAGCATCCCCTGTTTGGAAAATAAATCTGTACGCTGTGTGTGGCAACGGAGCCACAATTTGAAAGATTTGTTGAGCCCTGCTGTTTTGAAACCTTTGCAAGCGCCGACTCAATCAGCTCAATTTGGACACAGAAAGTGTGGGGACTGTGCCATTTGTAGTATTACTTTAGAAGTAGACGAGTTTGTCTACCATGGCATATCCTATCGGATAGGCTGCCACACTTCGTGCACATCAACACACATAGGGGCTTGTTTACAAAGCCGCGGTAGCGGTTTGCGATCGTAATCGGAGCCGCGGCCCCATTGATTTCAATGGGGCCGCGGCTGCGATCGCGATCGCGAACCACTACCGCTGCTTTGTAAACAAGCCCCATAGTATATTGTATTCAATGCCCATGTGGGCTGATGTATGTGGGAAAAACCATAAGAGAATTCAAAGTACGTATTGGTGAGCATAAAAGTAAATTAAAATGCCGACAACGGGAAGCTCCTATTGTAGAACATTGCCTCGATCAAAATCATTCATTTGATGAGCTTCGATGCTTTTGCATTTTTCAAATCATGACTGGCCAAAGGGGCAAGTCCCGAGAACAAACTTTAGTCTGGCACGAACAACGTTGGATCCATAAATTACAATCAGTTACCCCCGGGGGCTTGAATGCCCGCATTGAATGGGAAGCATGCACATGACCATTCACATTACTAATAGTTGTCTATTTTGAGCTGAAGATTATACTGAGTTTTCAATAATTAAGTTTCCACCAATAGGAGAGGAAGATGGTGTGGCCGACGTAGTATTTAAAGCGTGTACGCATGCGCGGCGTTCTTGTTAGCTGGCAGATTTCGGTTCTCGATGAATGAAGCAAGTTGAACAAGAAAATTGGCCGGCACGAGAATGCTGACAGACTTCATAAGGTAAGTTAATATATAACATGATTGAAATTGGGGTATGTGTTTTCCTTGCTTCAAAGTTCAAGAGTTTTTCTATTTTTTGAAGTGTGTATACTTAGTGAGCATGATTATCATTTTACTTTTAGTGCCTACAATATAACCCCCTGATGAAACCGGAGTACGGTGAAACGCTAATATAGCGCAGATGGTGGCGTTGGGGATGCTATTGGAGAAGGCTAAGCACGGGGACGCTATTGGAAAAGCTAAGCATGTGTTCCAGTTTTGTTCAGATAAGCACAATTTTTTCGATTGAGTATTTATGAAAGTGTGATGGTTAATGAACAATAACGGATGACATTAAGCTTTTTTGAGTTCAGCACGATTTCAAGTTTATAATTGATTGTGTGTATAAGAAACTACAAAAGACACACTGAGCAGCAGTCATTGATTCAAATTGGGGTGCTTTTCAGAGAACGTTTATGAGTCTGAAAGTTCATAACGCCCTATCAGTCTGAGACCTGCGTGCTCTTTAGTAAGATCACATGGTTAATGCGAGTGACATAAGATATAACACACTTGTAGATTCATATCAGAGTGTTTGCTTTATTAAGTTGACATATTATACGGCTCTGAATAAGGTGACCCTTGTTGGATTTGCAAAAAAAGTGGGACAATTTTAACCATTTTATTCCGAAAACCTAGCCAATGCAACAGTTTGTTGCATTACCACAGTCATCATCCTTCTCCCCTCCGTAGAGGGCTCCCCTTTGGTCAATTTTTACGATTGTGTAGGATCTGTTCAACCATTGAGAACTTTAAATGGCAATCACAAATTTTGAGCACCCAGCTTTTGGATAGGGGCTATCCAAAACCTGTAGTCCGAAAAGCGTATATTCGAGCCAGATATTCTCATCGTGAGTGGTTGCTTGGAGATCCTAGGGGAACATTGGGGGAGGCAACTAATGTTCCAGTTCCAGATCACATTATGGGAGTCCTACCATTTATGACTCACACTGCAGCGGTAACTTACCTTTTAAAAAAAATTGGCATGTATTACACTTACACTCTTGCTTTCAAAGACATTTGTCTTTTGCTTATACAAGAGGTCAGAATCTTAGAGACTGGCTGGTCCATTCTGCCTTACCATTGGACAGTTCTAGTGGATTGACATCCCTTCGGGGTCATTGGGCATGTCATTGTTGTAAGTACTGCAGCAATACTATGGAGAGTATTCTGTGGAGCCACCTAACAACTGCTTGGACATACAGTTTTCGGGGTCCGGTACTTGCTTGACTAGCCATATAATGTATACACTTTTATGCCCTTGCAATTTGTTATACTTGGGATGGACCATCCATCCGGTGAAAATCCGTTTGAGTGAGCATGCCTCCAGAATTAGATCCTCTACTGTCTCTGCCCCAGTAGTAGAGCATTGCATCACTGTGGGCTACTCATTCTGGGACTTAAAATGGAGGGTTATTGATTGGATTCCCCCCTGATCCTCGAAGTGGTGATCGAGAGCACCGGTTGCAGTGGTTGTAGCAACAATGGATCTTTTGCCTCTACACCGTGATTCCATGGGGATTAAATTTAGAACAGGAGTGGTGGAGCCTCCTATAAGCATTTGAAAACATCTTTAAACTCCTTTTGTTCAATTATTCTGAGTGTGACGGTTTGGGGGTTTCCTCTGCTGCTGCGACACTCCTCTATTTTATGACATCATTTCAACAGCCAATCAGAAACCGGCTTCAGCTACATATGGGAACTGTTGCTTTTCAGCGTTCTTCTTGGAAATCACTTCTAAAACACAGTGGGAGTACAATTGAAGCAGGGTCCCTTAGGGGTCCCGAAACATGCATGTCGTGCAGTATTCAATCCGGCATTTATCGGGAAGTGAGTTTTTCGCCATGGATTAAGATAAGTGTTTCTAAACTACCTTACCTTACCTTACGGTGATAAGTGTTTACCCACTACTCCATTTGAATAAAAGGGTTCTTCAGACACCCGAGCAGAGAGTGTCCTTCCCTCCGCTCTGGTCTGTTGGTCCCGACATTCATTTCTGGTGTTAGTTCAGCTTTACAGCTTATGCGAGTTGTGGCTCGGCATATATTGTTTCACTGATGACTTTATCATTTACAATTGTTTATTTGCGTCATTGGTTGCACGGAGGTTTTTTGATTATACATTTAGCACAAATGACAAATGCCAGCAAATCAAGAATGAGATTTATTGCTGTGCTTTATATTTCTGTGGGCGTGTTTTACAAACATCTCTCATATGTGCATTCTATTCTTTACAACTGCAACTTGTGCTCTCCCAGACAGCAGACACTCCAGGTCACTACAAACTCGTCACTGCCATTCATCTTTATGGGATGCGTTGAGGATCCCACCAGAAAATCTTCTGTGCTGGCCTTATTCCACACTGCTGCTGGTATAACATACGCATCTGGGGGATACACTCTGGATGTACATGTGACTTTCCTGAATATGCTTTATACATCTCCATGGCTCGCCACGGCCCCCGTTCTGCCCCCTCCCACCCATGTTCTGAGATCCCTATTTTACTGCCATGTACGTACAGGGCTGTGTGATTGCAGAATATGGGTCTAGATGTTTTCGTGAGCAAAGCGTCTATCCCATACATCCAGGCAGTCTATTTGCATTTTGGAATGACCCCCTTAGTGCCTGAATTAGTGTGTGCTGATAGTGCAAGAGCGTGGTAGTTCTTTCTATGCTGGCATGACAGAGTGTGCTAATTTATGTACTGACTGCATTTTGTTAAAAACTTGCCAGAGACACTTCCTCTGTGCTGATCCCTTGATGCATACGATCAGCACACAGGAAGTGCCTCCCCCAAGGTTTTTTAAAAAATGTATACAAGGCTTTATTGCCTATTCAAACAAGATAACCATTGCTATGCAACAATGTATTCCTTCATGTTTCTCAATTTTTTTTTCAGTGCCTTCAAGTCAATGCTGAGTCTTGTCAGCCTAACAGCACCTGAGTTTTCTTAGCAAGGTATGACTGGAAGTAGATTGCCAAGCCTTTTCTTCTGAGGCAATGGAGGATAATGTGACTTGCCTATGATCACAAGGAATTGAACCCTAATTTCTTGGGTGCTAGGTTGTTGATCTAGTTACTAGGCTACTCCTCCACTCCTGTGTTGCTTAATACATGAATTAATCAAACAAAATCACCTAACTCCTTCTGCCCTAAGGCCGTGTGGTCCATTCTTTTTAATGGATCTTGATTTATCTTTTTACCAAAAACCCTAAACCCCTAAAGAGAAACATTCCCTTGAGTTTTTAACAAGCTCGTGGTCTCATCAAAAAGCTATCGATGTGGTAAGTCAGGATAGCAAGCCCTTTTTTTTATTGCAGCAGCTCACAAGATGAGGATCAATACCTGGGGAATGAATCTCAGCTGAGTAGGTCAGTGGAACAGAAGTATCAGTATCAGCTGCACTGAGACTCAGAGTTGGGGGAGGAGGGGGAAGAGACAGATGCTGAGGATAGGGAGCGTAAGAGGCAGGGTGGGGAAAGAAGACTGGGCAGAAGGGGAGCAGAGGCATAGAGCAGATGCCTGGGGGAAACAGGTAGCAAAGAGGTGTGTGGAGAAGGTAGAAAGAATCAGCAGGGTGGATGACTGTTGAGGAGGAGGCAAGAGCAGTTCTTATTTGGCAGCTTAATCTCTAATGGTGATAGTACTGCAAACTTACTTTTAGGGGCTGACCAGCACCCTTTTGAACCTAGCGACCCATGAGTAAGAGTGACTGGGGATCATTTCTGCCCTCTCCTCTAGCCATCAGGGAAACCACCAGTAGGTGGGGTTGAGGGATGTGCCTTTGAATATCGGAGGGGCATAAGGGATGGGGAGATGTGATTTTGCGGCTTGATGCTTCCCTGCATAGAAAAATAACACCAATTGTGTTATTCAATTTACATAAGGATCAGGTGCTTAGCATGCATTTGCATCTCATTGTTATGTAGCTCACAATGTGATAAACTAATGTGTGTTAAGGGCAAATAACAGAGGAGTTTGCTGATTAGCATGCTTTAAATGGTACAGATCCTGTGTTACCCCTTCACACTCTAAAATTGTTAACACCATTAATCCAGCAAATAATAAAATGGTAAAACAGAGTTAAATAAGCTGAAAAATGCGCTACTGAGCATTGCATTAAAACATGTTTCACTGAGGAAGTGCTTGGTTAGGTATCGGCGAGAGTGAGTGGGGTTCAGAGTGGCAAGGGGACCATCTGCGTGAATGAATGAGTGAGTTAGTGCACGGGGAGGTTATGAGTAGGCAATGGACCTGAGTAAGTGAAAGAATGTTGAGATGATCAGTAACAGGGATCTGAGTGAGTGAATGTGGGAGTTATACTGCCAAAGGGGGTGAATAAATCACTGGATTATATTTGAATGCCATAGGGGTCCAATGATCAGTTGGGGGGTTATCAGTGGCAGGAGACTGAATGAATAAATGGATGGGGCGTTCTGCATGATTGTCCCTTTCCTCTTCCCATTCCAAAACCTACCAAAGTAAGATATCAAAAGAAAAAGGAAGGATAGAAAATACCATTATTATTATTATGCAAAATAAATTGGCACCACTTAATATATAAATTCCAGTTTAGGCAAATGTATGCAGATTTGCCATAGAATTTCCAAAACCCACCACATAATCTACTCTCAGAGATGCTTAAGGCTCTGTGTTAACTATCAATGATGGCTCCATCTTAGTGGATGGTCATCTGATGTTCAGTCTTCCACTTCACTAACAGGGAAGCCAACAAACTCAGCTTCCAGCACCCCAGTTTATTTAGGGATAAACTTAGAACTCTCACTTTCTATCATCACATGGATAAGCTTGCTACAGAGACTGTGTGGTCATCAGGGCTGGCCTGTCCATTGAGCGATAATGTTGCTTGCACAAGGCCCTGTGCTTCAAGGGGCCCCACGTGAACTCCATTATAGCACAGTGGACAGCTTCAGAGGAGAGGGAGAAGCCCAGGCTTCCTCTGCACAGCCGCCCGCGTGAAGAGCCTTTTCCTTCAGGCTGGCGGCTGTTTCAGTGAAGCTGCGAATGCTGGGAAAGGTGAACGGACTGGAAATGGGCTGTGATGAGGGGGGGGGGGGGAACAGACTGGAAATGGGCTGTGATGGTGGGGGGATGGGACTGCAAATGGGCTGTGATGGTGGGAGGGGGAAACAGACTGGAAATGGGCTGTGATGGTGGCGGGGATGGGAATGCAAAGGGGTTGTGTTGGTGGGGGGACGAATGGAAATGGGCTGTGATGGTGGAGGGATGGGACTGGAAATGGGCTGTGATGGTGGGAGGGGTGATTGGACTGCAAATGGGCTGTGATGGTGGAGGGGGACTGGAAATGGGCTGTGATGTGGGGGGATGGTTCTGGAAATGGGCTGTGATGGTGGGAGGGGGAAACAGACTGGAAATGGGCTGAGATGGTGGGGGGACTGGAAATGGGCTGTGATGATAGCAGGGATGGGACTGGAAATGGGCTGTGATGATGGGGGAGGGGACAGACAAAATGGGCTGTGATGGTGGGGGGACTGGAAATGGGCTGTGATGGTGGGGGGGACGGACTGGAAATGGGCTGTGATGGTGGCGGGGGAAATGGATTGCAAATGGGCTGTGATGGGGGAACTGCAAATGGGCTGTATGGTGGCGGGGATGGGTCTGCAAATGTGCTTTGATGGTGGTGGGGGGAAATGGACTGGAAATGGGCTGTGATGGTGGGGGGGGGGGAAACTTGGACTGGAAATGGGCTGTGATGGGAGGGCTAAAATTGGAAATGGGCTAATGAAGAGCTGGATTAGGACTGGAAATGGGCTGATGGAGGCTGGAATAGGACTGGACGTGGGCTGTTAGGAGCTGGAATAGTGCTGGAAATGGGCTGACGAGAGGGCTAGGATTGGAAATTGGCTGATGGGGGCTGGAATAGGACTGGAAGCAGGCTGATGGGAGTTGGAATAGGACTGGAAATGGGCTGATGGGGGAGCTTGGAGTGGAAATGGGCTGATGGGGGGCTGGAATGGAACTGGAAAAGAGCATATGGGGGGCTAGGACTGGAAATGGGCTGATGTGGAGGCTTGGGAGAATGGGACTAGAAGGGGGCAGATGTTGGGTGGGTCTATAACTGTAAGGGAGCTGATTTTGGGGGAGGACTAGAAAGGGATGGGGAATGAGAATGGAGAGGGGAAAAGATATTTGGTGTGGGAGGGAAGAAAAGTCTACGATGGGCCGGGTATTGGGAGAGTAAGTGGGGATTGAGAATGGAAGGGGTGAAATTTGAGTGGATGATAAAGGAATAAGGAAAGAAATGGGGGAAAGAGCAAAAGGGGAAAGATCAGTACGTTAAAGCAGATATAGAGAAAGAAATGGAAAAAAATCTAAAAGAGAAGAAAGGACAAATGGATAGCTTGCAGAAGACACGAAGAAACTTGAAGAAAGTGACTGGAGCAATTGCAACTGAAAAAGAAAATGCACAAACAACAAAAGGTAGAAAAATGCTTTTTTTATTTTGAATTTATTAACTGGAATATATCAGCTCTGGGAAATGTGCATCGTTAACATCTTTTGTGTTTTGTTTAGTACAACAGGAAATTAATTTATAGTTTTATTTCTCTAGTGTTATTGTACATCCTAAGTTTGGCTTTTGGGGTTCCCAGTTTAATCATTGTCTTCCTATTTCTAAATTGTGATCCCTTGTTCTTTGGTGACGGTCTATGTTCTGCATGTGTAACTGAGCTGAGGTATTCTGTTCATGTAGTTTCTATTTGACCGTGCCACTTGTTCTCTTTCCCCAGTAGGAGATGCATTGGTATTCTCTGAGATGTATTGGTTTAATATTTGCAGTGTTGCCTTTTGATAGGTAGGGTTTGGTGCTTTGTGAGTCCTGGCAGTGCTGTTAGGATACGGTGGATTTGCTATGAGTTCTAAATGGTCAGTGTTTATAATACTTCCTAATGGGCCTGGCAGTTGGCACTGGAATATAGTAATGTAGAAACCTGTTAGTCTTTCTTTATCCAGACACTCATTAAGAGGCATGTTTACTAAAAATGCATGTTAACATTATGCAAGTATTTATGCAAATGAGGCTCCTTATGCAAACGAGGCCCCGCAATTAATCGCCGCACATGGTCCCGCACCCCCCCTTGGGCCTTCCCTGGTGGTCATCATGAGCTGTCTTTACTAACTTATGCTTCTTGATCCTGGTTCTTGTGTATGCTCCAGCTGAGTACTGTGTGTGCGCCTGGGGCAAGAGTAACCATGCATCCAGGGTGGATATATATCTGAATTCTACCCTTTTGCATGATAAGCACTTGCTTACATTCCGCACCAGTACATGGTGGGCACATTTTGTTGGTTCTTCCACCTCATCTGAGTCAGCTAACTGCAACCAGGGTGGAAGCATTTAAAGATGCTAAAAATACAACACACCCCTTCCATGATCAGATACTTCAGACATTGCCAGCGCAGCACCTGAAGAGCCACAAGCCTTGTATCAGAGCAGCTCAGGCTTTCATTTGGGCAGATGACCGCCAGGGGTAAATGGAGAAAAGAACAACCCTGGGGCAGGTAGTAGCAGTTATTCCCCAGCACCTTTACCCCTTTAGGCTGCAGACTACCATGTAAAGACTGCTACCATTTATGTCATTTCCCTACTGGCACTGGGCATTTATCTCCTATATTCCTACTACAAACTACCCAGAACAACAGAGCCAGAAGACAAAGCATTCAAAATTTGCTAACCATACCAATGGAAAGAACGAAAAGCAACTGGTACACTTGTGCCTGCTCATTCTCCCTCTATGCTCAAGGATTATGGAAAGAATTACCTGAAAAATCCTAAGCTACCTCAAATTCACAACTTCCCACAAGGAGCTAAAGGCCTATCTATTCATAGCACATTTTGGAGATCCTTCATAATTTCACACAACGGACCAAATACACAAGTTATATTCTGAATGTAATCTCTTACATAGTAGAAATTAAAAACTAATAAACTAATAACCGAACATTGACTACCCCTTACCCTAACCCTACTACTACTACCACCATTAAATATTTATAAAGAGCTACAAGGCTTATGCAGTGCTGTAGAGATACATATAAAAAAATGGTCCCTGCTCGTCAGAGCTTACAATTTTATCAAGACTAACAACACAAAAAGTGAGAATAAGGGTACAAATAGGGAAAGGTAAAGAGAGACAAGGAAAACAAGGGATCAGGATCCAAAGCAGCCCCAAATACTCCCTTCCCCCCTCTCCCCACAGTTGTAATAAGGCATAGTTCTCAGTGATCTCGCAAATTGTGCCACTGGTGGAATGGCCTGTTACTAGTTCAATGCAATCACCAATAAGTTCGTTACATGTAAACTGCATTGATTAAGAGAAAAGCGGTATAGAAAAACAACAAATTAAGAAATAAATAAATTGGTTGGAGGATGGAGTGAGTGGATGGGAAGCATATGACTGATAGGACTAGAGTTAGTGGAAGGAAACTGAATGAATACTGGAGAAGTGCGGATTAATATATGTGGAGTTGGGATAGGGGAGTGGTTGTGATTTAATATTTCTGGAGAGGGTGAGCACTGGGTTAGTTTGGATTATCCTATCTCCTCTCCCTGATCTTTTCCTTCTTTCCTCTCCAACCCCTCTCCTCCACTAACTCACCTCTTTCCATTCACTTCCCTTCTACTCCCTCCCTCCTTCCCTTCCTTCCCCTTCCCTTTTTAATTCTTCCTTCTCATCTCACCAGTTGCAGCTATAGATCTCCTTCCCCCTCTTGTGCTGATGGTAGTTGGTGTTTATGCTAATGTTTCTTCTCTCTGGCCCACTTTTCTGCAGCAGCTGCTTCCTCTCTCTGGCCTGTTCTTCATCAGTGGCTGCACCATGGCTGCTGACAGGGCCGGCCCGTCCATTGAGCAAGAATGTTTTTTACACAGGGCCCCGTGTTTCAGGGGGCCCCACGCAAAAAACATTCTACATCAGCCCAAGTAGATAAAAAAAAACAAACAAACTGGCTGCTGCCTCCGCTGCCGCCGTGGCAACGGCAGAATCAAGCATCTCGCGGGGCCCCCCCTGTCTGGCAGAGCCTCCCTGCCGCATCAGCTCCCGAGTCCCAAAGCGTGGGCTTTCAGAGCCACAAAGGGAGGGTTTCCCTTTCTCGCGGCTCTGTTAATCCCACCGGGGCTGATGGGAAATCCCGTGAGCCCCGGCGGGATTAACAGAGCCGCAAGAAAGGGAAACTCTTGCGGCTCTGAAAGCCCATGCTTGAGGATTCGGGCGCTGATGCAGGGAGACTCTGCTGGGCAGGAGGGGCCCCGCGGGTTGCTTGATTCTGCCGCTGCCACGGCGGCAGCGGCAGCAGCAGCCAGTTTGTTTTTTTTAAATCTACCTGGGTTGATGGGGGGGGGATTAGGACTGGCAATGGGCTATGGGGGAAGGGGGGTTAGGACTGGTAATGGGTTATGGGGGCTAAGACTGGAAATGGACTGATGGGGGGGTTAGGACTGGTAATGGGCTGATGGGGGGGGCTGACTGAAAATGGACTGATGGGGGACTAGGACTGGAAATGGGCTGATGGGGGGGTTAGGGCTAGTAATGAGCTATGGGGTGCTAAGACTGGAAATGGGCTGATGGGGGGGACTAGTAATGGGCTATTGGGGGGCTAGGACTAGAAATGGGCTGATGGAGGGTTAGGACCACTGTTCCCTCTAAGCTGTGTGCGTGTGCGCGCGCACACACCTCACCGAGCGAGCGCACATACTTTACAACAGAGCGCACAAAAATTACGGTTCTGATTCTGATAGAAAACAACACAAACGTCTTAAAATTTAAAAGTTGTATATTTACAGTTTTCACAAGTTCTACAATATTTTCTAGTGCAATCAATGTGGTATACATACTGTATTCTGACATGTAGTCAAATTTTAAAGTATATAACTCCGAGTGTTATGTGACACACAAAAATTTAAACTTCCTTCAAAAGCTGCACAGCTGATATTTTTTGCACACACAGCCTAGAGAAAATTAGAGGGAACATTGGTTAGGACTGGTAATGGACTGTGGGGGGGGGGGGGCTAAGACTGGAAGTGGGCTGATGGGGGGGTTAGGACTAGTAATGGGTTATGGGGGGATAAGACTGGAAGTGGGCTTATGGGGGGTAAGGACTAGTAATGGGCTATGGGGAGCTAGGACTGTAAATGGGCTGATGGGGGGTTAGGACTAGTAATGGGCTATGGGGGGGGCTAAGACTGGAAGTGGGCTGATGGGCAGTTAGGACTGGTAATGGCTATGGGGGTGCTAAGACTGGAAATGGGCTGATGGGGGGGTTAGGACTGGTAATGGGCTATGGGGAGGCTAAGACTGGAAATGGGCTGATGGGAGGGTTAGGACTGGTAATGGGCTGATGGGGGGCTGACTGGAAATGGGCTGATGCGGGGGCTAGGACTGGAAATGGGCTGATGGAGGGTTAGGATGTAATGGACTATGGGGGGCTAACACTGGAAATGGGCTGATGGGGGGATTAGGACTAGTAATGGGCTGTTCTGTGCCCTTGGGGGTACCTGCTGGGTACTATCCCCTGTGACACTGTTGGAAATACACTCGTGCCCATGTTGGGCCCTCATCAGTTGCTGTCTGGCTGCTCTACTGTTTCAGCATTCCTATGGGCCATCTCGGCATCACCCTAGTCCGCACTATGGCCCAGCTGCACCACAGCATGTGCTGCCTGCAGCCCTCTGTGCCCCCTTTTCCAGCATCTGTCCAGTTGCCCATTCCAACGTGCCTGCCCTGCTGTTGCGGAACATGTGCACGCCATAGGACACCTGTCCAGTGGAGGGGAAAAACCCTGCTCAGCGCAATTTCACTGTGGGATCATTCACCTTGTATGGAGACAGAGCATAGACCTTCCAAAATTCATATCTTTTTTTTAAAACTTTCTTGGGAGTGTTTTCTGCTGTTTCCCATTAATATCACTATTGTCCAGCTTGGTTATGTTTTTATTACATTTTCATCTGGTCATTTTCATTGTTTATTTGCCCTTTTGTTCCGTGCACATGTATCACACATCACTTTTTGTAGGTTTCCCTGGTTTTGCTGTACATTGCTGACCTAAATGGTTTCTTTTCCCTTCAAATCATCTCTAATGCCAGGGTTTCACTGGCGTTAGTTTTGAGCCTCGGATTTCACAGCATTAGTGTGCAGGGAGCCTCTCCCCTCCCACTCTCCGCCCATTGACCCTCTCTCTCTGCCCCTGGGGAGACTTCCTCTGCCCTCAGGGAGCCTTTCTCCACCCTCAGCGCTCATTTGCGCCGCTGCACGTGTTATCGCGCGCTAAGGTACCTCTGCGCTCGATAAAGCACCATTATTGCACGATAAGGTACCTTATTGCGCGATAACGTCGCAATGCGCACATTAAGACGGTTTAGTAAACATACCCCTAAGAAAATGTGGCAGAAGGATCAAGAAACTTTTCCCATTGTATTGGAGGCTGCAGGCTTTATTAAAAGGAATTTTCAAGCACACCATGCTAAATTGCCTATACATACTACATTTTATGAATTCCAGAAGGTGGCTCTTTTTGACACAATGAAAGTGTTATGGCAAACATTAGCAGTTAATATGAGAGACTGAGATTGTACTCCACATACCCTGGCTTAGGTGTGAGATTCATGACTGTACTGGTATGTGCCAAGCTAACCCATTTGCAGAAACTATCCCTGGGGTTAGAAAATTTGTAAAACGTTTGATATCTATCTGTACATATTGCATCATATATCATTGAACATAAGAACATAATATATACCATACTTGGCCAGACGAAGAGCCTATCAAGCCCAGCATCCTGTTTGCAATAGTGGCCATTCCAGGTCTCAAGTACCTGTTGGGTTTCCAAAGGTATACACATTCCATGCTGCTTATCCCAGGGATAAGAAGTGGATTTCCCCGGTTCTCTTTAATGATTTATCAACTTTTCCTCCAGGAACTTGTCTAAGCCTCTGTTAAACCCAGCTACACTAACGGCTTTTACTACAACCTCTGGTATTGAATTCCAGATTTTGATTATATGTTGAGTGAAAAAATATTTTCTCCAATTTGTCTAACTGTAGCTTCATTGCATATGCCCTAATCTTTCTACTCTTTGAGGGAGTAAACAACTGATATACACTTACCCATTCCACTTCATTCATTATTTTTTAAATCTCTATCATATCTGCCCTCGATCATCTCTTTTCCAAGTTGAAGAGCCCTAACTTTTTAAGCCTTTCTTCATAGGGATATACTTTCATCTGTTTACCATTTTGGTCACTCTTCTCTGTACCTTTTCCATTTTTGCTATATTCTTTTTAAGATATGGTGACCATAACTGCACACAATATTCAAGGTGTGGTTGCACCATTGAGCAGTACAGAGGCTATCCAGCAACTTATTTTGGAACTTATGGTAGTTCACTCTGATCTTCTGGTTATGGGGGATTTTATTGTTCATTATGACACCCCTACTAGGGCCCACAACAGATCGTTTTGCACTTTCTTGTTAAATAATGGCATTCAAAAAAGAGTAGTGAAGCCTGAGTAGACAGAGAGAAAAATAAGTGGAAGAAAGCTGAAGGGAAGAGATCAATATTCAAGAAGGAACGAAGTGAAGAAAACAAAAGAGGAGACAAGAAATGGCAGATGGACTAGAGACCATAGAAAGAGAGTTAAGAGAAGACAGAGAAAAAGAGAAACCTCAGATTGGGACCAGCATGATCAGAGAATAAAATGGTCAGACAACAAAGGTAGAAAAAATAATTTTATTTTCAGTCTTTATATTTTATATAGTACAGGGAAATGCATCTCTTTCTATTTCTCTGGTGTTGCATTGTATGCAGAATCTGGCTTCTTGGGTCTGTCGTTTAATTTTTATCTACATATGTTTATTTTTAGGTTATGGTCACTTATTCTGTACTTGGTGAGGGTCTGAGTTCTGGGTGTGTGACCAAGGCCAGGTGTCCTGTTAACATGGAGTTTGTATGTAGGGATCTCTACTGTAGTAATCTGAATTGTTCAGCTTTTCAAATAGGTGTTGGATGTTCCAGGGCCTGCTGCAGTATTCACAGTGCTCCTTTTTTGGGTAGGCTCCTTATGGGGGGGGGGGGGGTGGTAGCCAGCATTAATAATAATGAGGGAGGGGGCACCGATCTATAGGTTGTAGGGGTGCACCAGAAACCCTAGTACCAGCCCTGTGATGTCCAATTATGCATTTTTACTGGGAGGGGTGGCTTTTTAACAAACAAAATCTTTGGGGGGGGGGGATAAGGCTGAAGGTTTACCTAGAGCATCCAGTACCCCTGCACTGTCCCTGGGAACCATTTTTCCATACAGCTATAGCAGGTCCTGTAGACTCCCTAGGTGGTTTCAAAATTACCCTACACATTCAGTCCAGAGAAGGAAAGCAATTTGATAGAGATATTCAAATACCTTAAAGATATTAGTAAGGCTTAAAACAAATACCATCAGTCTGTTCCCTTCTTTGGGCCATTGCTCCATTCCCCTCAATCCTTTCACCAGCAATTGCAACAGAGGTCCTAGGGGGCTGTAGTAGCCAATTATTCCATGAGACTTATGTGCAGCACAGGCACATATTTAAGCTGGTGGAAACTGCAATTGGCACTAGGCCTGATGACCCCCCATAGTGGTCTGTTTATCACTCCATCCACTTCTCTCCTCCTTTTCTTCTCTTTTCTCCTCTCTGTTGCTCTCATTTTAGTATTCCCCCTTTCCACTCTCAGGTTCTTTCTCATCTTTCCCTTTTTCACTCTTTTTACAGCTCAGCTTTCAGTGCAATGAGCAAATGATGACTAACCTACCACTTCTCGGGGATGATTGGCTCACCGAGCTCCTGAGAACCAATCAGCCATGCAAGTTGATCTGATTTCCTTCTACTGGAGGTGGGAGGATGGGGGTAAGAGTAGTGTTGCTCCTTAGGTCTGGGGCAAGTTATTTTATCCTCAGTTTCTTTAGGAACGAATAGATTGTAAGCCCTTGGGGGCAGGAATATACCTACTGTACCTGAATGTAGCTTGCCTTGAGTTATTACTGAAAAAGTGTGAACTAAATCCAAAAAATCCAAAATTCATACATTTCCAATAGCTAAAAAACAGCATAAATAAGAAGCCCAGCAAATTCAAAGTATAAGGAAGTACAGCTGCTGCATGATTTGGAAATGATGGAGTTCTCACTAAAGAAAGCAAACTACATGAGCATCTGAAGATTGGAAACTACAGACTGGTGAGCTTGACTTCTGAACAGGCAAAATGGTAAAAAACATTATAAAGAACAAAATTACTGAACATGTGGATAGTCATGGCTTAATGGCAGGAAGCCAACATGGATTTAGTCAAGGAAAGTCTTAGGGGTATGTTTACTAAAACCCCGCTAATGTGCGGGTGCCATATAAGGAGTGGGCGTTTCTTTCTGAAAAAGAAAAACCGTTATTTAAATATGCGCTAAGGTGCGCCACACCCATGTGCGCCCCGCACATTAGCGCATGAGAAAGCTGCGCGGGAGGCATAAGTGGCACGCTGATGTGCAAGCAGAAAAGCAGAGCCACAGCACAATGGTTAAGACATGGACCAATGGTGCAGGGAACAGGGGTTCAATCCCCCACAGTGCCAAATGAAGACAGCTGGCTGAGGCATTACTTTAGGAGCCAGTTTAATATTGGGTGTCATAAGGCGGCGAGCTGATGGGCATAAGGCGGCGCGCTATTGCTTTAGGAGGCATTTTAATATTGGGAGGCATAAGGCAGCACGCTGATGTGCAAGCATAGGAGCGGAACCACAGCACAATGGTTAAGACACTAACCAATGGTGCAGGGATCAGGGGTTCAATCCCCTACAGTGCCCAATGAACAAGGCTGGTTGAGGCATTGCATATTATGGGGAAGATTGGTTTAGGAGGCATTTTATTTTTATTTTAATTATCACTACTAGCAAACGCACTCTCAAAGCGTGTTAACATAAGGCGCCCCATAAGGCACATTTCAAAGTGCACTGTCCACCAAGGCACCCTAGAATGTTGCTTATAGGGCGCTTTATAGGGTGCCGTATGAGGTACCGCAAGGTCAGAGTACTGTTTTTGATGGCAGCACTGTGCAGTGTAAGGAATGAAAAGCATAAGTAGGTGCGCTGACATGCAAGGAGGAGCAGCAGTGGAGCACAATGGTTAAGGCACTGACTGCTGATACAGGGGTCATGAGTTTGCTCCCCAGGGTGCCTAATATGTAAGGCTGGCTGAGGCATCAGCTTTGCAATGTACGTTTTGTTTCCTGCAGCACTTTATTTTTATTTTATTAATTGCTGCCTGCAAACACGCCCTCACGTGCCGTAATTGGAAATGCCGTATAAGGCACCCTATAAGGCACTCCATAGGGCACATTATAAAGTGCACTGTCCGCCACGGCACCCTAAAATGTTCCCTACAGGGCACCCTATAAGTTGCATCAAAGGATAATGTATAGTGCACCTTATATGGACGGGAACCATAAGGTGCCCTATAGGGCGCCCTATAAAGCGCCCTCAGAGGCACCTTATGGGTACAGTACGCTGAGGGTGTTTTTGCTGGCAGCAAAAATGTACATTAAAAAGAGATAATGCTTTGACTAGCCCTATCAAAGGGCCCCACTGTGGGTTTAAACCCATGACCTCTGGCTTCACAGGCAGTGAAGTAACCAGTGGGCTACAGCTCCTAACAAAACCCTGGCTGGCTGCAGAGAGCCTGCACGTCACCACACAGACAGTCTGCTGTGGTCACCAGGATAGGGATAGCCCAACCGTACCCATGATGCACTGCACATGCAAATCAGCTGTACACAGATAAACACAAGATGGGGTATGCACCCCCACAGCACCTTGGCCTGGTAGGGGGAAGTGACCATGTGCACCCCCACAGCACCTCGGCCTGGTAGGGGGTACAGACCGTGTGTTTTACTGGCACAGAGTAGGTAAACACCGTCACATTGTGCGGGTACTGTGCTCACCCTGAGGGTGCTGTGAGGTGCCGAGCACCAGGTCCACAGCACCTTCCATGGCTGAAAGAAGCCATGATGTAGGTACAAAGCAGTGTTAATGTGTGAGATAGGTAGTTTCTGCGTGAAACACCTTTGGATATGTCTGTCTCAGTCAGATGTTGCCCCCATGGAACCCTAGGAGAATTACCACCCTCCTCCTCCAGGGCTGAGGATGGTAGACAGGGTCCCCCATCAACAGATCCACATTATACCTCCCTACAATGGTGGCAGTAGAGGGGACCATCAACCCCAGTTCTACTGGGGAAAAGACACCCTGCAGGGCAGTCAATACAGCTCTGTACATAACCATAACACAATAGCAGACAGACATTAGGCCTGTATATGTTAAACTACACCCCACCACTATCTGATATTCTCCTGCAGCAAGCCTTCAGCCACTGCACAGCACTCCATCAAGACACATACCAGCTGCAAACAGTCTGCTAGTTAGTCCATAGTGCATGTTCCTGGTGGAAATGCATGCACCAAGAACTAGGATAGCAGCACACACAAGCAGATAAGTTAGTGACTGGGCCCAAAAAGGAAACCCATAAACATCACATGAGAGAAATATGATTATAGCACTATGGGGGTGCCTAGCCATGCTGTCGTCACTGCACAGTCAGGGTGAGAGTGATCTCCCAGCAGGACATACTGAGGTCACCCTGTCTGTGTAGGCGGTGGCCGGGCACTAAAATGTCCCAGTCAGTGCCCTATGCCCTGTGCAGATGCACTCTGGCCAGGCCACCCTGTCCGGGCTATACCCATGGTACCTTGCTCCTCATTATGCACATTGGCAAGCCAATACTGGAAACAGTGCTGGCAGTGTGGGCTGTGGAAGGTGTTTGCAGCCACCACACACTGTATAGACAGACACACACTCTGACACCTATGCCAGCATTGTGCTACTATAGAGGAGTTCAGCAGCCATGCCCACCACACCAGTCCTGGGCACAGTACAGGCATGGATATGCTACGCAATACTGTTGGGGGTCACTCCCCAGGGTGGTAAACACTGTCAGAGACCAGACCTGAAGCACACACCGCAGACATCAGAATGATTGTTATGATGGAGCTCAATCAGCAAACTGTGCTTAACGTAGGAATTTCTATCTGCCAGTACTCATAGCAAATGTTTGAGAGTTGTGTACCGTATACCCAGGTGTAGGGTTGCATTGCTAAGGTATGCAAGTGCTAGTATTGGGAGATGCACGCAGGGCCCAATGTCCTGCCTCTCCAGGAGGCATTGGCCAATGGGGCCTGTGGGTGTGGGTGTGGGTGTGTCTGCCCCTGTTGGCTGCTGCTTTACGGCAGAGGTTCCCAACTCCAGTCCTGGTGTGCCAAACACTGTTCGGGTTTTCATGCTGTCCCTCATGAATATGCATGAGCTACATCTGCATACCATGGGGGTGGTGCATAGATATGCAGCACAGGCATCTTTATTAGAGGCAGCATGGAACCTGAATGGTGTGTGGCCCTCCAGGACTGCATTTGGGAGACTCTGCTCTAGGTGATGCGCCTGTTTATGGTGTCTATGCTCGGTGGGGTAAAATATAGGCGTATTAACCAAGCGTATGTTCTCAGCAATAAAGGTTTGTCCTTACTATCACGGTTTAGTTGTGGGAAAAATATGTGAACTGGATTGGCAGTAGCCCCAGCTGGGCTTTGAACCTGTGACCTTCTATTCCTGCATACACTGTCCTTGTGCACTGCACCACCTTGTTGCCACAGATAAGCTGCATTCCCTGGGGAGTCCATGACTGTACATCCGACAGAGCCTGTCTGTTGCAGTGGATGGTGCCAGCCGGCACAGGGCTAGGCCACTGTCTGCTGTGGCTAGCAGCCACTGCCCTCTCCACCACCTGTACCTTTCCGCCAACATGCTGACATGTCCTTATCTTGGAAACAACATATGACCTGATTGAGTTGTGGCACTCCAGGACTGCATTTGGGGGACTCGGTTGTAGGTAATGCCCATTGTTATGGTGTGTATGCGGTGTAGGGTAAAATATAGGTGTTTGAACCATGCTTATGTTCTCTGCAATAAAGGAGTGTCTTTACTATCTCTGTTTTGTGGTGGGTAAAACTATGGGGACTGGGTTGGCAGGAGCCCCAGCTGGGATTTGAACCTGTGATTCTTTGGTCCTACAGGCACTGGTTGTGTCTGCTGCACCACACTGTGACCACAGAGACAGTGCAGTCTCTGGAGATAGGAAACCTGGCCGAATGGGTCATAAACCCTGCTCTGCACAATTTTACTGTGGGCTCATTCGCCTTGTATGGAGACAAAAGGGCAAATAAACCTCAAAAATGACCTCGAAAAAAGGGGCAAAAACATAACCAAGCTGGGCAACAGTGATATCAATGGGCAACATTAAAAAACACTCCCAGGAAAGCTAAAAAAAAAAGAAATGATTTTTGGAAGGGTCTACGGAGCGTAGACCCTTCCAAAAATCATTTCTTTTTTTTTGGAGCTTTCCAGGGAGTGTTTTTTATTGTTGCCCATTGATATCACTGTTGCCCAGCTGGATTATAATTTTTTATAATTTTGTTGGGGTCATTTTTAATTTTTATTTGCTATTTTGTTCTGTGCACATGTATCACACTGCTCATGTTTTATAGGTTTCCCCGGTTTTGCTGTACATTGCTGACGGAAATGGTTTCTCTTCCCTTTAAATCGGCTCTAACGCGAGGTTTTCACTCGCGGTATTTTTTAGCTTGATTTTCAGCCCCGCTCCTGTGTGGGGAGCCTCTCCCCTCCCACTCTCCACCCATTGACCCCGTCCCTCCGCCCCTCGGGAGCCTTCCTCCGCCCTCGGAATCCTTTCCACGCCTCTATCGCACTTCAGCGCGCCGCGCACTTGTGCGGGCCCGTTAGTGCAGCGCGCATGTGTGCGGGGCACAACAACGCACTATTAGCATGCGCTAAGGTACCTTATCGCACGCTCAACTGCGCCCCGCACAATTGCACGGTTTAGTAAACATACCCCTTGGTCTCACTAATCTGGTATATTTTTTGAAGGTGTGAATAAACAGGTAGATAAAGGTGAGCCAGATGATACTGTGTATCTGGATTTTCAAAAAGCCTTTGACAAGGTCTCTCATGAGAGACTTTTAGAGAAATTAAAAAGTCATGGGATAGCAGGCAGTGTGCTATTGTGGATTAGGAACTGTGTCGCTATGCTCATGTAACCCCTCTTCTCAAGTCACTTCACTGGCTCCCTATCAGTTTCCACATCTAGTTCAAACTTCTCCTACTGACCTACAAGTGCATTCATTCTGTGCCTCCTCACTACCGTTCCTCTCTTATCTTGCTCTACATCACTCCTCAGGAACTGTGCTCCTCCGGCAGATCCCTTTTATCTGTGCCCTTCTCTGCCACTGCAAACTCCAGACTTCGTTCATTCCATCTCGCTGCTCCATATGCCTGGAACAAATTACCCGAGACTGTGCATCAGGTTCCTTCTCTAACCCTATTCAAATCCAGGCTAAAAAACCTCCTTTTTGAAGCTGCTTTTGGATCCTGATGCTCCTCACTCTCTTGTCCACTACCTATGTGTATGTTGCCATACTCTAGTTCCCATTTCCACTATGTTTTTTGTCTTGATTAGATTGTAAGCTCTAAAGAGCAGGGACTGTGTCTTACATCTGTATGTACAATGCTGTGTATGCCTTGAAGTGCTCTACAAATGATTAACATTAATAGTAGTAGTAATTAAAACATAGAAAACAAAGAGTAGGGCTAAATGGACAATTTTCTCAATGGAACAAGGTGAATAGTGGAGTACCCCAGGGATCTGTGCTAGGTCTGCTGCTTTTTAACATATTTATAAATTACCTAGAAATGGGAATAATGAGTGAGGTGATCAAATTTGCAGATGAAACAAAATTATACAAAGTTGTTAAAGCTCAAGAGGATTGTGAAAAATTGCAAGAGGATTGTGAAAAATTGAGATACCGAGCATCCAAATGGCAGATGAAATTTAATGTGGGTGTGCAAAATTCTGCACTTAGAGAAGGACAACACAACTAATGATTACACAATGCAAAGTTCCACATTAGGAATCACAACGCAGGAAAAAGATCTGGACGTCATCGTAGATAATGCATTGAAAGTCTCCGCCCAGTGTGCAGCCGTGGCCAAGAAAGCAAATAGAATGCTAGGAATCATAAGGAAAGGAATAGAAAATAAAACCAAGGATATTATAATGCCTCTGGGTCGCTCCATGGCACGATTGCACCTTGTGCATTGTGTGCAATTCTGGTCACCATATCTTAAAAAGGATATAGCAGAATTGGAAAAGGTACGGAGAAGAGCGACCAAAATGGTAAAGGGGATGGAAAAATATCCCTATGTGGAAAGGCTTGAAAAGGTTAGAGCTCTTCAATATGGAAAAAAGATGGTCGAGGGGAGATATGATAGAGGTCTATAAAATAATGAATGGAATGGAATGGGAAAACCTAGATTGGTTGTTTACTCCTTTAAAAAGTAGAAAGACTAGGGGATATGCAAAGAAACTACAATATGGCACATTTAAGACCAATCGGAGAAAATATTTTTTCACTCAGCATGTAATCAAACTCTGGAATTCATTATTAGATAGTAAAAGCTGTTAGTGTAGCTGAGTTCAAAACAGGTTTGGGTGAGTTCCTGGAGGACAAGTCCATTATTAAAGAGGATTGGGGAATCCACTGTGTATCCCTGGGCAAGCAGCATGGAATATGTATACTTTTGGGAACTTAACATATATTTCTGACCTTGATTGATCACTGCTGGAAACAGGATACTAGGCTTGATGGACCTTGATCTGACCGAGTATGTCATTTGAATATGCACACCCCTAATGGTACATTAAATGCAAAGTTTGATTATTTCTTTTGACCCAGCAGTTTTCCTCTTTTGGATCTCCAACACAATTGGAATCAGAGTTGGGATTTGGCAATGTGAACCTTCATTTGCGACAACCTGATTATTTTACCCATATCTTATATTCGTACGTCTCCCACCCCCTGCAACATATACCATGTTTTCATTGCAGCATCACTGGCATTCCAGAATCTTGCAATCATTACCCCTAAACGTGGCCATGGTTTCCTCCCCAGCAGTTCTGACTCTGCAGCCTCCTTGGCCCCAGCTGATCTGGAGATTGACCTGGGGATTTTCCTCATGGCTGTGCACAGCTCTTCCACCCAACCACCAAGTTGGTCCAAGCATCACAATTTTAATTT
The DNA here is from genome assembly GCA_033557465.1 of Ichthyophis bannanicus. Lineage (NCBI taxonomy): Eukaryota > Metazoa > Chordata > Amphibia > Gymnophiona > Ichthyophiidae > Ichthyophis > Ichthyophis bannanicus. Next base: position 598,386,052 of record CM066032.1, read on the forward strand.
TATTTTATCATTTTAAGTAAGATCCAAATATAATATCTATTATAATCAGACTTTTCCTACAGTTTGCAGCTCTGTTTTGGTCTGTTTGTTTGTTTCTTAATGACGCTTAACTCCCTTTCAGCGTCATTATGGTGCTTCATGACAGTGATGGTAATTTGATGCCTTTGGTGATGCAGTCGCCTCATTTATGTATGTGCCATCTACAGTATTCACCTATGTAACATGATGGATCCTATCTCCATTTCATTCTTCTCTTAATTATGCTATTCTTTTGGTAAAACAATGCATCTCAAAATTATTAAAATATGGAGGCACTCAAAATAGAAGCCATAGAATGACTTTTGCTTTAACTTCCAAAAGTGGCAGGCATAAATATTTTGACTTTTCTACATAGTAACATAGTAAATGACGGCAGATAAAGACCAGTATAGTCCATCTAGTCTGCCCAGCAAGGTGGCAAGAGGAGGTGCACCTGCCGCTCCGTGCAGGTCACCCCTCCCCATGTCTTTGTTTAGGGATGAACCCACCGCTCCATGTAGGGCACCCCTGTTTGTTGAGAAATTAGATAGTTACATTTATTTTGATTTTATCCTGTTGCTATAGAGGGATCCACTGTGTCTGTCCCATGCCATTTTGAATTCTGTCATTGTATTTTCCCCCAACACTTCCATCGGGAGGGCATTCCAAGCATTCACAACCCTTTCTGTGAAAAAGTATTTTCTGACATTGCCTTTCAGTTTACCCCCTTGCAGCTTCATGTTATGCCCTCTAGTTTTACAGCTTCGCTGTCTTTGGAAGAGGTTTGTTTGTTCATTAATATTCTTTAAGTATTTAAAGGTCTGAATCATATCTCCCATATCCCTCCTCCTCCAGAGTGTATGTATTTAGGTCTTCAAGTCTCTTCTCATAAGGCTTCTGACGCAGGCTCCAAATCATTTTGGTCGCCTTCCTCTGAACTGTTTCCAGTCTTTTTACATCCTTTGCGAGATATGGTCTCCAAAACTGAACACAGTATTCCAAGTGAGGCCTCACCAGTGACTTATATAGTGGCATTAGTACCTCTTCCTTTCTGCCGGTAATTCCTCTTTGTATGCAACCCGACATCCTCCTGGCTTTTGCCACTGCCTTGTCATACTGTTTTGCCACCTTGAGATCCTCAGAAATAATCACACCAAGGTCTTTCTCCTGGTCCAGGGGCACACCAACCTTTCGTCCCCTATCGCATTTATTTCCCTTGAATTTCTGCTTCCCAAGTGCATGACACTGCACTTCTTTGCATTAAATCTTAACTGCCAAGCATTAGACCATTCTTCCAGCTTTTGTAGATCTTTCCTCATGTTATCCACTCTCTCAGGGGAGTGCACTCTGTTGCAAATTTTTGTGTCATCTGCAAAAAGACAGACTTTTCCATTCAGTCCTTTAGCAGTATCACTCACAAATACATTGAACAGTTCCGGTCCCAGGACCGAACCCTGGGGCACCCCGCTAATCACCCTCCTTTCATCCAAGTGAGCTCCATTTACTATCACCTTCTGACGTCTGTCAGTCAACCAATTTCTGATCCAGTTTACCACCTTGGGACCCATCCGCAAACTATTGAGTTTATTGACAAGCCTCCTATGAGGAACAGTATCAAAGGCTTTGCTGAAATCCAGGTAGATGACATCCATCACATACCCCTGATCTAGTTCTCTGGTCACCCAGTCAAAGAACTCAATAAGATTTGTTTGGCAAGATCGTCCTTTGGTAAAACCATGTTGCCTTGGATCATGCAACCTGTTGGTTTTGAGAAAGTCCACTAATCGCTCTTTCAGGAGCGCCTCTATTACTTTTTCCGCCACCGAGGTAAGGCTCACGGGCCTGTAGTTTGTCACTTCTTCCCTGTCACCACTTTTGTGAAGAGGAACCACATCAACCCTCCTCCAGTCCTGTGGAACTTCTCCTGCTTCCAAGGATCTGTTAAAAACAACCTTTAATGGCCCTGCAAGAACCTCTCTGAGCTCTTTCAGTATCCTGGGATGTATCCTATCCGGTCCCATGGCCTTGTCCACTTTCAGTTTTGGAAGTTGTTCTAACACATGATCTTCTGTGAATGGTGTGGTATCTACTTCATTCCCATTTTTATATTTGGGAGTCACAGCTGGTCCATTTCCAGGATTTTCTTTAGTAAAAACAGAACAGAAGTATTTGTTTAGCAATTTCGCTTTTTCAATGTCGCTCTCCATGAGTCCGTTCCCAGCACTTCTGAGTCCTAATCCCTTTTATTTTCTTTCTCTCAGGGGTGTCTGTATCCTGGCTCCTAATGAGCCCTCATCGCTAGTAAATCAGCTGGACTACTTGCTGCAAACAGATGTTAAGTGCCCAGAGGAAAAAAAATGATGTCGTCCAGCCAATTTCTGAAAACAATTTATGGCTTGAATTTTAAAATGGGATTCGAACACTAGTTATTTTTCAAAAGATGGTTCGAACATAAGGAACACTGCAGATGAGTTTCTTCCTTTTCAGAATTTGCAAGCATGCCTTCTCGTCAGTGTTCTTGTTTGTAACTTTCTTCAGATAGACAGGAATCTTCGTTCTATAAATAATTCACCAGTGATCCAAGTGAGAAATATGCTGGTTGAATTCAGTCCTCATATAGCTTTTCATCAAATAAGCTTAAAAGCAATCCATTTGTGTAGAAGCATTTCAAACATAGTGAAACTAAAGCTAACCACTGGACTCACTGAAATAAACAATTCTTCTGTGGCCAAAACTAATTACATTTTATTAGATTATATTTTCTTAGCACTTGAAATCACTATAGGACCTGTTTTCAGACACTTTTTATAATATAGGCTGGCAAATTTTGAAAATATCGCAGTGTACTTTAAGATCGCTATAAGGAGGCTCTAGTAAACTGTATTTAATTGTACTTCAGGTGTTTGCGTTATTCTCTGATTTTGTTGTTGTGAAGTGGCATTTTACAAATGACGTTCAAGTGTATTCTGGGACGTCCAAGCCAGAATGTCTGAAAAAAAGGCAAGCGTGTCTAATTCAGGCACAGTTTCATAAACGTGGACATGCGGGGCTGTATCCACAACGACATCTCTAGATTAGCATTTATAACTAGGGACGCCTAATGCTTAGAGTCATGGGCTAGAACCAGGGAAACTGGGGTATGAATCCCACTGCTGCTCTTGCTGTGATTGTGGAGAGAACTGGGGAGGGTGGAACACAATTTTCACTGCACTCTCTGGATATTTTGCAGTTAAAACAAGCCCTTTCCCTGTTGCCTATTCATTCCCAACCTTTCTGAAATCGAGCGGGGATGTTAAGGTCCATTGTGTGGCCCCAGCTATGCCTCTACCCCCTTCCTGTTCGGATTGCCCTGCAGCAGAGATATCTCAAAAAGCCATGTATAAAATGCTTATGGGGATGTCTCTGTGGTTCGGATGTTCGCACGCACAGTTTTGGACATCCAATCACAACTAGGGCTTTTAAAATGATCCCCATAGTCTGTAGGTCTTGGTGTTTTTGCATTGTCAGGAAGGAACTTAAAATGTCTCTCTTTTGTAAAGTGACAGGGTATATCATCCAACTTTACAATGAAGTTTATTTTCTGAAAGAAGTATGTTTGCAAGACAACCCGAGCCATAATAGCTGGATAGAGCCTTTTAATTCTAATCGCCGAAGAATGGCTCCAAAGAGGAGTGAGCGCTGCCCAACTCCATGCAACACAAAGCTCTCCTTGTCAAGAGGCACAGGGATCAGTTTGTTTGGCTGAATAAACAACTGCATCAAAGTACTGCACTCCACAGCCAAGAGAGTCATGCTCAGTAGAAGCTGGAAACTGAATGTCAACGGCTGCCAGTGACCTACACACAGACTTCAGGCATTTTATTTTTGCTTGTGTTAGTTTTACCTCCAAGATATTTTTTTCCTGAATGCATTTTCCAGTTTCCCCAGCTCTTTTTACTCTTTTGTTTACGCGCCTTTGAGTCATTGTACTTTGTTTTCTTGTGCAGAACATTCTTTTCAGGTTAGGAATTCTTTTTTTTTTAATCGGGCTAAAGCAATGTAGGGTGTGATGATGAATAAGGACAGCATGCTCCATCAGGCCTGCCTGTTCCTGATGCAAAACTGCAACACCTGCCGGATCTCAGACTTTAATTTCCTTTGCTTGATGACAGAGTTGATGATGAATGAATATTTGTCACAGGTCCTGGGCTCCTAAGGTAATATGTTGTGGGCCACAGAAGACAGCTTAATGTTATTCATTTAGGTTATTTGTTATTGTTTATTGGATTTATATTTTTCTTTTTATTGCAGGACTTTTCTGTATTTAATTAAGCATGTGTCGCTTAAGTGATGCTGCCTATTGGAGAAGGTTCATCCAATTGTCTGTCCCTCTGTCTGTCTGTCCTGTCCTTTTGCATCTGTTTGTGCATGCAGAAACAGATGTCTAAGGCTTCACACGCCTTCCAGTGCAGAGCAGTGACATGAAGAGCCAGCGAGACTTCCCAGGTTTCGTTGGCAAGGAGAGCTGCAGCAGTAGAGTGCAGGTGGTGATCCCTGTATCCCACCAGCAAGAAAAGCAGGGCTGAAAAATGCTGATGGGAGTCTTTGGATCCTGCCAGCAGGAAGAGCAGAACTGCTGCTGAAAAGCACCGGTAGGAGACCCCAAATCCCACCAGTTAGAAAAGCAGAGCTGCAGAATGAGAAAGGGGTGGGTGACGAGGCGGAGCATCAAGGGAAGGGACAGGTTAGAGAGGAGGAAAGAGGGGGCAGAGCATAAAAGAAAGGGTGGGGCTAGAGAGGGGAAAATGAGAAGGGGTGGAGCATAAAGGAAGGAGTGGGGTTAGAAGAGGAATAGAGAAGAGAGGGAGAGTGTGTAAGATGGGGGAATGAAGGGAGGGAATGCAACATTGGGTAGCAGGAGAGCAAGTGCATGGTTGCATGGAAGGGAAGCAGGGAGAGAGTAGGAGGAAGGATATTGAATGATAAGGAGGAGAAATAGAGCAAGAGGGTTGGAGAGGCAGAGAGTGAGTGCAGAAGAGTGGAAAGTCCAAGAGAGAGGGAATCCTAGATGCCTATAACCACACACTGACATACATACTTCAACACGTCACCCCCAACACACACCTAACAGACATATACATCGCTGACGCACACATACACACGCCCCTAATGCACGCATACATTGCTGATACACATATGCCTCCCCGCCCTCTAAAATCTCACCCTCACATCTCAAAGATATACAGCTGCACTCTTCACATGGAAATAAATATACACAGCATACACGGAATCACACGCATAGATGCACCTCATATACACCATCAGTCTCTTTGGCCAATCAGCCACACATCCCCTGCTACCCTACACTTTACCATGACATTTTCAACCAAAAGCCCCACACATATATGACTGAGTCTGTGAATGGAAGAAAGAGGAAATCCGCCATTGCACAATATTCTAAGGGGCTGATTTTATATGGGTGGTGCAGAGAGTTACAGATAAGTTTTCTTCAAGGATTTGCACATGTGATATGGCACTTACACACATGTGCTTCACCTGGGCACAATTCTGTAAGTGTGCTCATATGTGTATCTTCTGGGGGGCTATGCACAGGGACAGTGCTTGGGAAGAGCGAAGTTGTAGCGCGTCAGCATGCCCCATTTTATAACATAAAATGTGTGTGCTTTACCTTATAAAATAGGCCCGGAACCGCGCATTGTCTGCATGGAAGAATACAAACTTACCCCACTACATGGGTACTTTTCAACTTATACTTTTTTTTCCTGAAACCTCCTTGGGATATAAAGGGACATTGAAGGTAGGAGGCGCCTAGGGAGGCCGCTGGAAGGTGGAGCTGATGGGATGGGCCCAAGGAAACATCTCCTGGAGAAGGGAGGAAGGTGTGGAAAAAAGAGGCCGGCTGGGGTGTAGGACTCTAGCTGTTGTGCAAATAAGGGTTTTTTGGTAGTGAGTCATTAAACTATGAAGTAGGAGGAAAGAAAGGGGATCTAGCCCAGCTGGGGCCAGCTACTAGGAAGACAGCAACTCCATCTGGATGGTGGTCATCAAAGGAGACTGGCCAAGGTCAGACACCTGAAAAAGGGGATCTAGGAGAGGCTGGTCCACCCAGGAACCAAGGCCGGGGATTGAAGATGAAAGAACTGGAGTGCGCCCAACTGTATATATGCTCATCCATACACCCTGTCCCCCGCAGCCCCCTCTGGTGGCGGCGTAGTGGTTCCACGGGGCTGGGGAGCTCATAAGAATAGGGGTATTAGGGTTGACCTGTTCCGAGGGTCATGAGGTAGCGGCCCTCTGTGTCAGCCTCGTGGTCAACTTCCCAATAAAGCAACATTTAGCCAAGTGTAGGGAAAAAGAAAAGGCATTTATTTCACCTTTACGCAAACGGTTCAAAATATGCGGTTAAGAAACATAACAGGGCTGTATCCTTTCTTGTATCAAGTGCAATTCACAAAAGCGTTCAAAGTAACATTGTTAATCTTCACAAACTCAAAACATAAGGCATACTGTATTCTCTTCATGCATTTGGTTGCTTCCAATAACTTAAAACTTTCCTATTGTGCAATAATTACAATCCATGGGTTCCACGGCCTCATTAACCTCAGATTCCCCTGGCATCCACTCCATCTCTGAGGGGTCCGAATCTGAGACCTCAGGAAGGTTGGATTCAGGCTTTCTAAAAGCATGCCATACTGTGTTCCAATGTTGGCTTGTCAGTTTGGGGCGTCGGTTTTTAGCTATATTGTAGAACCATGGGTTTTTCTTCTGCTACAGGATTAAAAGTTCGCTTATCCCAGCTTTTAATATTACTAGCCTTTTTCCTAGAGAGCTTATCTGGTACTTTTGGCCTAAAAGTGTCCTTATCATACAGATAAAAGTTATTCCTTTGTTTCTGTCTTGTGCTAGGCTTAGGTAAGCACTTGCAGGCAACCACTGTTTCACCTTTAAAGTTCCTGCAGTCTCTTTTGGGAAAGGCTTGAGGCCTAGCCTGAATGTCCTCCACTTCTTGCAGGCTCAAGTGTTCCCTGGGTGTCTTTCCTCCTTTAGAATGGGGAGTAACTCTTCTGAGATATGGCTGCTGCTGAGGCGCTTGTCCTCCACTTTCACCCCTGTGGCAGTTGGCTACTGGCCGCGCCCTCTCAGCACTTCCCTGTTCCCCAGGCCTCTGAGTTTTCCATTCCTCATTCAGGTTACTTTTATAAAAACTTTTAAAAATACCTTTTTCTCCTTGGGTATTCCTTGCAACCGGATATCTCTTCCTCAGCTTGTATCCCAGTCCTTCTCCCTGGATAGGGCTTCCTTTCAGGCTGGAAGGGAGAGCACCTCCTTCCTTGGCTGCTCTCTGCAATGCTGCTCCTTCCAGTTGTAGCTGGCCTTCCTCTGGACCTGCTCTTGGGCCTTCACCTCGGCCTGCTCTATGAGTTATCCCTTGGTCTGCTTCTCGGCCTACTCTCTGGCCTGCTCTCCAAGCTGCTTCAACTCCTTGAGCTGTTCTAGGTCTGACAGTGACTCCAACTCTCCGAGCTGCTCTTTCCAGTCCGGCTTTGACGCTCACTCTGGCGCCGTCTCTGTCTCTCCGATCTGCTCTGCTTAACTGAGCTCTGTCCCTGCTTAAATCGGGACTAACTGATTCAAGGTCCTGCCCATAGAGGCGTGGTTCCTCTGCTTCCAGGCTTGCTCTCCTGCTCCCTCTATGTGGACCTTCAGGAAATTGCATGTAAATCTTGTTTTTTTCAAGATTTAAAACTTCTTTTCTTTGTGTCAGAGGGTCCGCAGTATCACATATCCCCCTTCTCAAAATATTACGGGCTGGGGGAAACTCTTCACCGCAGCACGTAATACGAGACCTGAAGTCAGCTTTTCTCTGCTGCTCGCGACCATGTGTGACTTGCTTGCCGTTTACCGGCAGCCTGTTGAGGTGACCTCCATGCTCGGTATGCGTCCAAAGCACGTCCCGTTCCTGCCAAGGGCGAAGGAGATTGGCATGGTAGACCTGTTCTCGTCCTTTTGAGTTTCGCACAACATAGGAAGTGGTGCCCACTGGGTGTACTACGGTATGGGACCCTTCCACTGGTACTCAAATTTGGGAGCGGCCCCAGGAACCAGAACCACTACCTTCTCCCCGACCTTCAAGTGTCTTGGCTTCGTCCGTCTGTCATAGTAGTGCTTCTGTTTCTTTTGGCTCTCTTTAAGCTTCTCCGTAGCAAACCGGGCAGTTCGTTCAAGGCGTGTCCTTAAGTTTCGCAGGAATAGGGGTACACCTATTTCCTCTTCCACTGGTTCAATCCACTGCTCTTTCAAAACGTCCAGTATACCTCTAGGCGAGCGTCCATACATGAGCTCGTATGGTGATGTACCCAATGAACTTTGCTTTCTTTCCCGTCAGGCATACAGTATGAAGGGCAGCATGGTGTCCCACTCCTTCATTTCTCCATTCAAAGCTCGTCTCAGCATCTGCTTTAGGCTTTGATTTAGACGTTCTACCAATCCATTGCATTGGGGATGGTAGGCTGCCGTCTTTACATGTCGGATCCCGAATGCCTCCCAGACTTGGGCGAGGTATTTCGATAGAAAATTACTTCCTCTGTCTGTCAAGACTTCTTGTGGGAATCCGACCTCACAGAACAATTTGACAATCTCCGCTGCAATCGCCTTAGCGGAGATATTCCTTAGGGGCACTGCCCAGGGGAATCGCGTGGCCTGGTCAATTATCATGAGGATGTATTGAAAACCGCGCGGGGTCTTGATAAGGGGTCCGACGATGTCCATGGCCAGTCTTCTAATGGGCTCCGCTATTACAGGCATCGGGACTAGCGGTACTCCCGCTGGTCGGTGCGTTGTAACCCTCTGGCAGGAGGCACAAGCCTCGCAAAAACGGGTGGTCTCCCGGAAAATGCCTGGCCAATAAAATCTTTCTAAAATTTGGTCCAGGGTGCCTTGTGGGCCTTTATGGCCTCCTGTGGGATGGTCATGGGCTAGTCGCAGGAAAGATAGCTTAAACTTGCTTGGGACGACCAACTGCTTACGGATCAGTCCCATCCGCAGATCTCTGCTTTCTCTGTACAAAATTTCCTCATCCATTATAAATCTGGGGTACGTCTCACAGTCTTCCTGGGCCTGTTCGATCGCTCGGACCAAGGCAGGGTCCGCCCTCTGCTCCATTTTAAAGGAGGGACATTTTTCTACTACATCTGCGGGTATCCAAGGCATACTTTTCCTGCCTCCAACTCCGCTCTCCCCCGGGATCGGCTTCTCCTCTCTCTCCTTCGATCGGCTTTAGGTTTTCGTCCCTTTCGTGCTGGGTCCCCTATTAGCTCGTCATGTGAAGGGAGATCTTCTAGGGCCGCCTCTTTTGAACAAGAGGGTTTCTCCCCATCTTGAGAATGGGCCCTTGTGGAGACTAAAGCCTTAGTCTCCCTTGTATCTCTCTTTATACCATTCAACTGAGGTATGGGAGCTTCCGCCCGATCAGGGTTAAAGGTACATCTAAAGTTTTCAATAAGGTTAGGTTGCATGCCAGTGGAATCTGGTTTAATTTGAGGCAAGAACTCTTCCTTCAACGTTTTTCTAAATTGTGGCCAATCTCGGCCCAGGACCAAGTCCTGCGGTAACTTTGGCACCACTGCCATTGGCATCTCTTTTACAATGCCCATCCCCTTTATCCACAACTTATAAATGGGGTAGCGTGTGTGGCTGCTCCATGCACGCACTTAATTTTCACATATCCTTCGGGTGATTCTGGAACCGAGAGTCCATGATCCTGGATGGTCGACCATAACTTCTTAGAAAGCATGGTCTGGTCGGCTCCAGAATCTAACAATGCTTGTACACTTATACCATGTATTTTTACATTGATCAAAAACCCATCATGCATTAATCTTGGTGACTCTCCTACCAAGGCAGTTCGTGCATGACATTCGTATTGTATATGTCCCTTTTTACCACAAGTAAAACATTTTCTCGTATTCATTTTGTCTAGGGGCTTACTACTCTGCCACCTACCACCTGGAGGACGTGAGGGACTTCCCCTTCCTTGTGCCTCCAATCCCATGGCAATATGTGGGCTTGCACTAGGCTGTGTCACTTTCTCAGCCTCTAAGTATCTCTCCGTGAGTACTATGGCGTCTGTGGTATTGCCACAATTCTAGAGCATCAAAAAGTTTTGCACTCTATTAGGTAGTGCATTCATATACTGCTCCAAAATTATAGCATCCATGAGTGTACCTATGCTTCTCTTTTCGGGTTGTAACCACTTATAAGCAAGGCTACGTAACCTGTGACCTAGTGCCTTAGGTGTCTCATTTACCTTAAGCACGGTAGCTCTAAACATTTTATTATACGCTACGGGCGTAAGACCAACACGATCTCTAATTGCTGTTACGACATCAGAATATGAATTCGCTAGTTCTGGGGGCATCGACCTGTAGGCCACCAGCGCTTCACCCGTGAGTGATGCCGCTAGGCGTATTGCCCACTGCTCCTCAGGCCACTTAGCCGAATTCGCAATCCTAGCAAAAGTGTCTAAAAAGTCATCAATGTCATCGCTCGGACTGAGTTTCCCTATCATCAAGTCTGAACAAGACCAGTGTCCGTGTTCAGGGTTTACCCGTCCGGCGAGTGATGTCTTTTCCTCCTCTTTGCTCCGAGCCAGTTCCTCCCGCTGTTGCGCAAGCCATGCGCTCATAGTTTCTATGACTGGCATTTGCTGCTCTTTCACCGCCTTCAGCGCCTGCTCCTGGCTCTGTTGTGCCAGCTCAGCCTGTTTGCTGAACTGGTGTGCCATCCAGGCACACAGTTCCTTGGGCTCCATCGTACCTGTGGGAATAAACAGAGACAAACCCAAGTGCGGCTCTTCACAATATTTTTTCACACCCTCTCTTTTTTTTTTTTTTTTTTTTTGACTTCCCCGGGTATCCAACACTAGGTAGGTTTATATACCCCTTACCTTGCTCTAGTGTTGCATCAGCTTTGGGGAATATGTGCGGTCGTCCAGGGGTCGTTCCACCACTCCTGGATTCACCAGAGGATCTCCCACCTTCCGGATTTTTTCTCTTTTTTTTTCAGCTCCGGTCCGGATTTCAGGACTCCGTTCCTTGCTTTTAACTCCGGTCCAGGCTTTTGTAACCGCTCCGCTCCTGGTTTTTCTTCCAATCCAGTTTCTTTATTCAGGACGGTCCGGGTTTTACTTTCAGTTTTTTTTTTTTTTCTCAAAAAGGAAAAAGCTTCTACTTTTCTTTTGTGTAGTTACCAATACAGTCCTGTACACTCAAGAGTACCGCAAAAGTCCTCAAAACTACACCACTTATGTCCCCCGCAGCCCCCTCTGGTGGTGGCGTAGTGGTTCCACGGGGCTGGGGAGCTCATAAGAATAGGGGTATTAGGGTTGACCTGTTCCGAGGGTCATGAGGTAGCGGCCCTCTGTGTCAGCCTCGTGGTCAACTTCCCAATAAAGCAACATTTAGCCAAGTGTAGGGAAAAAGAAAAGGCATTTATTTCACCTTTACGCAAACGGTTCAAAATATGCGGTTAAGAAACATAACAGGGCTGTATCCTTTCTTGTATCAAGTGCAATTCACAAAAGCGTTCAAAGTAACATTGTTAATCTTCACAAACTCAAAACATAAGGCATACTGTATTCTCTTCATGCATTTGGTTGCTTCCAATAACTTAAAACTTTCCTATTGTGCAATAATTACAATCCATGGGTTCCACGGCCTCATTAACCTCAGATTCCCCTGGCATCCACTCCATCTCTGAGGGGTCCGAATCTGAGACCTCAGGAAGGTTGGATTCAGGCTTTCTAAAAGCATGCCATACTGTGTTCCAATGTTGGCTTGTCAGTTTGGGGCGTCGGTTTTTAGCTATATTGTAGAACCATGGGTTTTCTTCTGCTACAGGCTTAAAGTTCTCTTATCCCAGCTTTTAATATTACTAGCCTTTTTCCTAGAGAGCTTATCTGGTACTTTTGGCCTAAAAGTGTCCTTATCATACAGATAAAAGTTATTCCTTTGTTTCTGTCTTGTGCTAGGCTTAGGTAAGCACTTGCAGGCAACCACTGTTTCACCTTTAAAGTTCCTGCAGTCTCTTTTGGGAAAGGCTTGAGGCCTAGCCTGAATGTCCTCCACTTCTTGCAGGCTCAAGTGTTCCCTGGGTGTCTTTCCTCCTTTAGAATGGGGAGTAACTCTTCTGAGGCATGGCTGCTGCTGAGGCGCTTGTCCTCCACTTTCACCCCTGTGGCAGTTGGCTACTGGCCTCGCCCTCTCAGCACTTTCCTGTTCCCCAGGCCTCTGAGTTTTCCATTCCTCATTCAGGTTACTTTTATAAAAACTTTTAAAAATACCCTTTTCTCCTTGGGTATTCCTTGCAACCGGATATCTCTTCCTCAGCTTGTATCCCAGTCCTTCTCCCTGGATAGGGCTTCCTTTCAGGCTGGAAGGGAGAGCACCTCCTTCCTTGGCTGCTCTCTGCAATGCTGCTCCTTCCAGTTGTAGCTGGCCTTCCTCTGGGCCTGCTCTTGGGCCTTCACCTCGGCCTGCTCTATGAGTTATCCCTTGGTCTGCTTCTCGGCCTACTCTCTGGCCTGCTCTCCAAGCTGCTTCAACTCCTTGAGCTGTTCTAGGTCTGACAGTGACTCCAACTCTCCGAGCTGCTCTTTCCAGTCCGGCTTTGACGCTCACTCTGGCGCCATCTCTGTCTCTCCGATCTGCTCTGCTTAACTGAGCTCTGTCCCTGCTTAAATCGGGACTAACTGATTCAAGGTCCTGCCCATAGAGGCGTGGTTCCTCTGCTTCCAGGCTTGCTCTCCTGCTCCCTCTATGTGGACCTTCAGGAAATTGCATGTAAATCTTGTTTTTTTCAAGATTTAAAACTTCTTTTCTTTGTGTCAGAGGGTCCGCAGTATCACAACCCTCAAGGGACTATAAATAGCTTTGCACCTCCAGAGGAAAGTGACTCTAAATGAACTGGGGCCTCCAGAGGTGAAATTCGGGATAGACTGTGCACATGCCTTTGAGAGTTTTGATATTTCCCCAATGTAAATAGAAATGGCACTTCCAGGACACTAAGCTGACCATGGACACTAACAGTGCCACAGATCCCCAGCTTCTTGGTAATCAATCAAGCTATGCAAGTTGGCTGCCTGTGTTGTTGTTGTGAAAAGCGTTGTGTCAACACTGAGATGCTCCCGGTTTGAAGAAGTTAAGTGAAGCATTGGACTAGGTTCTGAAGCAAACTTGGCCTCAGTGACTGTTTTTTTGCTAATTGAATGAGAGAGACAATAGACCTCCCAGGAGAAGATCCTGGTCCTGACTCAAGAACGCAGATTAGATCTTAGTGATAATATAAACACATTTGGTGGACCTCAGCATAGCTAGCTGGATCACAGGGGTTAAATTTCTCTTACTGTGACCTACCTAGTCACATAAGATATATAAGATTTTAGAAATAAATAAATTACTTCTGATGCAACAAAAAGTGCTAAATTTTATTTTTAGAGCTAGTTTTTATTTCCAGCTTAGTGGAGAATCTTTAATTTACCCAATGGAACTGACATTTTTGTTGTGAATTTCAGATTTAAAAAAATGACACACATTTCCCAGTCCATGGGCTAGATCTTCTAAAAGGTGCTACTGCACTGGCATACATTAACACACATTAATGAGGGGCATCTCTCAGATACCTTGGGGTCACCTTGGGCCCTTCCTTCACCTTCCACCAAAACATCTCCTCACTCATCCATGTTCCTTTGTTTCCTTCTGCCAAGTTTGTGCCGTCCACCTTTCCTCTCTCCTTCATCTCTTAACAACCTTGTACTGTCACTCATTATGTCCAGACTCGATTATTGTAATATCATCCTTGCAGGTTTGCCCCAATATCAGCTTCATCGACTACAGCTTATCCAGAACACTGCAGCTCGCCTTCTCACTCATTCATCCCAGTTTGATCATGTTACCCCTCTGCTCATACATCTACACTGGCTCCCCCTTAAATCCAGTTTTGCATACAAAATACTCACCATTATTCACAAGATTATTCATACCAGTACCTTGCAGATCTTATTCACCTCCCTGTTTCCCCACGCCTACTCCGGTCTATCCACGTGAACCGTCTCTCCCTGCCCTCCCCCTGTGTAAGCACATCTCGAGCTCACCCGTCACTCTGCATTTGTTTTCCTGGGCCCCGCACTATGGAATTCACTGCCGCTTACATTCTGCACTGAACTGTTTTTCCCCATTTCAAAGCCGCTCTCAAAACCCACTTATTCCATCTTGCCTTTGATCTCCCCTTTCCTCCTTCCTGATTACCCTCCTCTCCTGCCTGCCTGGTTTTACTTTCCTTTTTAGTTACCATGTATCATAATCATACCTATCTCTATCCTTCGTAACTATGCCGTCGTATCTATTCTCCTTCCTCTTTCCTGTCTACCAATGGTGTTCCTTTCCATTTTCCTGTTTGTAGCTTGCATTTGATTTTGTACACCACCCTGACGCTTTTGCTTGGGCGGAATATCAAGTGCTAAAATAAAGATAAAGATTTTAAAAGCGCTATTCATGATTTGGATGTGTGTAAACAGCCATGCAGATGTCGAAATCACAGAGATGTTCCTGGAGCCATTTTAGAAGCCGGGTCTGTGGACATCCCCAGCACGAGGATATCCAAAGTCTGAATGGGGGTGTGGCAGAGGTGTGGCCAGGGAATTCCTAAGAACCTGGACATCGCTGCCTGATCTCAGAAATGCCATGGATGCCCTGAATTGAAAACAATGTTAAACCTGCTCCAGGCACAAACAGGCATCTGAAAAGTGTTTGTTTTGGGAGAAAGGGAGGAGAAGGGGCTACACCACACTAATCCCCTGTAGTTTACTCTATGTCAATGAACACTGATGGGGAATGAGGGCTCATGTTTTCACTTTGCTATGCTGCTGGATGTCACATTATGCTTGCTTGCCTGAGATGGATGTTCCCTACTCAAGAAGCCAAAATGGGGCTCTCTATGTGGTCACCCGCGCACACTTCCATGTCAGGGGCCTCTATGTTCCTGAAATCAGCTGGAGACATAGTCATCCCTGCTGTTTTTCTGCACGTTCTGCCCTGAATGTCCTCAATTTAACTTGGATGTCCTTTCTAAAATTCCCTTTAAATATATCTGGATTTCCAGAAAGCCTTTGACAAGGCTTTCTGAAAATCCAGACTCGAGAAAATTAAAAAGTCATGGGATAGGAGGCAGTAACCATTGTGGAATGAGAAATGATTAAAAGATAGAAAACAGAGAAAAGGGCTAAATGGCTAGTTTTCTCAATGGAGAATGGTGACTAGTGAAGTATCCCAGGGATCTGTTCTGGGGCCGCTGCTTTTTAACATATTCATAAATGACCTAGAAATGGGAACAAGTGAGGTGATCAAGTCTGCGGATGACACAAAATTATTCGAAGCTGTTAAACAACAAGGGGATTGTGAAATATTGCAAGAGGACCTTGAAAAATTGAGAAACTGGCTGTCCAAATGGCATATGTTCATGCTGAGAGGCCACTCACACTGAGACCGAGCTGTGACCATGTCCACATAGTCCTATCTAGGATCACTGTTTCTTTATGGCAGTCCAGTCACTAGCCAGCCTGCTGGCTATCCATGCTGTTTCTATGGACGGCCATTTTGCTATCATGATTCTAATGTGGAGTTTTCTTTCGCATGTTTTTTCACTGAAATTTTGAAAATTATACATAAAATTCTATGACTTAATGGACCTGTGATGATCCTTTGAGCATATCTAGTGGTGGCCTTTTAGGCTGTTATACTAGAGGGCCGATTGGCTTGATGTAAGCTCTTGTTATTTGAGGTCTCTAAGTTTTATAATAAGTATTGAATCTGGTGTATTTCTGTTATTTGATTTTTTATCTGGATCTGGATAGGTCTTTGTTTCAAGTTTGTATGGAGCCAACATCTTCATGGTGGCTGTGTGCACATGCAGTGTGTGTTGTGCAGCTGGCTGTACCCGCATAGTGTGTGAGTGGGTGGAACAGCCGTGTATCTCACAGGTCAACTTGAGTTAGATGCCATCACGTAGATACCTATAAGCAAAGGGTATGGGCTGCCTGCCAGATGGGGGCCATTGGGGGGGGGGGTCTGGTAAAGGCATGGCTGTATGGCCTTCACACCACCCTCTTCTCCCCCACCATGGAATCCCCCCAACAGTGGAACCCCTCTCCTCACAATGGAACACCCTCTTGTCTCCTTCAGTGCTACATGCCACCATCAGAATGGCCCATACCCCATTGGTCACAGCATTGAGGTGTAACAGTGTTTAGCAACCACTGCATATGTCCTGTGACCAACTGGCCCATGTTAATCATTGCTGCATGGCAGCAGGCTGGCCTATGAGATGGCACTGCACATTGCAACATTGAGCCCTAAAGCTATCTGATTGGCCCTGTTGTACTTGGCCACTTATAGAGATCTGCTCCACAACATGGAAAGACTAGCAGTAGTGTTGATGGAGATAGTCACCAGGCTATGTGGGCCCATCCCTACAGTCAGGGCAAGTGGTGAGAATGTGGAGTGTCACATGTTATTATTATTATTTTGCAGAAGTACAGAAATGGGAACACCTTGAGCAAGGAGTGTGATCCCTCTTTGTTTCCCTTACAACTGTTCTGAGTTTATCGCATGCTTTCTTGGATTTCAGTAGTGTCCAGGACTCTACTGACTCCACTGGGGGATTTTGGCACAATTGTAGCACTCTGCCCATATTTGCATGTTTGCAGATGACTCCAGCATTCATCACCTTTCATTTGTAGCCTATGCCACCTTGTCGACAAGGTATGTGTCATGAAAAGGTGGCTCCACTTTCGTGGCTTGCAGCCACTGATGTCCTCAAATTCCTCAGTCACACATCACCTTACCCTAATTTACTCCCACATCATATATAGGGAATCCAGAATGTGTCCACATTGGCCTGATGATATGTACAGTATACGGCCCAGTGGTTATGGTACTGCCTTTCAAAGCAGAGAATGTGAGTTCAGTTCCCACCACTATGTGAGTGTTGGACAGTTGTGGTCACCTCCAGGGGCTGGTAAGATATGTCTACAAATCAACTTGGGATCCCACTTGACAGAGCAGTCAAGAGCAGCAGTATCAGTGGGAGTCAGCATATAATGGTAGGCAAATACACACACAGAACCACTTCAATACCGATCCAGGTTGACTATCTGAAGTGGCTCACAGTGCAGGAAATGTATACACTGGCCACCCTGTAGCTGGTCACCTGAACATGCTGAGTGATGCAGCCTGGTATGTGTGTTCAGAGCTGTGGCAGCTTGGATGCAGAATTGGCTATCTACCAAGCCTCAAGTTAGATATCAGTCCTATTCAGATTCATGGCTTGCTTTGGATTGTGCAAGAGTCCTGGCAGTGGAGTCTGACGCAGCAGTACAGGAACATATGTATTAACATACATGCACCCATTCAGTATAGGCATGGCCAGCATGTGTTACAGTGACATCTGACATCAGCAATGTAGGATCACATGGCTGCCAGGTCCAGAAACCCTTGTTTGTCAGATGCTGACCTGCACCTGTTGACGGGGCTGATTGCCCTCAGACAGTGTGTGCTTTTCCCCAGCTCTGGGGTATGACATGAGAAGGAGTGATTGCAGCATCCGTTCAATCAGATGACAGACTACCCCAGAGTGGTGAGTACCTGCAAACAACTTCTCTTCTGGGTGTGGAAAGTTTCCCAGCTGGCTCCAGATTAGCCCACCAGGTTTTCATCATTCCAGGTGTTACACCATTGCTTCAATGGAGTTCTAGTTTCCCATTACCTATACAGTGCAATGGGAAGATCCAAACTACATGTCCCTGCATGCCTTGGGATAAAGCCAGGACTGCACCAAGGGTGATAAGTATATCTCAAACCATTTGGCAAACCTTCTGAGTAGCTCAGGTCCCCAAATCCACCATGGGACTTTATTGCCACTTTTTTGCTCCTACTTACATTGCAATGCCATATGATATATGTGCTCCCTAATGTGAACCATTTGCCATCCCTGCTGCCTGTTGGCTTTGCACCTTGCTGCAGATGTGTCATATTGCCATGATCCATTCTAGAGTTTACCACAGTGCATGCAGTGATTAGTAGTTCTGATTCCTCCATGGCACTCCATAAATAAAGATAACTTAAAAGTCCTTGTATGCAATGGGGTCAACTGTGCACTACATCTGCAGACAGTTGTGCAACCCAGCTGCATGTCTCCCATTGCATCAGGATAGTCTTGTCACAAATATGACTATGGATTAACAATGCATTCCAGGAAATTGGCAGGTGCACACATCAGGGTAGTTGCTGCATGATTTCAGTGATACACACATCTCGCTGCAACATGGCTCCTCCAAGCCTATGAGAGAGTTTTCACGTTAGGCACCTCCAAGATAGTCAGGTGTGACCACTCCTGAATTTCCAACAATTTAATCAGGATACATAATCATATCTGCAGCACTGATTCACAAGAGTACAACCAGTGCCATTTGCTGCCTACTACAGTCATAACATCTAACTGATGGCACTTCATGCCATAGCGACCTGGGCAAGTGCAGTTGCCAACAGTTGCGTAACACACCCAGTGTGCCTGATCCTGTCATGCCTCTTTCCAAATACAGACTGATAATACACCTAATGTAGTCCAAAGACTATTACCTATGTCCCTAATCAGAGAGTGGACAGAGAACATGTCTCAATATCTTTCACAAAGCTTGCCCTGTGTTCCTCATTGCTCCTTGGTCTTTCATATCATGGTGCTGACATACCACCAACATCATACATATAGCAAGTCACAAATGTCAACAGTATCTAACCTATGTGCCAAAGGACAAAGTACTGGGGCTCCACAGGTCGTCTTACAGGCCACAACATAGTAAACTTGACATACATATTCCATCATCACTGCCCCAAGTCGTGATGTTTATATGAATTCCACAAGTGTTTCATCTTCTCTGAGGATGTGTAGAAATAACTTCTTTTACATTACAAAGTGACTGTAACTGGCAAGCACTCACTTGTAAACAGCCAATATGCCACCTATGATTTATTGTTACCAAATATCATTTGAAGAATGGAAGCACTCAGGCATTCTAGATCAATATGAGGATGTGGCACAATGATGACAAAATGCAAATGGCTGGTTGAGTATTTTGGGTCCAGTAACACCACTTGTTGCTCCACTAGATATATTCCTTAGCGACTTTGTTTCTGCACTGCAGAGGTTTTTGTCTTGCTCTGTGCATGATGTTAGAATGATATTTGAAACATAATATGGGAGACGATAAAGGAATATGTGAGACATGATATATTTTGCTAAGATCTGGACCTATGTTTTGGCGATGCCAATAAAATGCTAGGATGCATGCTTCGTATGTCTATGAAACACTGCCTCTGACAGGGAAGCCGACAAGCATACAATGCAGTTCCATCAAGATGTTACTGAACATGTGGAACCTTGCAATACCAGTTATGAGGTAATAATGATTTCACATTTCTCTTTGTACATATTAACTCATATACATGTACATATCCAATGCCTTCACATACATTTGCACCCTTATAGTTCAGAATTATCTTGTTTCCCAGGCCCAGCTCCTCACCTAGTGCTGATGTTGGGAGTAGCTCATCCTGAAGCATTTAGGCACTTGCAGCAGAACATAACATGAGTACAAGCAGGTGTACACATACAGTACCACAGAGCATTGCTAGGTGATATTTGTACCACAACTACCAATACTGCTCAGTCCTTGGCCTGCTTAAGTTGACAATCATGTGATTTCCAATATACACCTGGCTAATGCATATCATGGGGCTAAATAATCGTGTGTGGGCATTGGCTGTATACATGTCTCTGAGGTGTTTCCGATGAATACTGTAGTGGTGTATTGCTGTACATCCCTCACTGGGGCACACCTGCCTGCCACATCCATACTAGACACATTCACACATAGCAGCAGTGAGATAGGTTGCCACTTCCAGTTTTACCTGTGTTTTGCTATGCACTCTAGTATTTGTACCCCCAGATTTAAGCTGTGACAGCAGTGTTGCAAGTCACATGAAGTTTCAGAGTCAGCAAGTCAGAAATCCTGGACTTAGTTCAGAGTGCACTACTGAAAGTGGGTGACTTGGCAGGGCCGCACATATGTGGACAGTGGCCACCCTCAGCAGCCCTAGATGCGTGGAGAGAGCAAAGGATAGCATCACTTTGTGGTTAGGTAGTGCAGGTGCCCTGCTGCACCTTGCTCACAATCTAGTATGGCTGACCATGTTCGGTACAACCAAGATGTAGTGACTTGGCAAGTGTTAAAAATCATAGGGTCCTTTGGGATTACTCTCCCGAGGATGTGAGAATCCCATGGGGATGCATTTTGTTCCCTGGCACAGTGATTTCCCAAGATGAGGGACAGGACTAGAAGATCCAGCACTTCCTGACAGTGGCAATGTGAGACCCCAAAATGGGGCACATATTCCACCTCGGGATCTGGGCAGAGGTTCACACATACCCCTTTCCTGGAATGATTTCAGAGTTCCTGGAATGATTTCAGTGATCTGCATCTTGAGAATTCTAGAACAATCAGGGCTCATTCCCATGCCAAACATCATCCATAATACATAAGAGAAAGTCTGTGCAGGCATATTCATATCTACATCTGGCCTGAGTTGTCACCTGCGCACACCCAGAGTTGATTTTATGTGGCCTCATCCAAAGCAATGTGGTTGTCACATGGTGGCCACAGCACAGGTCTGATGGCACACAGCCCTCTGGACTGTATTTAGACAGACCACAGTTCCTGGCTCTTGCACTTTGGGGCCACATCAACATTCTGGACAAGCTTTACACTTAGGATAATGTCAGACCCGAAAAAATGGCCTTTGTTGTAGTACAGACATATGTTTGGCCAACACACTGCTACAGGATGTATGTGTCAGCATGTGGGTCACATCAGAAATGCAGGAAGGGCAACAGGTGACATAGGGTAACATTGTAATGTGCCGGCAAGTGTGAAGGGAACAATGTGCCTATAGTCAGATATACATAACATGTCTGCAGTAATCCAGCATCAGATCATTCGTGCTGGCCACTTCCAGCACAGCTCCTGTGTCTTCTTCCTCAAATCCTCAAGCTGTCAAGGAAAGAGTTCAGTTACATGTTCCTCACATAGATGACATATATGAAAGGCTACACTCCCATGACAGACCTGCTGAAACAGCTGATACAGTGTGATCTGTCAGGAAGATGAGTTGATATAATTCTCATCGCCACACATACACACCAAACCAGAACCATACCAAGCCCTGTGCGAGCGGTGTGGCCACACAGGGTGCAAGGACTTAAAGGGCGCATTTCGGCTCTCTGCCATTGCCTGCTGCTGCCACTTTTTCGGCAGCAGGCAGCAGCAGAGAGACAAAATGCACCCCTTAAGTCTTTGCGCCGGCACACTAAGCAGGTCTGGTCTCTCCGGGAGGGACCAGACCTGCTTAGCGTGCTGGCGACTTGCAGATTGGGCACATGCCCCCCCCTCCCTCATCCCCATCAAGTGTCTAAATGGAGGTGCGGGATGGGGGGCATGCGCCCGATGTGCAAGTCGCACAGGGTGCATTTCAGTCTCGGTATGGCCCTGCACCACACTCATCAGTGCATAAGTTCTCAGCAATCGTCTTTACAAAATTGGCCATTGGGCATGTCTTTATCCAGCTGTAATGTATGACTGCTTTTCCCAGGGTGATGTTGCGAGGATCATGCATGCAGTCAGCCATGTTGCACATTGCACATGTTTGCCAGTGCAATGAATGTGGCTTTCCACTATGGGCAAGAGCTTCATTATGCGTTTGTGAGCCAATACACATAGTACATATGTTCACACTGTACCATTTCTGTGTGTAGCCCTGTCCACCTGCCTGTATGATGTACATCCCCTCCACACCATCTCCGACAGGAAACATTTCACACAAAGGGAAAACGCACAGAAATCCTGCTTACATCTCAAAAAACAACACTTGATACAGGGCTTGGTGGCCCGAAACGTGCGCGTCATGGTGGATAAGCTGCTTTTGACCGCTATTACAATGAGGAACATATAAGGATTTTATCAGGCGAATGATCTTGATGGCTATTACAACACTTCACTGCAGCAACATCATAGTGCCCAAGTATGAGAGGACACTACGGTGAGGCAGCAAATGGGGTACAGAGGGCTGCAGGTGGGACATGCAGTGGGGCATCTGGGGCACAATGTGGACTAGGCAGATGCCTAGGTGACACATAGGAATATAGAAGCAGAAAACCAGCAAGACAGCAACTGACCAAGGGCAAAGATGTCCACGAGTGTGTGTCCCACAGTGTCCCAGGGGACAGTACCCAGAAAGTACCCCAAAGGGCACATAACATTGGCAGGTGGTGCCGGGGGGAAGCATGGATGTCTATGCAGGCACCCCTACCCCATATCACACACCATAGGCACCACCTACCGGCACACTGGATGGCCTGGGACTACGCACCACCAACACCACCGGCACAAGGGCATGACAGCATGGTGGCGGAGGGGTGCTGGTGGCGGAGGGGTCAGTGGCATCTGCCCACATCAGACCACGGCCAAGCCCCGTTTAGGTGGGTGCCATGCACTGACTGCAAGACAAGGTCTGTCTGACGAACAGTCATGGTATCCCCAGGGAATGATCTGCCTCTGTGGCAACAGTTTGGTGCAGTACACACAGCCAATGTGTTCAGGGGCAGAAAGTCACAGGTTCAAGTCCCAGCTGAGGCTCCTGCAAAACATGTCCCCATATTTTACCCATTACTAAACCATGGTAATAAAGACAGAACATTTATTGCAGATAAAATAAACATGCCATAAACGCCTATATTTTACCCTACAGAGCACAGACACCATAAACATGTGCAATCACTAGAGCAGAGTTTCCCAACTGCAGTCCTGGAGAGCCAAACACCATTCACGTTTCATGCTGTCCCTAATAAATATGCCTGTGCTGCATTTGTATGCACCGCCCCCATTGTATGCAAATGTATCTCATGCATATTCATTAGGGACAGCATGAAAACCTGAACCGTGTTTGGCCCACCAGGACTGTAGTTGGGAACCTCTGCCCTAGAGCAGCGGCCAACAGGGGCATAAACACCCACACCCACAGGCTCCACTATCCAAAGCCTCATGGAGAGTCAGGCTGTTGGGCCCTGCGTGGAGCAGCATCTCTCAATACTAGCACCTGCATACCTTAGCAATGCCATCCTAAACTTGGGAACACGTTACACATATATCAAAAGGTTGCTATGATTAATGTCAGATAACAAATCCTAAGTTAAACACAATTTGTTGACAGAGATTCATCATAGCAACCTTTCTGATATCTGTGGAGTGTGTTTCCATTTTTGCTTCTGACAGTGTTTACCACCCCAGGGAGTGACCCCAACAGTATTGCGTACCATAGCAATGCCCGCACTGTGCCCAGGACTGGTATGGCAGCCAGGGCTGCCAAAAACCTCTATATTTGCACAATGCTGACATAGGTGTGGGAGTGTGTGTATGTCTATCCAGTGTTTTGTGGCTGTCTACACAGTGGCCATGGCATGGCTAGGTTCCCCCATAGTGCTATACAATATTTCCCTTAAGTGATATCTATGAGTTCTCTTTTTTGGGGCCCAATCACTGACATACCTGCTTGGTGTGTGTACTCACATTCTACTTTTGGGTGCACACAGTTTCTCCAGGAACATGCACTATGCAATAGCTAGCAGGCTGTCTGAGGTTAGCATGTGTATGGCTGGAACACCTTGCAGGGTGCAGCGGGTGGAGACTGACTGTGCCCTCTGCTGGTGAATGTCAGATAGTGGTGGGGGGCAGCTGAGCTTTTTCCAGGCTTACTGCTTTTCTGCCAGTGTCCTATGTGATGTTCAGATCTGCATTAACTGTCCTGTAGGATGCCTATTCCCCAGAAGGATTGGGGTTGATGGACCCCTCTACTGCCATCATTGCAGAGATATAGAATGTGGATCTGTTCGTGAGAGATCCTGACCCACTGAAGGCAGGTTGGGTGGTAATACAAAAGCTGCTTTTGGGTCCAACCACCAACCTTCTCTTATAACATGCAACCACACAGGATATGCACTATTCTGGGTGCATCATAGTCCACAAGGGCTAGATGTGACTGGGAAACACAAATTGACACAGGTGCATCCTAGATGTGTCTGCAAGTCTACCTATCACACACAAACACTGATGGGGATCTACAGCTCAACCAAGCCAGGTGCTGCAGACCTGGTGCTGGGCGCCCCACCTCACCCTCAGGGTGAGCACAGGAACCGCACAATGTCACGGTCTGTAGCTACTCTGTGCCTATAACACACACGGTCATTTCCCCCTACCAGGCCGGGGTGCTATAGAGGCGCATACCCCATCTTGTGAGCATATGTAGGCTGCTGATCTGCATGTGCAGTGCATCATGGGTATGGGTGGGTTTACCCTATCCTGGTAACCACAGCAGACAGTTTGTGTGGGTTTACCCTATCCTGGTAACCACAGCAGACAGTTTGTGTAGCCAGCCAGCAGTGTGTTTAATGCTATAGAGATGTAGCCCACTGGTTACGTCAATAACTGTAAAGACAGACGTCATGGGTTTGATCCCACAGTGGTGTTATTTAAAAAGGCTGTCTGAGGATTTTCCTTTTATTTTAAATCAGTGTTGCCAGCAAAAACACCCTCAGAGTGCCGTAGCCTAAGGTGCCTCATAAGGCACCCTATAGGGTGCCCTATAAAGTGCCCTATAGGGCACATTATAAGGTGCCTTGGCGGAAAGTGCACTTTATAATGTGCCCTATGGAGTGCCTTATAGGGTGCCTTATGCTGCACCTTAGGTTACGGCACTGTGAGGGTGTTTTTGCTGGCAGCACTGATTTAAATTAAAAAAGGAACTGCCTCAGACAGCCTTCTTACACAACACCACTGTGGGATTGAACCCATGACTCTGCCTCCACACTCATTGCAGTAACCAGTGTGCTACATCTGTATAGCTTCTGACATTGCGCTAGCATGAACTTAGGGTTAACGCACCACAGCACCCACTATTGTACGATACCATTTCCTTGCAACCTTACCTCTGGATCACCCACTACCTTATATGGCATTTTGCACATTAACACTGCAACTAGCACCTGTAACATTAAGGGGTATGTTTACTGAACCGTCTTAATTTGCGCACGGCGATGTTATCGGGCGATAAGGTAACCTTATCGCCCGATGAAGGCGCGCTACCGGGCGATAAGGTACCTTATCACGCGATAACGTGCGCAGCGGCGCAAATGAGCGCTGAAGGCGGAGAAAGGCTCCCGGAGGGCGGAGGAAGGCTCCCCAGGGGCGGAGGAAGGCTCCCCAGGGGCAGAGAGAGAGGGTCAATGGGCGGAGAGTGGGAGGGGAGAGGCTCCCCGCACACTAACGCTGTGAAATCCGAGGCTCAAAACTAATGCCAGTGAAACCCTGGCGTTAGAGCGATTTAAAGGGAAAAGAAACCATTTCCGTCAGTAATGTACAGCAAAACCAGGGAAACCTACAAAAAGTGATAAGTGTGATACATGTGCACGGAACAAAAGGGCAAATAAACAGTGAAAATGAACAGAAGAAAATGTAAAAAAAAAAATAACCAAGCTGGGAAATAGTGATATCAATGGGAAACATCAAAAAACACTCCCAAGAAAGCTCCAAAAAAGATATGAATTTTGGAAGGGTCTATGCTCTGTCCCCATACAAGGTGAATGAGCCCACAGTGAAATTGCACTGAGCAGGGTTTCCGACTTCATTAGCCAGGTTTACTATGGCATGCACATGTTCTGCAAGAGCAGGGCGGGCATGTCGGAATGGGCAACTGGACAGATGATGGAAAAGGGGACACAGAGGGCTGCAGGCGGCACATGCTGTGGTGCAGCTGGGGCCACAGTACGGACTAGGGTGATACCTAGCTGGCCCATAGGAATGCTGAAACAGTAGAGCAGCCAGGCAGAAACTGCTGAGGGCCAAACATCGGCATGAGTGAGCTCCCCACAGTGTCACAGGGATAGTACCCAGCAGGTACCCCCAAGGGCATGGAACATTGGCATGCGGTGCTGGGGGGAAACGTGGACGTCTATGCAGGCACCCCTACCCCAGAACCCGCACCATAGGCAGCCATCTACCCGAACACTGGATGGCCTGAGACTGCGCTCCACCAGCACCACCAGCAGAAGGGCATGTCAGCAAGGTGGCTGAGGGATACTGGTGGTGGAGGGGGCAGTGGCAGCTGCCCACAGCAGACCGTGGCCTAGCCCTGTGTAGGTGGGTGCCATGCACTGCAACAGACAGGCCCTGTCTGACGAACAGTCATGGTATCACCAGGGAATGCACTGTCTCTGTGGCAACACAGTGGTGCAGTGCACACAACCAGCATGTTTAGAAGCAGAAGGTCACAGGTTCAAGTCCCAGCTGTGGTTCCTACCAACCCAGTCCCCATGTTTTACCCACTACTAAAACGTGCTAATACAGACAGAACCTTTATTGCAGATGACGTAAACATGCACAAAACACCTACATTTTACCCTACAGAGCACAGACACCATAAACATGCACATACCCTAGAGCAGAGTCTCCGAAATGCAGTCCTGGAGGGCCAAACGCCATTCAGGTTCCATGCTGCCTCTAATAAAGATGCCTGTGCTACATTTCTATGCGCTGCCCCCATGGTATGCAGATGTATCTCATGCATATTCATGAGGGACAGCATGAAAACCTGAACAGTGTTCGGCACACCAGGACTGCAGTTGGGAACCTCTGCCCTAAAGCAGCGGCCAACAGGGACAGACACATCCGCACCCACAGGCTCCATTATCCAATGCCTCCTGGAGAGGCAGGATGTTGGGCCCTGCGTGCATCTCCCAATACTAGCACTTGCATACCTTAGCAATGCCACCCTAAACCTGGGAATATGGTACACAGCTATCAAAAGGCTTCTATGATTACTGGCAGATAGCAATTCTAAAGTTAAGTACAATTTTCTGATTGAGCAGCATCATAGCAACCTTTCTGATGTCTGTGGAGTATGCTACAGGTCTTGTGTCTGACAGTGTTTACCACCCTGGGGAGTGACCCCAACAGCATTGCATGCCATGGCCATGCCTGCACTGTGCCCAGGACTGGTACGGTGGCCAGGGCAGCCAAACACCTCTATAGTTGCACAATGCTGGCATAGGTGTGGGAGTGTGTGTGGTGGCTGCCAACACCCTCCACAGCCCACACTGCCAGCACTGTTGCCAGTATTGGCCTGCCAATGTGCATAATGAGGAGCAAGGTACCATGGGTATTGCCCGGACAGGGTGGCCTGGCCAGGATGCATCTGCACAGGGCATAGGGCAATGGCTGGGACATTGTAGTGGCCGGCCACAGCATGTCCTGCTGGGAGGTCACTCTCACCCTGACTGATTAGTGACCACGTCATGGCTAGGTTCCCCCATAGTGCTATATAGTATTTCTTTTCTGTGATATTTATGGGTTTTCTTTTGGGGTCCAATTACTGACTTATCTGCTTGGTGTGCATGCTGACATCCCAGTCCTGGGTACATGCATCTCCTCCAGGAGCATGCACTATGGATTGGTTAGTAGACTGTCTGCAGTTAGTATGTGTCTGGCTGGAACACCTTGCAGGCTGGAGGCTTGCTGCTGGAGAATGTCAGATAGTGGTGGGGGGCAGCTGAGCATTTCCAGGCTGGCTGTCTGCCTTGCCTTCTGGATGTGTATAGATCTGCATTGACTGCCCTGTAGGGTGTCTGTTTCTGAGCAGGACTGGGGTTGATGGTTTCATCTACTGCCACTATTGCAGGGAGTAGAATGTGGATCTGTTGGTGGGATATCCTGTTTCCTACCCTAAGCCACGGAGGGTGGGGTGGGTATGGTGGTGGTGCATAATCTGCCTGTGGGTCCAACCACCTCCCTCCCTTCACCTACATCATGTGACCATGGCACCAACACAGGATATGCACTATTCTGGGTGCATCATAGCCCATAAGGGCTAGACATGACTGAGAAATACAGATGTGTCCTAGTTGTGTCTGCAGGAACTACCTATCATACACACTAGCACTGATGGGGACCTGCAACATGGCCTATTTCAGCCATGATAGGTGATGTGGACTTGGTGCAGGGCGCCCCACCTCACCCTCAGGGTGAGCACAGTACCCGCACAACGTGACGGTCTGTAGCTACTCTGTGCCAGTAACACACATGGTCAATACCCCCTACCCAGGCTGAGGTGTTGTGGGGGTGCACACGGTCAGTTCCCCCTTCCAGGCCGAGGTGCTGTGGGGGTGCATACCCCATCTTGTGATCAACTATAGACTGCTGATTTGCATGTGCAGTGCATCATGGGTATGGGTGGGTTAACCCTATCCTGGTAACCACAGCAGACAGTTTGTGTGGTGACCTACAGTCCTTCTGCAGCCACCCAGGGGTTTGTTAGCAGCTGTAGCCCACTGGTTACTTCACTGCTTGTGGAGTCAGAGGTCATGGGTTCAAACCCACGGTGGGGCTATTTGATACGGCTGTCTGAGGCATTGTCTATTTTTAATGTACATTAGTGCTGCCAGCAAAAACACCCTCAGAGTACTGTAACCATAAGGTGCCTTATAGGGCGCCCTATAAAGCGCCTTATAAGGTGTCCTATAAAGTGCCTTATAGGGTGCCTTGCAGCACTAATTAAAATAAACATAAAATGCCTCAAAAAGCAATACTTACACGTAAAAGCTAATGCCTCAGCCAGCCTTATGCATTAGGCACACTGGGGATCAAACTCATGAGCCCTGTACCATCAGTTAGTGTATTAACCATTGTGCTACACCTCTGTTTCTGTGTTTGTATGTCTGCACGCCTACTTAAGATGCTTAGCGGCGTTTCGCCTGATAATGTGCGCAGCGCACGTTATCGTGCGATAATCCCGTTTTGCTTTGTTAAGACCAAAACGCCCACACCTTTTATGGCAGCCTGCACACTATCACCGGGCGCATGTTAAGACGGTTTAGTAAACATACCCCTATGTGTACCTGAGGCAATGGAGGATTAAGTGGCTTGCCCAATGCCACAAGTAGAGCCTATAGGGCTAGAAACCCCAGCCTGAAATTGCTGTCCCCAGGTGGGAATTGAACCCCTGACTCTCCAGCCTGAGATACTGTGTCCTAGCCACTAGGCCACTCTTCCAACACTGAACACACTTTTCCAAGTAAGACCTCACCAGTGACCTGTACAGTGGCATTAGTACCTCTTCCTTTCTGCTGATGCAACCCAGCATCCCCCTGGCTTTTGCCACCACCCTGTCACACTGTTTCGCCACCTCGAGATCCTCAGAAACAATCACTCCGAGGTCCCTCTCCTGGTCCATCCACACCAAGCTCTTGTTCCCTATTGCATACAATTCCCTTGGATTTCTGCTTCACAAGTGTATGACACTACACCCTTCCACATCAAGTCTCAACTGCAAAGCACCAGACCATTCTTCAAGCTTCTGTAGATTTTGTTTGGTGATAATGTTTTTTCAGACAGGCTCAGGCACCTGTTGTTAGGAGGAATATTATGCATGGAGGAATAATATATATATATATATTAGAAGGAATTTTATATATGTATCAGACATATCAGGGTTATTACAAGTATGCTTGCTGCCAGGGCCGGCCCGTCCATTGAGCAAGAATGTTTTTTGCACAGGGCCCCGCGTTTCAGGGGGCCCCGCGCAAAGAACATTCTGCTTGCAAAGTAAATTTAAAAAAAAAAAAAAAAGCTGTCTGCTGCCGCTGCTGCTGCCGCTGCTGCCACGGCGGCAACGTCAGAATCACATATCCCGCGGGGCTCCCCCCCGACAGAGCCTGCCTTCCCTGCATCAGCTCCGTCGGCTTTCAGAGCTCGAAGGGAGACTGGTTTCCCTTCCGTGGCTCTGTTAAGCCCGCAGGGGCTGATGCAGGGAGGGCAGGCTCTGTCGGGGGGGAGCCCCGCGGGATATGCCCCCACGGGCTTTCCCATCAGCCCCCACGGGCTTAACAGAGCCGTGAGGGAGAAACTCTCCTTTCACGCTCTGAAAGCTGACGGAGTTGATGCAGGGAGGTTAGGCTCTGTCGGGGGGCCCTGCGGGATATGCAATTCTGCTGTTGCAGCCACGGCAGCAGACAGCTTTTTTTTTATTTTAAATTTTCCCTGGGCTGTTGGGGTGGGAGTTAGGACTGGAAATGGGCTAATGGGATTAGGACTGGAAGAGGGCTGATAGGGGGTTAGGACTGGGGCTATGGGGAGCTAAGTCTGGAAATGGGGTGCTGGGGGTTAGGACTGGAAGTGAGCTGATGGGGGTTTAGGACTAGTAATGGGCTATGGGGGGGCTTAAACTGAAAATTGGGTGATGGGGGTTAGGACTGGAAATGGGCTGATAGGGTTAGGACTGGGAGTGGGCTGATGGGGGGTTAGGGCTGGTAATGAGCTATGGGGGGCTTAAACTGAAAATTGGGTTGATGGGGGGTTAGGACTGGAAATGGGCTGATGGGATGAGTACAGAGAGTGGGATAATGGGGACTTAGGACTGGAAATAGGCTATGGGGGGGGGGGGCTAGGACTGGTAATGGGTTGGGGGGGTTCCTAGGACTGGAAATGGACTGAGGGGAAGGGGGGGGGCTGAACTGCAAATAGCTGATGGGGAGGGGGGCTTGGAATGTAAATGGGCTGAGTGGAAGTGGGGCTTGAACTGCAAATAGCTGATGGGGAGGGGAGCGTGGAATGAGCTCTTAGAGGAGGGAGCTCGGACAGGAAAGGGGCTGATGACGGTGGCTAGGATCGGACTGGGAATGGGGTGTTGGGGGGAGCTAAGATTGGAAATGGGCTGATGGTGGGGCTAGGAAAGGACTAGAAATGGGCTGATGGGAGGCTGGTATTGGAAATGAGCTGATGGAGGGACTTGGATAGGACTGGAAATGGATGGGGGAGCTAGGACTGGAAATGGGCTGATGTGGGGACTAGAAGGGAGTGGATACTGGGTGGGGCTGGAACTAGAAGGGAGCTGATGTTGGGGGAGATTAGAATGGGATGTAGCTGGGAGAGTGAAATGGAGAGGGGAAAAAATATTTTGTTTGGGACGGAAGAAAAATCTACAATTGGCTGGGTATTGGGAGAGTAAGTGCGGATTGAGGATGGAGGAGTAAAATTTGAGTGGATGAAATAGGAATGAGCAAAAGGAGAAAGATTAGTATGTTAAAACAGATGTAGAGAGAGAATGGAAAAAAAAAAATAGAAGAGAGAAGAAAGGACAAATGGACAGCAGACGATGGAGAGTTAGCAGAAGACAAAAAGAAACCAGAAGAAAGTGGCTGGAGCAATTGCACAAAAAAAATGCACAAACGGTAGAAAGATATCTCTTTATTTTGAATTTATTAACTGGAATATGTCAGCTCTGGGAAATGTGCATCATTAACGTCTGCGCTTTGTTTAGTACAAGAGGAAATTAATTTATAGTTTTATTTCTACAGTGTTGTTGTACATTCCAAGTTTGGCTTTTGGGGTTCCCAGTTTAATTGTCTTCCTGTTTCTAAATTGTGATTCCTTGTTTGGTGATGGTCTGTGTTCTGCATGTGTAACTGAGCTGAGGTATTCTGTTTATGTAATTCCTATTTGACATTGCCACTTGTTTCCCTTTCCCCAGTAGGTCATGTATTGTTATTCTCTGAAATGTATTGGTTTAATATTTGCAGTGTTGCCTTTTGATAGGTAGGGTGCAGTGCTTTGTGAGTCCTGGTAGTGCTGTTAGGATATGGCGGGTTTGCTATGGGTTCTAAATGGGCAGTGTTTGTAGTAGTTCCTAATGTGCCTGGCGGTTGGCACTGGATTATAGTAATGTAGAAATCTTTTAGTCTTTCTTTATCCATACACTCATTAAGAGGCATGTTTACTAAAAGTTAGTGTATGGTAACATTATGCAAATATCTATGCAAATGAGGCCCCTTATGCAAATGAGGCCCCGCACCGAGTCTCCGCACATGGCCCCGCACCCCCCTTGGGCTGCCCCTGCTTGCTGCCAGTGTAGGCCACAGGTCATTTGCCAACTTTGCAGAAAAAGCTCTTTATCTTAGCTTTGCAAAAGGAATACACACACATTGTATGGAGAAATAAGTAAAGAGAGCAAAGGAGACCAGACAAAAAGCTCTGTAATAATAACCTTTTAACTCTGCAAACAGCTCGTTTGAGGGGCAAAATTATGGGGTATGTTTACTAAACTGCGGTAATCGTACATAACGCGCGTTATGTAACGTTAACGATCGTTAGCGCATCATAACGCGTGTTATGACGCGTTAATGATCGTTAACGTTACATAACGCGCGTTAATCATAGTTAACGATCGTAAACTCCTGCGGCGCGGTAAAACACTGCAGAAGGTGGAGAGAGGGCGGAGAGAAGGGGTCAATGGGCGGAGAGTGGGCGGGGAGAGGCTCCCTTCACACTAGCGCGCTGATCTGAAGAGCTCAATTCCAACGCGAATGAAAACCTGCCGTTAAATGCACAGTACAGGGGAGAGAAACCATTTCAGAGTCAGCAATGTACAGCCCAGGCAGGGAAACAAAAAAAAAGTGATAAGTGTGACACATGTGCACAGAACAAAAGGGCACATAAAACACTGAAAATGACCCCAACAAACTGGAAAAAAACCATAACCAAGCTGGCCAATAGTGGTATCAATGAGAAACATCAACCTCTCCCCCCCCCGAGTAAGCTCCATAGAACAGATATAAATCGTGGAAGGATCTATAATCCGTCCCCATACAAGGTGAATGAGCCCACAGTGAAATAGCGCTGCTCAGGGTTTCCCCCACCATCGGACAGGGTTCCTATGGCGTGCACATGTCCCACAACATCAGGACGGGCATGTCGGAACGGCAACTGGACAGATGCAGGAGAAGAGGATACAGAGGGCCACAGGCGGCACATGCTGTGGTGCAGCTGGGCCACAGTGCGGACTAGGGCGATGCCTAGGTGGCCCATACGAATGCTGAAGCAGCAGAGCAGCCAGACAGCAACTGCTGAAGGCCCAACATGGGCATGACTGTGTTTCCCACAGTGTCACAGGGGATAGTACCCAGCAGCTACCCACAAGAGCACGGAACATTGGCAGGCGGGGCTGGGGGTGAGCGTGGACGTCTATGCAGGCACCCCTACCCCAGAGCCCGCACCATAGGCAGCAGCCTACCTGCACACTGGATGGCCTGAGACTGCGCACCACCAGCACCACCAGCAGAAGGGCATGTAAGCATGGTGGCTGAGGGATACTGGTGGTGGAGGGGGCAGTGGCAGCTGCCCTGAGCAGACCGTGGCCTAGCCCTGTGTAGGTGGGTGCCGTGTACTACAACAGACGGGCCCTGTCTGACGAACAGTCATGGTATCACCAAGGAATATACTGACCCTGTGACAACAAGGTGGTGCAGTGCACAAAACCATTGTATCCAGAAGCAGAGGGTCACAGGTTCAAGTCCCAGCTGTGGTTCCTGCCAACCCAGTCCCCATATTTTACCCACTACTACAACATGCTAATACAGACAGCACCTATATTGCAGATGATGTAAACATGCCCAAGACACCTACATTTTACCCTACAGAGCACAGACACCATAAAAATGCACATTACCTAGAGCAGAGTCTCCCAAATGCAGTCCAGGAGGGCCAAACACCATTCCGGTTCCATGCTGCCTCTGATAAAGATGCCTGTGCTGCATTTCTATGCGCCACCCCCATGGTATGCAGATGTATCTCATGCATATTCATGAGGGACAGCATGAAAACCCGAACAGTGTTTGGCACCGCAGGACTGGAGTTGGTAACCTCTGCCGTAAAGCAGCAGCCAACAGGGGCAGACACACCCGCACCCACAGGATCCATTATCCAATGCCTCCTGGAGAGGCAGGATGTTGGGCCCTGCGTGCATCTCCCAATACTAGCACTTGCATACCTTAGTAATGCCACCCTAAACCGGGGGAATATGGTACACATCTATCAAAAGGTTGCTATGAGTACTGGCAGATAGCAATTCCTAGGTTAAGTACACTTTTCTGAGTGAGCTGCATCATAGCAACCTTTCTGATGTCTGTGGAGTGTGCTACAGGTCTTGTGTCTGACAGTGTTTACCAACCTGGGGAGTGACTCCTACAGTATTGCGTACCATAGCCATGCCTGCACTGTGCCCAGGACTTGTGTGGTGGCCTGGGCTGCCCAACACCTCTATAGTTGCACAATGTGGCATAGGTGTGGTGAGTGTGTGTCTGTCTATCCAGTGTGTGGTGGCTGCCAACACCCTCCACAGCCCACACTGCTAGCACTGTTGCCAGTATTGGCCTGCCAATGTGCATAATGAGGAGCAAGGTACCGTGGGAATAGCCTGGATAGGGTGGCCTGGCCTGGATGCATCTGCACACGGCATAGGGCAATGGCTCGAACATTGTAGTGCCTGGCCACCACCTGCATGGACAGGGTGGCCATAGCATGTCCTGCTGGGAGGTCACTCTCACCCTGACTGAGCAGTGACCATGGCATGGCTAGGTTCCCCCATAGTGCTATATAGTATTTTTTTCATGTGATATTTATGGGTTTCCTTTTGGGGCCCAATCACTTATTTATCTGCTTGGTGTTTATGCTGACATCCCCGTTCTGGGTGCATGCATCTTCTCCAGGACCATGCACTATGGATAGCTGGCGGACTGTCTGCAGCTAGCATGTGTCTTGATGGAACACCTTGCAGAGTGCAGCGGCTGGAGGCTTGCTGCTGGAGAATGTCAGATAATGGTGGGGGGCAGCTGAGCATTTCCAGGCCTGCCATCTGTCTGCTATTGTGTTATGGATGTGTACCACTCTGTCTGTTCCCCAGCAGGACTGGGGTTGATGGTCACCTCTACTGCTACCAGTGCAGGGAGGTAGATTGTGGATCTATTGGTGGGTGATCCTGTTTCCCACCCTGAGCCCCAGAGGGTGGGTTGTGTGGTGGTACATAATCTGCCTATGGGTCCAGACACCACCCCCACTCCCCTCTTTCACCTACAGCAGGTAATGATGGCATCAACACAGGATATGCACTATTCTGGGTGCAGCATCGCCCATAGGGACTAGACATGACCGAGACATGCAGCAGAACTCAGATGTATCCTAGGTGTGTCTAACTGAACTACCTATTCCACACTGATGGGGACCTGCAGCATGGCGTATTTCAGCCATGAAAGGTGCTGTGGACCTGGTGCTGGGCGCCCCACTTCAACCTCAGGGTGGGCACTGTACCCGCACAATGTGACTGTCTGTGGCTACTCTGTGGCAGTGCCACACACGGTCTGTTCCCCCTACAAGGCCGAGGTGCTGTGGGGGTGCATACCCGATCTTGTGCCCATCTCTCGACTGCTGATTTACATATGCAGTGCATCATGGGTACGAGTGGGTTACCCCTATCCTGCTAACCACAGCAGACAGTATGTGTGGTGACGTGCAGTCCTGCAGCGAGTCAGGGCTTTGTTCACATCCTTATGAGGTGTCCTATAGGGGACATTATAGGGTGCCTTGGCGGACAGTACACTTTATAATGTGCCCTATGGAGTGCGTTATGGGGTGCCTTATGTGGCACCTTAGGTTATGCCACCGTGAGGGTGTGTTTGCTGGCAGCACTAATTAAAATACACGTCACATGCCTCAACAATTGCTACTTAAATGTAAAGTGTGCTGCCTCAGCCAGCCTTATACATTAAGCCCACATGGGAATTGAACCCATGACCCCTGTACCATCAGTCAGTGTTGCAACCATTGTGCTACAGCTCTGTTGCTGTGCTTGTATGCCTGCACGCCTTCTTAAGATTAACGCGCGGTAACGTGCCCTGTAGCGCTCGTTCATTTATGGTGCCTTGTAACGTGCGTTCTCGGTGCGTTCTCGGAAATGATGTACCGCCCATGTCCTTATTTGGGGTTTCTGTCTCTACCGCGGCTCCTAATGCGAATCACACTAACGCAGTTTAGTAAACATACCCCTATGTGTTTACAGATGTAACTCAGCTACAGAAGTTTTTGTCTGCTAAGGAAATGGATGGGAATCAGTGAGGTGGGATGTTCAATTTTGTGCACCCTTGTGTGGAGTTAGGTTTTCTAACTCCTTTTTTCCTGTGATTTATTTTATTCCTGTTAGTTGATGCTATTCTCCTCTCTTGATGTGGTTTTGAGTTATGTGATTGATCTAGTTCTTGAATTTTTTTGGAATACTTGTAATTATTTCCTGTTATTTATTACTGTATTCAGGGAAAACTTAAAATAAAATATTAAAACAAACAAACAAACAAAAAAACCCCTCTGCAAACAGCTGTGCAAAGATGACCCCTTACCCAAATATAATTCAGCCTTGCCTCTGTAACTTTCTATGATGTATATGGTACATTTTTGGGCTATATAAGCTAATGTATACCCTGAATAAAACTTAGCAGCTTATATCATACCTATGTTGTTATTTGCAGTTTCCAAGCGCTTGTACTGAGAAGCAGGATCCAGGGAGACGAAACCAAATTCATAGAATAAGCATCAGTTGTGGTAACTGAGAGAAAATAATATCAGTTGGGGTAACTGATACATAGAATAAAAGAACCCAAGCTGGGCTGAGGTAGCTTTCACCTGTCCTGTCTTTACCATTGTGAAAATGGAACAGGAAGTGAATGTGACCATGTAAGACCTTAGAGCCATACATCATTGGTGGATGCAGGTCCTGTGAGTCCTGACAATTGATCACAGGTACATCTTATTTTACTGCACTGGGAATGTGGTTCTTCTGTTTGAACAGATTGGATTTGTTTATACACTTTGGTCAACATTACAGGCACTCTTGCATTTGCAGTATATTGTGTTATAATAGCTAGCCAACTATATGTACATATTATAACTGTATATCATCATGTTAATAGCATGCACAAAGGTGCACAGCAACGTAGACATTGTCATTGAGGAGAAGAAAACAAAATATGACTTGGGACAGGATTGATGGCACCTTTCACTAATATTTGGTTGCACCACTCTTGCCAGTGATGTCAGCATCCAAATGTTTCTTTTAGCCATCTATGGGTTCCATACATTTGTCTGCTGATCATTTCTCCCCCCTCTTAAACGGCAATGTTTTCCAGCTCATGAATGTTTCCTGGATTCCATTTACCAATGGCCGATGTCTATTGCACTGATATCAGGACTCATTGCTGGACAGTTTTTTTCCTTTTTCACAATTCTTGCGTATGTTGGGATGTATGTTTTGGGTCATTGTCCTGCTGCAGAGCCCATGACATTTGACACAGACCTAGCTTTCTGACAGTAGGTGGAACATTACACTCCCAAAGATCTTGGTAGTCTTCTGATTTCATGATTCTTTTAATACGTTGCAGCCCTCCAGATTGAGAGGCAGCAAACAAGTCCAACAACATTATAGAACTTCCACCATCTACATGTATCACTGGTCTGCATTGCCAGAGAGCTCAATTTTGGTGTAAATCTTTCCAGAGAACATATTTCCATAATGATTTGGTTTCTCAAGGTAGGTTTTGGCAATAATCCAGTCATGCCTTTTTATGTCTGTCTTTAATTAGTGGTGTCCTCCTTGGCCTTCTCCCATGAAGTCCATCTTTGTGCAGCATATGGTGCACTTTGAACCCAGTACTCCTGATTGACTCAGATCAGCTTGAGCTCCTTGGATGTATGTGGTATTTTTCCCATGTTTCACAATAACCTTCCACTTCATAGACTGATTTTCCTCTTCCCACCATATCCTGGGATTGTTCTTGCCTAGTTCCCTGAGCAGAAAAGCATCTTAATAACATTGCATACTGTAGGACAAAGGAATCCTTTGTTCTTTGGACATGGCCTTGTACCCCTTTGAACTGTGATGTTTGCTGATAATGTATTTTATGACAGTGTCAGGCATCTCTCTTGTTCTCACTATTGGTAATATGGAAACTGAGCGTGAATATGGCTATTTTAAACATTACAGCCATCATTCACTGGTAGCTTCATTTCATGTGAGTACAGACAATTGATCACAGCTTTGACTTTGACTGCAGTGGGAATGAGGTTCTTCTGTTCAAAATGATTTACAATGTTTCTAAGGGTGCCAGTAATCATGCCCTGCCTATTTAACAGTTGTCATTTGATTTCATACAATGTTATTGACATTTGGATTTGATATTCTCGATTGCACTTGGATGTCCCATTGTGAAAGATGCCTCATGGTGATGGCTTTTATTGTTTTTGGCTTTATGTTTTTAAAGTTATAAGTGATAATAAATATGGTTCATGTTTGCTTATTCTGGCTGACTTGTGTTTATTGTGGTCCAGCTCAATGACAAACTGTCTGTAATATGACATAACATGTATGCTACCCACATGTATCTTAATTTCACACAGACTTCAGGTGGAACATCAATATTCCTCTCAATATATGGCTGAATATTTGGAGGCTCCTGCAGACTCTGTGATCCACATACATGCATGTTGAGATACTGCAGTGGGAGTGAGTGACCCATATCAGACCTGGCCTGCACAGGCTGTGCCTTTATTGGACTCCTGCACCCAAGATATATATACCATGTGCTGTCACATGATCTAAGCAATGGCCAGACCACCTTTTTCATGCTATTGATTCATGTCCATAAGATTTCTTTTCACCACAGTTATACATGAAGTCTCACTGTCCTGGGGCCTCCCCAGCCAGTTAGGTTTTCCAGATACCTACAATGACTATGCATAAGACAAATTGTCACGCAGTGGAGGCAGGGTCAGCAAACCTCTGTCATGAATATTCATTGTGGATATCCTGAAAAGTCAAATGTCTCAGAGGCAGGATTGGAAAACACTGTTTTTGATGGTAGCAGAATATGGTGGTAGTCTCTGTAGTCAGACAAGTCCATACATAATATAAATCTCTGCTGTTGATCTCTGATGGTTCTGCATGAGGTTTGTTGCTCGCTTCTTTTCCTCATCCTGAAAGATCTTTTCTATATCTGTACCTTCCTAGATACAGCACTTGATGATTTTCATCAGACACAGGGTCCTTTTTCTCAGTGTACAGTAAACAGCAATGATAGGACTGTGGGTCTATTAAATGACACCTGGAGACATGCACTGATTTTACATACAATTAATATGGCCGGTGGTGGGGGTGGTGGGGTGGGGGGGGGGGGGGTGGACAAGAGCACACAGCCTTACATGTAGGGGGTGGGTAACGTGTCATTGTGCAAAGCACAGCTGACTATTAGATGTGTCGTATATATTTTCATTAGACATGACTGACATATTTACAAATGGTGCAACACCAGTGCAGCCATGTCGACATTTTACCTGAGGATGATCTTGTGTGCCGAGGACAGATGTTTTCTTAGTTTGAGTCTAATTTGTTGGCTTTCTACCTTTGGGGCGACACATGTGGCAAGGACTGGTGAGGAGTGCTGTGTGCATTAGACATCAAGTGCAGCATTCACAAAGTGGTCCTTTGGTATGCAGTTCCTTGTCCATCATTGAGTGGGGGCTGACGTACATCTTATAAGTTCTAGACATCACATACAGCCCTTCACTGTTACTTACTCTATACTTAGCATGTGATCCTGTTTGTGTAGGACAGTGGTTCAGACAGGATGTGCTGCTTCTGTACTCCCCCTGAGCCTACCTCCTGCCCTTGAGTGATGTGTGCCTATTTTGGCAGAACCTGTAAAGCTATCATAAGTGGAAGCACTACCACACCACAATCAGTAACAGTAGCTATATGTGCATATAATCATGTGTATGAGGGATTCAAACCATCATCCCTTTGATAACCCTACTGCTTCTCAGACCATGAGACTACTATGGATGTCCATGCTGTGGTGGGTCTGCCAGTCAACATGTTATTGTCAGAGAGTTGTTGTGGCCCATACTTGCTGCCATGAACCTCGGTGCCAAGGTGGTCACCCAGTCTTTGCAAGAACAGCCTTGCACTTTATATAATGGCCTGCTGCATGTGTCAGGCCACAATTAATGACCATGATTGCCTTCTACTTATTATCCTACCTTTTGTCAAATACCTAACTGCCCACCTACTCTCCCCACCGCACCAGTCCCATTTTCCACACATTCACATGTGTTCTGAGCCTCACGCATCTCTGCTAAATAACTCATTATTCCTCTAAGATGGATCTTTTCCTATCACTGATTGCTGTCTTCCTTACCTCAATGCTCCCCAACATATCTCATGCTCTTAACCCCTGCATTAACCACATCCCGATACTCCACAGCAATGGTAGGAGATGGTCAGAAAACATTTACCACACCTCAGCAAAAAACTTCCACTATACTGCATCCACACTTACTCCACATCCCCTTACAGAACATAAAGAAGAATCAGTCTGAGAAGCACCAACACCAACAGTTCATGAGATGTGCACTCATAAACGCCAGATCAACACGCTCAAAATGGCCAGCAATCACCGGACCTGATAACACTCTATGACCTTGACATCTTGATGATCACTGAGACATGGCTGTCCGACTGTGATAATGCAATTATCAACCAGTTGATGCCAGATGGCTTCTCACTTTTTACCTGCCACAGAGCCAACCAGAAGGGAGGAGGAATACTCATCCTTGCCAAGGCAAATCTACAGTTCAAACTAAATGATTCCAGCACATCTACCCACCTCGATACGATCACCATATCAAACGGTCACTGTACCATTAATCTACTCTACCGAGCCCCTACATCTTCTCCTGAAGACCTCCCAACAATCATTAATCTGCTTGCAATTCAAACAACACACGTGCTGCAAATTGGATGTTGGGTGAGTTCAACCTTCCCGTCCTTACAAAACACACAAGCAAAAAACCTTCCTTGAAGCACTTGATGAGCTGGGCTATAAACAGCTCATTGACTCTCCCACACACTCAAAGGGGAGTTATACTAGACTTGATCTTTGCCCCTCAGTCCGAGGCTAACACCATCCAACATCTACCAATATCTATAACTCCAGTACCCTGGTCAGACCACAACCTGCTCAGATTTCTCATACCTGCCACCCGCAGCCGCTCTAACAGCAGCAATAGCTACGCCCCTTCCACTAGAGCTCCAACAACATGCTTTCGCCCCTTCGTCAAAGAGGAAATCCTGGAGATGGTACTCCCCCGCCTCTCCAAAACAACCCTCAATCCAGATGAGATGGTTGCCAACTGGAACAGCAGCTTTAAAGCCGTAGCTCACCTCCCCCCTACCAACAAGGAGTCACGGAAGACGTACACATGCACCATGGTACTCCAATGACCTACGAGTATCACTCCGGCACCTACGCAAGCTAGAGAGACAGTG
Organism: Ichthyophis bannanicus; assembly: GCA_033557465.1. NCBI lineage: Eukaryota > Metazoa > Chordata > Amphibia > Gymnophiona > Ichthyophiidae > Ichthyophis > Ichthyophis bannanicus. The sequence continues at coordinate 598,427,478 of CM066032.1, forward strand.
GCGCAGAACTCGATCTGATAAAGCACATTGCGCTTACAACTCCCACTATCAACACAGAGAGAGAAAATAATGGAAAAGAGGAAACAGCATCACACAGACATCCTAAAGCGATCTGTAAATAAATCACACGACCTGTTCAATATTGTAAAAATCTTTAACAGGCGACCCAGCTCTAGCCCACCCATACTGCCCCAACCACAGGATTACTCTGACTACTTACAATCGAAGATGGTCCAGACCAACACTAACTTATCCTCTGACAACATCAAACATAATCCACACTGGGCCACAGCCAACGCCATTTCGCAAATTTTATGAAATATCCACCAAGGAAGTTGAAGACATCATTGCTGCGATCAACCTCACCAATGCACCTAATGATCCCTGCCCAGCTAGTTGGATAAAAGAGCTACGATGCGACCTCAGTCGCACTCTGTGTAAAATTATAAACCAATCGCTATCAATGGGATCCTTCCCTCAGAGTCTCAATTACACATCAATCAGGCCTTTGCTAAAAAACAGTAAACTTGATCCATCCAAAGTCGAATCCTACAGACCAATATCAAGTATCCCCCTACTCGCCAAGATTATCGAAAAGGACCGTCCAACGTCAGATCCAACAGCATATTGATACTGAAGCACCCCTCGACCCATCCCAACATGGTTTCAGGGAAGCCCATGGTGTGGACACCATCCTAACGACCCTCTTCAATGACCTAATCACAGGTATCGACAATATACACCAGGGTTTCGTTCTCATCTTCATGGACATTGCAGCCGCATTCGACTCTGTGAATCATGAGATACTGCTACAACGACTCCAAGATAAAGGGATACAAGGCACAGCTCTACAATGGTGCAAATCTTACCTGACTAACAGATGGCAACAAGTTAAGATGGGCACCTCGACCTCAGAACCCTTCCTCCAAAAGCAAGGTGTACCCCAGGTATCATTCCTATCAGCACTTTTATTACCATCTACATGCAGCCAATCTGCACCCTGATCCGCTCCTTACATGTCCACTGCCTTGCTATGCAGATGACATTCTGCTATACATCCCATTCAGGACTGAACAACCAGACTTTTCACCCATTATAAGATGCTTTTGAAGTAGTTGCAGATTGGCTTCTCACCCAAAACCTACGTATCAATAACAATAAAACTGATGTTCTCTTCATCACGAGAAATCAGAAATTCACCCACCTCCAGCACTACAAGTCAAAAACGCTGAGCTCAAAAACTAAAACCAATATTCGCTACCTTGGCATCACACTAGATCAGAGACTTGACATGGAACACGCATGTAAAAAATGTCGCAAAAGCGATATACCATAAGATTGCAACATTACGCCTTCTTCGACCTCTCCTGGGCTTCACCGACTACCGGGACTATATTCCAAGCCCTAGTGATTCCACACTTGGACTTCGCTAACATCATCCTCCATGGGCTTCCACAGTCAACTCTAAATCCACTCCGCCTTGCCATGAACTCGGCCGCTAGAGTACTTATGGGTATGTCAGGTCAGAACACATTACGCCTGGTATGAAGGAGCTCCACTGGCTACCTCTACATGCTCGAATACAATACAAGTCACTTGTCATGACATTTAAAGCCCTGAGGAAACCAACCCTCCTCACCCCTCAGTAAATTAATCAACAGTTTGCCTGACACCAGGAACAGAGATCCGTAATGAAGAATGCATTAGAAATCCCTAAGATAATGTCAAAATGCCTAAAAATAACATCCAATAGGGCTTTCTCGGTTTATGCCCCCACAGCCTGGAACGCCCTCCCCTCTGAAATTAGATCTATCACGAGCCTAACACCATTCAGAAAAGCCATAAAATATCACCTATTCCAAAAACATTACCCAGAAGACAACCAAGGGAACCATGCAATAGGCCCCACGACCCCCTTCCACAACTGCCCCAATACTTTACCCTACAGGAGAATGGTTAATCTATGCCTCCCTGGGCTCAAACTATTATCCCATCTAGCTACTCAATAGGATACTTTGAACTTTGTAAATGATCTGTAGATAGTTTGAACTTTGTAAATTTTTTTGTAGATAGTTCCAACCAAGTTCTTACCCATGTTATTACCCCGTTCATGGTTCATTTTAAGCACAATGATTTTGCTACATTTGACTATTTTCTGTTTTCGCTGTAAACTATGTTATTGCCCTGTTCATTGTAAGCACTATGTGTTCTCACAAGTGCCCATCGTTCTGTCGCTGTAAACCGCACTGATCTTAATAGTGCGGTATATAAGAAACGTAAAAATAAAATAAAATAAATAATCCTTTCTGTGATCATGAAAATGGGATTACCATGACATTTTCCATTTCTCATTCATGCTGGGAATCAGAGCACATACTTCAGACCTGACTGTAACAGACCTGACTGATGCATGCTTGGTTAGTCAAAATAACACTACCTATGCTTTCAGTGTGATGCAACACTCCCTTCCACCTTCAATGCATCTTTTCCTCATAGGCTTCATTGTCACTCATGTATTATCATGACAGCTGGTATACCCAGGCCCACACAATGGCACTTTGCTCCCTAGGACATATCACACATACATCACCTGCAGAGGATGTGCACCTAGGTCACCACTCATGCTCTGTCAGTGCAATTCCTCACCCCAAATAAACAGAGCACCTCTTATTAATAACATCCACCGGTCTCCCATATTATCCTCACACTCACTGTCTAACATATGAGGGATATATGGCTGTGACATGTCCATTAGATAATACCTTTGCTTCCATCCCGCACCTGTAATGTGACGTGCTGTAAGGCTCCCTTATCCCCCATTAAGATAACCAGCCTTAGCAGGCGTTTCACTAGACGCTAGGAACCCTTACTGTCCGATGTTGTGTTAAACACCTGATAAGTGGCTGCTGGCGCCCTTAACACCAGAATGTCTACTCCCCGCCCCATCCTTTAACACACATTGGGACTCTTAACGATGCAGTTAAGTGCTCGCAAATGCTGCATCCTTACCAGCCTTTAGTAAAAGTACTCCATAGTAACTTAAGAACGGTTACATAGTAATATTAGCTTCAAACTTAATGTGTTTTGATGTGAGAATTAAAACATTCACCTTCAGTTACACTGCTTTGCCTCAAGAATTTCCAGATCTAAAGTAGTTAAGAAAAATGATTGCCAGCCCCTATCCATGACTAAAGATCTAGGCATGTGTTAAAATGAATAGCCTGATCGAAACAGCTGGGACAATCCAATTGTATTCCTTTCCTCTACTTACGTTTCTGCAATATGTAATAAATGTAGGTGATGCTCTTGAATTAAATTCTGAATTACAAGATTCCTTTTTTCCCCCCATAAAACGCGCATTAATTCAGCCTGTTTTCACTTCAAATTAACTTTTCAGATATCTATTTTTCAATAGATCCACTTCTACATGCCGAAGACATGCTTGGCATCTATTTTTTTCAAATTATACACTGTCCTCCTCACTCACAATAACTCAGTCCTCTGGGGCTTTTCCATATAATACCTTTTGCCTGTAACATATAATAACAATGATTACTATTGAGTGTAGTTTTTCAAAGAAATCTCATTAAATTTATATAAACATAATTTATCAGCAAGCAGCAAAAAAATAGTCTAGAGAATTTTACCTGTCTTAGTATTTAACCCCTTCAGCTTAAGAGTGATGCCATCTATGAAACGCTTTTAAGCAAGGCGTCTTTTCCTTAGGGCCTTGTGAAAGGCATTCAAAAGAGCATGGCCCTTTGATTTACTCCTTCAGTGCACATTGTCAGAGCCTGTAGGGCACTTCTTCAATAGGTGGCCCGATGATGACATTGTGGGGGGCAGGGATAAGAGTGGAAGCATCCTGGGATAGCAAGAAGACAGCAAATCCCCTTAGGCAGCTGCAAGAGCTACCAGAATATACCCTCCACTATGAGGAAGTCCATGGAGACCCATTCTGCTCTCTTCCAAAACAGCATAAAGGCTTTTCTAACAGGTGGCCCAGCGGTTCATGTCAGCAGGGGTAGGGCTAATAGTGGCATGTTTTTCCATAAGGATTCATCTTCCAGATCTGTACATTATACATTAGAGTGTGATCATTGCGACCATTTAAAGTAAGCTAATTCTTTTTAGGAACACATAAATCACCATGTGAAAGTGATTTATTTAAGACCGGTAAAGATCCACAAGTCTAAGGTCCTGGGAAAGAGTTCTCCTCGCCTTTCAGAATGAGCCTGGAGCTCTCGGGGTTGCATTTGATTCCAGGATCTCTGTAATGTAATCACTCATTGATGGAAAGACATGGGAAGAGGGATATATGAAGCCCCCTTTCTTTGGTCCTTCCTGTGGGAATATAGATATCAGATATCTTTCCAATAGCAATAACACACATGAGAGGTGTGTATAGCCAAAAAAGATCGGTTTCTGCCTTATTTTAAACAAACATTTTCAAATTTTTCGGCATTTTTCATGTTCATTTCACCAATTTCTTCTCTGTGCACTTATTGTATGCGTGTTATAATTGTTTTCAGCTCACAAATTGATTATATGCAAGTTAAGCGCCCAAATAAAACGAATCCATTCTCATGAATTCATACTTGCTAACACATACAAAACATATAAGATATCACATATATATATTATAACTGAAGAGGAATCCTGAATCTCAAGAAGAATAACAAACACACACATCCCTGTATGCTATACTATCCTAGCTGTTTTTCATTTTTGTCATATTTGTATAAAATTTCTTCTAGAACCCAATTGCCCATTAAGTTCCCATTTGTACTGCATTATTACAGAATTGTTTAGGGTCAATGCAATATCACTGGCTTAAAAACAGAATGATTTGACAGCATTACGTTTGGTAAATGCTTATCTATTATGTCAGTTATTTAATGCATCTAGTGCTAAGGAAGAGTTTAATAGTAATGCTTTTGACGTGTGTGTATTAAGCTTCTCAAGGACTATTCTATTATTGGCCATTAGATAGTTACTATGAAACTCAGTAAGTTAGAATAGTGAATAAAAGGGACTTTGCAGCAAAAAGAAACATACAGAAGAGAAGACCTGACTGACCTCAATCATTAACAGAATTCCATTTGAGAGGGTATTTTATTTGGTCTTTAATAAAGAATAAATGATAAATTAAATTTAAATACTTTTAGATGTTTAAATGTGAACACTTCTGTTACAAAGAAACGTTAAATTTAAAATTTCAGTCAGCAAATAAGTAGATAATTTGCCTTTTAATCTCATAGTTTTTTTTTTTACAAAATAATATTATTATTATACTGTAGTGTATTCTTCATTGGAAGATACAGACTGAGTTAGGGGGTGGTTAAGGGTAAAAGGTAAGATAAGGCAAGAACTGAGGTGGAGAAGTTTAAAGTCCAAGCAGTTTGAGAAAAAGACAAGGCCGAGGCAGGGGAGATGCTGGTGGGTAGAGGCAGGCAGCAACAGCACAGCTGAGGATGAGGAAGTTAGGGAGAGAAGCTTTAAAGCATGAGGATCAGAGGGATCATCAACATGAATATTAAAATCCCCAATAATAAGGGATGGGGAAGATGTATCTAGAAAGAAGGAAATTCTGGAGTCAAGTCAGTGAGAAAGGTAGAGGTGGAATTGTCAGGGGTCGATAAATGACAGCTACCTGGACAGGTAGTGGAGTGAAAAGGCAGATAGAGTGGAACCTCATAAGAAGAAAAGGAGTTAGAATGAGGGATTGAAAATGTCAGGATATGATAATAGCAACCCAACATTGCTATCATGGCCAATGGGGCAAGGTGGATGGGAAAATACTGTAGGGTAGCATCCATAACAGAGGGTAGCAACTGAAGCAGAGTCTTCAGGGGGAAGTCTAGTTTCAGTAAGAGTAAGACGATGCAGATCATTAGAGATAAAGAGGTCACGACTGAAGGCAAGCGTATTGGATACAAAGCATACATTCCATAGAGCGCATGAGAAAGGGATTGAAGAGAGAGGAAGGAGAGGAATGTGAATAAGATTTGAGGGGCTGTGCATTGATCTGCCTTGGGACAGTGAAAAAGGTCTGGAGGGGCAGGGTTTGGATTGATATCACCAGATTAGAGAAGAAGGAGCAGGAGAGAATGAGGAAGAAAGGAGGAGGCACAATTGTGATGAGGGTGAGATTCTCTCAGAGAAAGTAGGGATGGCTCTGAATGAGAGGAAGAAAATGGTTGAAGCCTGAGAGCACAAAAGAAGGTGGAAGGGAAAATGGCAGGAGAGGTACAGAAAGTTAACAGTGGATGAAAGGACATTGGCGAGGGAGTTGTTGGAATGAAGAGAAGAGATTAGGGAGAGTTAGGATCAAGAAAAGAAAGTGATGTGGAGCCAAACAAATAGATGGGGAGGAAAAAGTACAGATATGAGGAGATATGATGTGTTAAGAGGGGACAGAAATTTCCAGTGAATTGGTATGCAGCTGGGACCAATAAAGCTAATAAGCCCCAGGAAGACTATGGGGTATGTTTACTAAACCGTCCTTAATGTTACCGGCGCTAGTTGCAGCGTTAATGTTCAGAATGCCATATAAGGTAGTGGGCGGTCCGGAGGTAAGGTTGCAAGGAGATGGTATCGTGCGATAGTGGGCGCCGTGGCACATTAACGTGTGTTAACCCTAAGTTCATGCAGGCGCAGTGTTAGAAGCTATAAAGATGTAGCCCACTGTTATTGCAATGAGTGTGGAAGCAGAGGTCATGGTTTCATTCCTGCAGTGGTGCTATGTAAAAAGGCTGGCTGAGGCATTTCCTTTTTTAATTTAAAATCAGTGCTGCCAGCAAAAAACACCCTCCCAGTGCTGTAACCTAAGGTGACGCATAAGGCGCCCTATAAGGCACTCCATAGGGCACATTATAAAATGCCATGTCTGCCAAGGCACCTTATAATGTGTCCTATAAGGTGCTTTATAGGGCACCCTTTAGGGCGTCTTATGAAGCACCTTATGCTACTGCACTGTGATGGTGTTTCTGCTGGCAGCACTGATTTAAATTAAAAGGCAAAGCTCAGACAGCCATATTAAATAACACCACTGTGGCATCAAAACACATGCCCTCTGCTTTTGCAGTCATTCAAGTAACCAGTGGGCTACATCTCTATAGTGTTGTAGCCCACCGCTGGCTGGCTACAGAAAAAACTGCAGGTCACCACACAAACTATCTGCTGTGGTTACCAGGATAGGGTAAACCCACCCGTACCCATGATGCACTGCACATGCAGATCAGCAGCCTACATCTGATCACAAGATGGAGCATGCGCCTCTGTAGCACCCTAGCATCATAGGGGGAACTGGCCGTGTGTGTTACTGGCACAGAGTAGCTACAGACCATGACATTGTGTCGTTCCTGTGCTCACCCTGAGGATGAGGTGGGACACCCAGCACCAGGTCCACAGCACATGGCATAGCTGAGATATGCTGTGCAGATCCCCATCTGTGCTAGTGTGTGATAGGTAGTTCTTGCAGCCACACTTAGGATGCACCTGTGTCCATCTGTATTTTCCAGTCATGTCTAGCCCTTGTAGACTATACTGCACCCAGGATAGTGGATATCCTGTGTAGTTACAATGATCACATGTTAAAAGTGAAGGGTGGTGTTTGGAGCCCAAAGCAGATTATATAGCACCACCCAACCCATCCTCTGTGAGACAGGATCTCCCACCAACAGATCCACATTCTACATCTCTGCAATGGTGCCACTAGAGGAGAGGGACTATTAACCCCAGTCCTGCTGGGGGAATTGGCACCCTACAGGGCAGTCAATGCAGATCTGTACGCATCACATAGGACACTGGCAGGACAGCCTGGAAAAGCTAAGCTGCCCTCCATCACTATCTGACATTCCTCAGCAGAGGGCACAGTCAGTCTCCACTCACTGTAACCTACAAAGTGCAAAGTGTTCCAGCCATACACATACTAACTGCAGACAGTCTGCTAGCAAATACATAGTGCATGTTCTTGAAGGAATTGTGTGCACCCAAAAAGGGGATGTGGAGCACACACCACACAGATATGTCAGTGATTGGGCCCCAGAAAAGGAAACTCATAGATATCACTTGCAAGAAATACTGTATAGCACTATGGGGAAACCCATGGTCACTGCTCTCAAACACTATAAATATTTAGTCATTAAACTTCCTGAACGATTACCACTGGTATGCAAAAACAGTCCAATTCGTTCAATAATCTAAACTCTGCAACTTGAAAATCTTCTAATGTTATCACTCAATAGAGATCAGGTCTCAGATAAAACCAATCGCACTTAACCATGGACTAACAGCCCTTTGTTCGTGCTAGTTTTCACATCAATGACCATGCTCTATGATTTTTTAATGTGCTTTTACTATGGTATATAAATGAAATGTTTCACTTAGCTTAAAACTATATCAGTCAACCCCGACGCCTTCTGTCAGGCACCCTAAGCGTTTCACTGTTGTCAGTTTCTTCAGGGAATTGCCCATCAATTGTATCGTATTCAACTACCAAAAAAGATAAAAATAATAATAAAAATAACATTATCCTGGTGTTTCATGTTGCTATCAAGAATACATCAATGGAGACATTTAAGAATTCATAGTACCGTATATTCAGATGCTGCCCGCGTATCCCTCACCACCGGAGGACATTCCCAACGGATGACATATCATTCTCTGACAGAAAAAACGCCGCGCACGCGGAGTACAAACTAATTCATAATATTTGAAACTTCATGCTTAATGAATCTTATTAGAACCCCATGAGTCTCGTTAATATCCGAGGTTAAATGTTTAAGTGGAAAAAGATAAAAGTAAAAGTATCATTAGTTGAAGATAGGGGGAGTTCTAAGCTGGGGGGCTCTCCAAGTTTCTATATGATAAAGTTATTTTTAAAATCATATTATTTATCTTGTCATGGGAATAAGAATAATTTCATGGAATGTTTGTGGGTCTTGCAAGCCCTTTTAAAAGAAACAAAGTTTTGCAAGCAGTGAGACGGCATAAAGGGGATATTGTATTACTACAGGAGACACATCAGGTTTAGGAGATCTGTCTAGATTACAAAGAAAGGAATAGACCAAATTTATGGGGCTTCTGCACAAGGGAGGAAAGGAGGGGTGGCCAATCTTAATTACATCAGGGGTAGGTTTTAAAATGGAGCGGACAATAGCAGACCCTGAGGGAAGGTTTATACTAGTACAGGGAAATCTAAAAGGGCAGAAGCTTTTAGTGGGGAGTGTATATGCCCCAAATGTGCCTGACCCAATTTTATTTGCAAGATTAATGGCAGAAATTGATGCATTGCCTGATTCTTTAATGATATTGGGAGGTGACTGGAATGGGGTCTTAGATCCACAATTGGATGTATCGGGGGATGTGGGATTAATCGTCACAATACCGCTAGGCTCTTACGAAGGTTTAATCAAAAATGTAGACTTTTGGATGTTTGGAGAGCTTCATCCAATGCGAGAGATGATACTCACTTGTCTAGAGCTCATGGCAACAAGCTCACGTTTGGATGCTCTATTTGTCTCAGAGGAATTTTTTTCAAAGATTGTAGATGCGGTAATCGGTCCTTATGAAATTTCTGATCACGCTCTTATATGGGTAGATTGGGAGGAAAGGCAATTAGGGGGTAAAAAAGATTCTCTGGCGTTTGTCACTTGATATATGCCATGATAATAAGTTCAAAGAGTTTTTACTGGTCAATTGGAATGATTATGAATATCATAATCGGGCTCATAAATGTGATCCAGAGCTATTTTGGGAGGCCTCAAAAGCGGTTATGAGAGGGGATATAATTGCTTACACTGCTCGATGGAGAAGAATGCTAGCTGCAAGGATCCTGAGGTTCGCGAAACAAATTTGTCCAGAACGTAAACTCTTAGCTAATAGGCCTAATATTGCTAATAAAGAACAACTGCTTAATACTCAGGCCCTGTGAATACTTTAATTCATCAGAAAACAAAAAAATCAATATTTTATTCTAAGTATCACTTATACCAATATGGGGATAAGGCAGGGAAGCTCTTAGCTCGTTGTCTGGCTCGCAATCAAAGATCGAGATTTGTGCCATTATTGAAAGATGAGAAAGGTGTAATACATAAAGACACTATAAAAATAGGGAATATTTTTTTAAACTATTATCATAAGCTATACATGAAGGAAGATGTCCCCATGAAGAATATTAGAAATTTTTTGTCAGAAGTTACATTTACCACATCTAACTCAGGATCAGCAGAATAAATTGGCATCTCCCATAACTCTAGATGAAGTAAAAAGAGGTATTGATTATGCAAAGAGTTGGAAGGCCCCAGGAATGGATGGTTTCAGAGTTGAATATTATAAGCTGTTACAGACACAAGTATCACCTGTGTTAGAGAAATTATTTAATAAGTGGCTGGAAACAGGGACGTTTAAATCTCATAGCAATACAGCACATATAGTGGTTTTTCCAAAACCTTGTAAAGATGTTGCTGAGGTAGGGTCTTATCGCGCTATATCTTTAATTAACTATGATCTTAAGTTGTTTGCCAAGATTTTTAGCAAATCGTTTAGCTGAATTCTCCCTGATTTGTTACATGATTGTCAGACGGGAGTTTGTTTAAAGGTCGATATCCTACCAAAAATGTTAGGAAAATTTTAGGAGCCTTAAGCTGGGTTAGGAAGCTTGTTATTCCCTCCGTATTAATTAGTTTTGATGCTGAAAAAGCTTTCGACAGGGTGGGGTGGACATATTTGTTCGAGATTTTAAAAGCTTATGGTTTATAGGAGATGGTTTTATTCAAGGGGATTAGAGGTTTATACCAGAATCCAGAAGCTGTAGTGGGAGTCAATGGGCTGGTAACAAATAGTTTTAATATAGCTCGAGGAACTAGACAAGGTTGCCCATTGTCTCCGTTATTATTTGTGCTCTCATTAGACCCTTTGCTAAGAATGATTAATGCTTGTGAAGAAATAAGAGGTGTGAAGGTTGGGTCTTGTATATTTAAAGATGTCTGCTTTTGAGGACGATTTATTAGTTATGTTGACAGAACCTCGCAAATCTTTTTCAAAGTTAATGAATGTGATTGGACGATATGGACGGATAGCCGGTTTTAAATTGAATATGGATAAATCAGAAGCATTAGATGTTAATGGGGATTTACGGGAAAATAATTGGGGTACAGATTTTCCTTTACGTTGGGCAAAAAAATAATTCAAGTATTTAGGAATTTGGGTTACCTAAAGATCCTCATCATCTGTATAGGCCCAAATTTGAGGATGCTTCTACAAGATATGCCAAAATAAATTGCAATATTGGACATCATTGCCTTTATCTTTAGGTGGTAGAGGTGGCTGCTTACAAGATGATGATTTTCCTAAAATTTTATATGTTTTGCAAATTATTCCATTGCGAACTATTGAGGCAAGATGTTCAAAAAATGGAAAGATTACTACAAATTTTTTTTTTGGAGAGGGAAAAAACCAAGATTAAAAATTGATCATTTATATGGGCCATGGAAACAGGGTGGTATAGGGTTGCCTAGAATAGAACAATATAATCTAGGATGTCTGTTTCGTCATGTTAGAGCTTGGATAGTAGGGACATCAATATATACACCATATGATTTTGAATCCGCATTAGTAGCTCCTTATTCACTTGTATCTGTGTTGCATGTGACAAATATAAAATTACCAAAAGATTTTAAAAATAATATTTTATGGCAAGGGGTTCGTTGGAGTTGGAAGTTGCTCTGTGCAAAATTGGGCATTTCAAGTGAAGTATCTGGATATTTGCCTTTGCATGGTAATTTATCCTTTCAATTAAGTATATCGTCTAATTTTTTTGAAGGGGGTGGGAGAAAAAAGGTCTAAAACAATTGTGGCAAGTAATAAATGGAGAAGGCGCTTCTTAAACCCTTTAATGAATTAAAAATCTCTATGGATTATCACAGGGGCATTTTCATGTTTATTTACATTTAAAATATTATTTAATTTCAATGAAAGATGGGATACAAGGTTTAAGACTGGAAAATTTTGAAAAATTAGAAAAATGGTTTATGATAAAGGATAAAGAAAGAATACCGTCGCTGAATATAGTAAAGCTTTGAATAGCATATCACAAGTTCGGAGTTATAGTCATTTGAGTTTAAAGTGGGAAAGAGATCTTGGAATTAATCTTGAAGCGTTTGATTGGGAAAATACTATTGGGCGTATCCCCAAAATAATTATAGGAGCTAAGTTGCGTGATATGCAATTCAAAATAATACAGCGTGCTTAATTTCACCTTATAGAGCTTGGAAGCAGGTTTTGCTCTGCACGGTAATTGTCCGTGGTGTGGATTGGAGCGGGCACATTTGGGGCATATGTTCTGGACATGTAAACAAGTTAAGAAATTTTGGTGTTAGGATTCAAAAATTTTTAATGGACATATTAGGGCAAACATTGAATTTAACCTCAGGGTTTGCTGTTTTAGATGCTCCTTTACAGGGACCTTTTCATCAGGGATTAGATTATTAATAAGAAAAGGTTGTCTGCTTGCAAAGCATTGTATTCTTAGGAAATGGAGAGAATCTGGAGGACAGAATAGTGGGAATGGAGGAATGTATTGCATCAATTAGCATTATGGGAGGGAGAGGCTTCTAGAAAAACATGTTCTTAGAAGATCAAATTTTTTGATGATATGGTCTCCTTATCTTGAAAAGTTGTCGACCAGGGCAAGAAATGATATTTTAACAGTGTAATTTGGTTTAACTTTTATCTTAGTAATTAAAGTTGGCATAATTAGGTTTTAGAGATGGAAGGGGTTGAGGGTAAGGGTAGAGTGGGGAGGGGGTGGGAAAGGTGGGAATTGGGGGGAGGAAAGGGAAGGGAGATAGTGGGGGGAGGGAGAGAAAGGTGGGAAATGGAAGGGTGGTAGTGGGTATAAATGGGAGGGGGATAAATAGTAATGATTATTTTCTGAAGTGGGTTTTAATATTATTGTTTATTATGTCTTAATTTGTATGCTGTTTACAATATTTCAATATGTTTGTAATGTTTCTACATGTAAACTGCTTTTATGTTATAATATGTTTTTTTAAAAATTAATAAAAGATTTAAACATAATATCCGAGGTTATTACCATACTAAACTGTGGCTTGTTTATCATTGTAACAAACCTTTTTCATTTGGTATAAAACTTATTATACAGTGGCTTGTGCATCACTGTACCAAACCGTTGTTAATCGGCACGAAGATTACCATGGTGTACATTCACTCTTTCTCTTCCCATGATGTAAATAGCATGGCTCCCATAGAATCACAAACAGACTGCCCAATCGAGCTTGATATTTAACCCATGTGGGGCTATCGAATTCAAGGTAAATATCCATTTTTGTTCCTTCAATTAGTAATGTTTTTTCAATCGTCTTACCCCTTTCTACCAAGAGTGAACTTGTTCTATACAGAAGGCCACCTCAGTTGTTCAAAAATTATGGTGCTTAGCTATACAATGTTGTACTAATGGCGCTTCCAGTGTTCTGAATTTCAACCGACTGCGATGTTCTCTCATCCTGATTTTGAAACAATCGGGTCGTCTTCCCAACATATAATAAACTACAGGGACAGACTATCACATAAATTACATTGGATGATGAACATGTCGTATGTTGTTTCAATTTATAAGTTGACCCTTGTGCGTGAATTGTTGAATCTCCATTGTAATATCGCAAATATTGCAATTACCGCATTTTTGATGACCCGGTTGATATTACTTGCGTTGTTGGTGAAACTTCTGGAGGCAATATCGACGGACATAGTTGTTCTTTTCAAATTACTATTTTTACACCCACACACAACGGATTTTTTTGTCTTGCAATCCCGGAATCACTCTCAACACACATTACTATGTTTTAATAATCTTTTGGAATACCCTTACTCAGCGGAGAGAGAATTTTGGGCTTTTTTTACTAAACGTTAATAACGCGCGTAGTATTACTTTAACGACCGTAAGTGCCGTATAACGCGCGTACCGACGCGCTAACGACCGTTAACGTCATACTACGCGCGTTAACCGTAGTTAACGATCGTAAAGCTCCGCGGCGCGTTAAAACAGCGCAGAAGGTGGAGAGTGGGCGGAGAGAAGGGGTCAATGGGCGGAGAGAGGCTCCCCTCATACTAACGCGCGGAGTGTCAGAGCTCACTTCCAACGCAAATGAAAACCTGTCGTTAAAGGCATTAAAGGGAAGAGAAACCATTTACGTCAGCAATGTACAGAAAACCGGGGAAAACCCACAAAACGTGAGCAGTGTGATACATGTGCACAGAACAAAATATCACATAAAACGTTAAAAATGACCACAAGAAACATTTTAAAAAGCAGAATTCAGCTGGGCAACAGTGATAGCAATGGGCAACAGGGAACAACACTCCATGGAAAGCACCAAAATAAAAGGAAATGATGTGTGGAAGGGTCTACGCTCCGCAGACCCTTGCAAAGAGCATTACATTGTAAAGGAGCTGTCCTGGGTGTGTGGTGTAATGTTTCCCAATGATATCATTGTTGCCCAGCTGGTTATGGGTGTGTGCCCCTTTTGTGAGGTCATTTCTGCGGTTTATGTGCACCTTTGTCTGCATACAAGGTAAATGAGGCCACAGTAAACCTGTTGCAGAGCAGGGTTTCTGACTCGTCAGGCCGGTTTAACTAACTCCAGGGACGGCACTGTCTCTGTGGCCACAGTGTGGTGCAACAGACACAGCCAGTGCCTGTAAGACCAGAGGGTCACAGGTTCAAATCCCAGTTGGGGCTCCTGCCAACCCAGTCCCCATAGTTTTACCCACCACTAAACAGTGATAGTAAAGACACTCCTGTAGTGCAGAGAACATACGCATGGCCTATATTTTACCACACCAAACACAGACACCAGAAACAGGCACATTACCTATAGCAGAGTCCCGCAAATGCAGTCCTGGAGGGCCCCACAACATTCCGGTGTCATGCTGCCTCTAATAAAGATGCCTGTGCTGCATAGCTATGCACCACCCCCATGGTATGCAGATGTAGCTCATGCATATTTATGAGAGACAGCATGAAAACCTGAACAGTGTGTGGAACACCAGGACTGGAGTTGGGGAACTCTGCCGTAAAGCAGCAGCCAACAGGGCCCACACACCCACCCACAGGCCCCATTGGCCAATGCCAGCTGGAGAGGCAAGACATTGGGCCCTGCCTGTATCTCCCAATACTAGCAGTTGCATACCTTAGCAATGCCACCCTACACCTGGGTATATGGTACACAGCTATCAAACGTTTCCTCTGATAACTGGCAGATATCAATTCCTACGTTAAGCACATTTTGCTCATTGAGCTCCACCATAACAATCATTCTGATGTCTGCGGTGTGTGCTGCAGGTCTGGTCTCTGACAGTGTTCACCACCCTGGGGAGTGACCCCCAACAGTCTTGTGTACCATATCCATGCCTGTACTATGCCCAGGACTGGTGTGGTGGGTATGGCTGCTGACCACCTCTATAGTAGCACAATGCTGGCATAGGTGTGGGGGTGGCTGTCTGTCTATCCAGTGTGTGGTGGCTGCAAACACCTTCAACAGCCCACACTGCCAGCACTGTTGCCAGTATTGGGCTGCCAATGTGCATAATGAGGAGCAAAGGGGTACCATGGGTATAGGCCGGACAGGGTGGCCTGGCCAGGGTGCATCTGCACAGGGCATAGGGCAGTGACAGGCACATTGTAGTGCCCGGCCACCAACTACACAGACAGGGTGACCTCAGTATATCCTGCGGAGAGATCACTCTCACCCTGACTGTGCAGTGACCACAGCATGGCTAGGCACTCCCATAGTGCTATCTAGTATTTCTCTCATGTGATACATATGGGTTTCCGTCTGGGGCCCAGTCACTGATGTATCTGCTTGCTGTGTATGCTGACATCCCAGTTCTGGGTGCAGGCATCTCCACTGGGCACTAGCAGACTGTTTGCAGCTGGTAGGTGTTATGATGGAGTGGCTTGCACCAGGGGAATATCAGATAGTGGTGGGGTGCAGCATACCATATCCAGGCCTAATGTCTGTCTGCTATTGTGTTATGGCTGTGTACAGAGCTGCATTGACTAGGGTTCATGTTCCCCTCTACTGCCACCGTTGCAGCACGGTAGACTGTGGATCTTTTGATAGGAGACCCTGTTTGCCTCCCTCAGCCCTGGGGGAGGGGTGTGGTGGTGGTGCATGGGGGCTGTACCTGACTGAAACAGACAGAGATGTCCAAGGTGTTCCTGCAGAAACTACCTATCTCACACAGTAACACTGCTTTGGACCTGCGCCATGGCCGGTGCTGTGGACCTAGTGCTGGGCGCCTCACTGCACCCTCAGGGTGAGCACAGTACCCGCACAATGTGACGGTGTGTAGCTGCTCTGTGCCAGTACAACACACAGTCGGTACCCCCTACCAGGCCGAGGTGCTGTGGGGGTGCATTCCCCATGGTGTGTATCTGTGGACAGCTGCTTTGCATGTGCAGTGCATCATGGGTGTGACTGGCCCAATCCAACCCTGTGAAACACCAGCACCTGCTCACAGGCTCTGATAAACCATAGGCCATCACACGTACATCTGTTAGCATAATGCATAGGTGCAGGACACCCTACAAAGTCTGTAATATAAGATGCCCACACTGGTAAAAACACACGTACCCACGCACGTAAACAAACACGTACCCACGCACGAATGTACGCGCGTAGCTACGCACGTACCAACGTACGTGGCTAGGCACATTCCGAGGGTGTTTTTCTGACACCAATACTCAGCGTAACGAAAAGCATGCCTCCTCTTTCCTTCTGTAATGTACAGGGTGATGCCTGAGACAGCCTTCTGTGTTAGGCACACTGGGGGCTCGAACCCATGCTGCCTGTAACAGCGGTCAGTACCGTAACCATTGTGCTACAGCTCTGTTTCAGTGCTTTGTGTCTGTACGTCTTCTTATGATTAACGCGCAGTAACGTGGCACGGCGCCCGGTAACGCTCGTTAATTTTGCTAACGCGCGGTAGTGGTAACGATGTACCGCCCATGTCCTTATTTGGGGTTTCTTTCACTACCGCGGCTCCTACCGCGAACTGCACTAACGCGATTTAGTAAACAGACCCCTTAGTAACTAGATTTATATAAACTTCTTCCTCTCCTTTCCTACTGACAGTATTTGTGATCTTCGTATTAAGAGCTGACTCCGATCATTATACAAGGCCCTAGTATATGCCTGAGTGACTATTTTACGGGGATACCCCCTCTTTTCAAAATTCTTCATTAAAAGACGAGACTTCCTTTTAAAGTCTTCCTTATCAGAGCAGTTTCTTCTGTAGCACAAAAACTGTGACACTGGTAAGCTCTCCTTCAGATTCCTAGGGTGCGCACTTCCATAGTGCAAGAAAGTATTCCGATCGGTTTCCTTCCTATACACGGATGTTTCCCAGGTCTTCTGGCTTCTGGTGATTAAAACATCCAGATAAGTAATGGTGTCATGATGGCATAAATATGTAAACTTTATCCAAGGATCTCATATATTCACCCATTCAAAAAACTTTGAAATTCCTGCTCAGAGCCTTGCCAGAGTAAAAAAAAACATCATCTATGTACCTAGTCCACGCTTTTATATGTTGTTTAAACGGGGACTCTTCAATCCATATTTTCTCAAAATTCCCCATATACAGGTTAGTTATGGAGGGGGCACACGTGGCCACCCTAGCTACCCCTGAGACCTGTTGAAAAATTATTCCATCAAAAACAAAAAAATTCTTGCAAATTGCCAAATTGGCCAATTGTAATAAAAATGATAATTGTGATTCACCTACATCACCACGAGCTTTTAACGATTGCTCAACCAAAGAAAGTGCCGCTGTTTGTGGAATACTTGTATAGAGTGAAACCACATCCATGGTAATCAGTAACACATCAGAATGACCCACCCAGTGAGACAAACCTTGCAGAATATTCAAAAAATGAGTGGAATCTTGCACATAAGATGGAATCAATCTAATCAATGGACGTAAGTACGAATCCAAAAAAGGTTGAAACGGGTTCTAATACCGATCCTCTTGTCGATACTATGGGTCTCCCCGGGGGGTTATGGAGATCCTTATGGATTTTTGGTACCAGGTAGAATTTTGCTATAGTTGGTGCTACCACATTCAAATAACGATATTCTGTTAAATCCAAAAATCTATCATTCAAAGCTGCATGAGTGATTCTCTTGATCTCCTGCTGTATAGCCTTTGTAGGATCTTCCAATAATGCTTTATAAGTCAACTGATCTTGTAATTGTCGCTTCGCTTCTGGAATATAATTATTCCTATTCATCACTACCACAGCTCCACCCTTATCAGCCCGCCGTATTACGATATCGGTACGGCTCTGTAAGTTTTTCAAAGTGATACATTCTTGATATGTCAATCTGGTGTGTCGCTGTTTACATGAAGCTTCCAAAGCCCGTACATCTTGCATCACCAATTTTTTAAACAGTGACAATGTCGGGTGGAGAGGACCTGGAGGACTCCATGTAGATTTTAGAGGTAACTTTGTTCTAGCTATATTTTGCGATGACATCACAGTTTCCACTGCCCCCTCGTTTTGTGGTGCCACCATTGGATCTGTTTTGCTTTCTGAAGAGAAAAAAATTTTTAAAGCCAATTTTCTCATAAGACCCTCAAAAACAATACAGAACTGAAAAGAATCATATTGTATTGTAGGAATAAAGGACAACCCTTTACTCACTAATTTAATTGAATCTTCGGATAACGTTTTATCAGATATGTTAATCACCAAATCTGGCTCCAAAATCGATGTTGAGAAAACATCTATTTCTTCCGTTGATTGCGCCACTCGTGTTGCTGTCCCTTGTCTTCTCCTTTCTTCTTTTTCTTTTTTTCTTCAGTCTCTCTGGACAAAAAATCGTCCCTTGAAGACTTACTGGAGTCAGAGCTCCCTTCAGATGTATCTTCAAACATTACTCATTTTTTATTGATCTGTTGTTTCCTTTTAGTATTTTGCCACGGATAGACATACCCCGTAGTATAATCCAAATTATCCCTCTTCAGTTTTTTAGATTTTTTTGTCATAACATCTCGTCAGACTACTTCAATTTGTTTCAATACATCATTATGTTGTTTGGAAAATTGATCCTCTGTTTCATGAGCCTTCAGGCTCTGCTGAATCTGTTCTATCTCCTCCGATAACTTATCAACTTCGGATCTTGTATGCTGCACGATGAGTACCATCAAATCGAGGGAACATTTATTCAACACTTTGTTCCATTGTGCTATGAACTCAATGTCTAAATTAGGCATTCAAGGTTCCTTATAAATCCTAAGACCCCTTGGAATTTGTTGTCGATTAATGTTGTCGATTAATGTTATCTGAGACCTGATCTCTATTGAGTGATAACATTAGAAGATTTCAAGTTGCAGAGTTTAGATTATTGAACGAATTAGACTGTTTTTGCATACCAATGGTCACTGCTCTGTCAGGGTGAGAGTGGCCCCCCAGCATGACATGCTGTGGCCAGCATGTCCATGCAGGTGGTGGTCGGGCAGTACAATGTCCCAGCCATTGCCCTATGGCCTGTGCAGATGCAGCCTACTCAGGCCGCCTTGTCCAGGCCATACCCACAGTAACTTGCTCCTCATTATGCACATTGGTAGGCTAACACTGGACACAGTGCAAGCATTGTGGGCTCAGTAAGGTGTAGGCAGCCACAAAACCCTGGATAGACATACACACACTCCCACATCTATTTCAGCATTGTGCAAATATAGAGGTGGTTGGCAGCCCTGGCCACCACACCAGTCCTGGGCATAGTGCAGGCATTGCTATGGTACTCAATACTGTTAGGGTCACTCCCTGGGGTGGTAAACACTGTCAAAAACAAAAACTGAAACACACTCCACAGATATCAGAAAGGTTGCTATGATGAATCTCTTTCAACAAATTGTGTTTAACTTAGGATTTGTTATCTGACATTAATCATAGCAACCTTTTAATAAATGTGGAACGTGTTCCCAAGTTTAAGACGGCATTGCTAAGGTATGCAGATGCTAGCATTGGTAGATGCTGCTCCGTGCAGGGCCCGACTCTTCATGAGCCGTTGTATAGTGGAGCCTGTGGGTGTGGGTGTTTGTGCCCCTGTTGGCCACTGCTCTAGGGCAGAGGCTCCCAACTCTGGTGCTGGTGGGCCAAACACAGTTCAGGTTTTCATGCTGTCCCTAATGAATATGCATGGATACATTTGCATACAATGGGTGCGGTGCATACAAATGCAGCACAGACATATTTATTATGGACAGCATGAAACCTGAATGGTGTTTGGCCCTCCATCACTGCAGTTGGGAAACTCTGCTCTAGGGATTGCACTTGTTTATGGTGTATGTGCTCTGTAGGGTAAAATATAGGTGTTTATGGCATGTTTATTTATCTGCAATAAAGGTTCCTACTTTATTACCACGGATTAGTACTGGGTAAAATACAGGGACATGGTCTGCAGGAGCCACAGCTGGGACTTGAACCTGTGACTGTCTGCCCCTGAACACACTGGCTGTGTGTACTGCACCAAACTGTTGCCACAGTGGCAGTTCATTCCCTGGGGATATGATTACTGTTTGTCAGACAGACCTTGTCTGTAGCACTGTATGCCGCCCACCTAAACAGGGCTTGACCTTGGTCTGCTGTGGGCAGCTGCCACTGCCCCCTCCACCACTAGCACCCCTCCCCCACCATGCTGACATGCCCTTATGTCAGTGGTGCTGGTGGTGCGCAGTCCCAGGCCATCCAGTGTGCCGGTAGATGGCTGCCTATGGTGCGTGATATGGGGTAGAGGTGCCTGCCTAGACATCCTTGCTTCCTCCCAGCACCACCTGCCAATGTTATGTGCCCTTTGGGGTACCTGCTGGGTACTGTCCCTTGGGACACTGTGGGACACACACTCATAGACATGTTTGCCCTTGGTCAGTTGCTGTCTTTTGCTGGTTTTCCGTTTCTACATTCCTATGTGTCACCTAGGCATATGCCTAGTCCACCCTCTGTGCCATCTGGCCCACTGCATGTGCCGCCTGCAACCCCCTGTACCCCATTTACACCATCACCACAGTGCCCTTTCCTACATGGCCACTCTGCTGTTGCTGCACATGTGAAAGCCACATAAGCAAGCTGCCCAATATACACCATAGCAAACACTCATCGACACTATCAATGTTGGAACATTCACTTTGTAGGGGGAATCAGAATTGACTCTTCCAAAAGTGACATCTTCCTTTTTATTCTTTATGGGTAGTGTTGATTACCATTTATCAATGTTTTTTCTTTTGGTCAGCTCGGTATTTGTATTTCTATTTTGGTTCTGGTCATTATCTCTCTGGTTTTTGAATGTTTTGTTACTGCACATGTATCACTACTATCACTTATTTGGGTCTCTCTGCCTTTGCTGTACATTGCTGACTGAACTGGTTTCTCTCTCCTGCAAATGTGCCTCTAACCGTCTAACGCAAGGTTTTCAGTGGCGTTAATTTTCAGGCCCTGATTTCACAGCGTTAGTGTGCCTGGGGCCTCTCTCCGCCCACTCTCCACCCATTGACCCCTTATCTCCGCCCTCTGGGGAGCCTTACTCCACCCTCTGTGCACCTTAAAGCTGCCGGAGATGTTATCATACGATACGTGACGTTATCGCCCGGTAATGCGATGTTATCGCCCGGAAATGCGCCATTATTGCGCGATAACATCGCCGCTGCGAAGTTAGCGCTGTTTAGTAAACATACCTCTATATTTGAAAATTAGACCATGAACTGGGTGGATAAATGGAGGGTGAGAGAGAACTAAAGAATCAGCAGGGAGATAACCAGATTAGATGAAAGACCATTTTGAAAGTGAGGGAGAGGATAAGAAAAATGAGTAGAGAGACAGCAGAAGCAGCAGAATAGGGGTGAGACAGCCCAGATTCAAGAGCAGAGCAAATGACAAAATATAAATAAATAAATAAATAAATAAATAACTAGATGAATAAAAACACATATAGCTAAAATAAGTGCAAAGGATATTGAATATTAAGTGGGCCAAGGTGGATAAGCAGTGAAGGGAGATCAAGAGCGGAGAGGAATAATTGAAAGATGAGTCTGGCAGCAGTGGAGTACGCTGATTGTAAAGGGTATTACAATAATCCAGCTTAGAGGTCATGAGGTCATTGACTGAAATGATAAAGCAGTATATAATGCCTGTTAAATAAATAAATAAAATAAATGAGGGAGATAGAGTTGAAGCTGAGGAACAGTGAAAACAGAATAGGTAGCATTGATATAATGTAAGGCAAATAAGCAAGATCTAGTCATAGTATTAATCTGTTTCCTTAACAGAGAGGGAGGATTTCACAATAAAGCCTAGAATTTGAATAGAACCTCAAATTGCCAAAGGGGAGGAGGAGAGTGTGGCAGTGGGAGGGGGAGAAGGAAAGCAGATACTGTAGTTTCACAGCAGAATTTCACAGAAATAGGTATAGACCTGCAAGCATTTTGGTAGGTGGTTACATAGTGCCATTTGTTTTCACATATATGGCCTGAAAAGGATGGAGGATATTGAGGTTTATGGACATTCTTTCTAGTGGGAGGTGTTTTTCTTTTAATTAATTTGATTCAATTACTCTAAGGGGTATGTTTACTAAACCGTCTTAATGTTACCGGAGCTAATTGCAGCGTTAATGTGCAGAATGCCATATAAGGTAGTGGGCAGTCCGGAGGTAAGGTTACAAGGAAACGGTATTGTGTGATAGTGGGCGCCGTGGCACGTTAACGCGCGTTAACCCTAAATTCATGCCAGCGCAGCATTCGATGCTATAAAGATGTAGCCCACTGGTTACTGCAATGATTGGTGAGGCAGAGGTCATGGGTTCAATCCCACAGTGGTGTTATGTAAGAAGGCTGTCTGAGGCATTTCCTTTTTTTAAATTTAAATCAGTGCTGTCTGAGGCATTTCCTTTTTTAATTTAAATTACTGCTGCCAGGAAAAACACCCTCACAGTGCCGTAATCTAAAGTGCCACTCTATCAATAAACTACCAACCAACACCCATCCCAGAAAAACATATATAGTTATTTGATAGAACATTTTGTCGGATGAAGTCAGAGGGGGTCAAAATTATACTCTAACCCCACCAAGTGGCAACATCCATTTTTTTAAAGAGCCATTCATGTATAGGTAAAAACTTAGCTTAGAGACTCCAATGGAAATTTCATAATTCCAATGATGATTTCAGCAATTCAAAGCACAACACGGTGTCCAATAAGTAAGGCGCGACGTGCACGTTTCGGACAGAACTCCCTGTATCAAGTGCATTCCTCTTTTCTCTGTGCTGACTGCCAAAAGACGCCGAGTTTATACCACTCAGTATATTCTCCGGGAGGGATCTCCTCATTGGCTACACACAGCCGTCACTCACAACAGCGATCCAATCCAGCCTCAGGAACTCCCCACAGGATCAGAGGAACCCTGCCGCGTCATGGATGATATCTAATAAAGGCTTACCCAGTCAATTTCCTTATTCAATCCGAGAGGAGCCACTGTGTCATCCACCAAAAAGTTCAATCAAATAACTATATATGTTTTTCTGGGATGGGTGTTGGTTCATAGTTTATTGATATAGTGGTTTCCTTGTACTACTGACATTTGGGGTTTTTGAGCTATAGTTTTTGAGCTATAGTAACCTAAGGTGCAGCATAAGGCGCCCTATAAGGCACTCCATAGGGCACATTATAAAGTGCACTGTCCGCAGCCGCAGCTCCATTTAAAAATCGCGATGCCGGCCAGTTCCTACAAAGTTAATTCCCCGCAGCCCAACCCCCAATTCGGCCTCCTAAGGCCAAGATTGGGCTGTGGCAGGGCCGCCCATCCATTGTGCGAGAATGTTGTTCACACAGAGCCCCACGCTTCAGGGGGCCTCGCTCCAACCACATCCGGCAGCTGTACTGTAGCTTACAACGCTGCTGCGCTGAGCACCAAGAAACATAAAGTCAACTTTGACCACAGCACGGCAGCATCATAAACTACAGTACAGCTTCCAAAGAAAAGGAAAAAGACGTTCTTCACTTCGGCAGCTGCCATATAATGTATGGGCGTTCCGGCGGCAAGGTAGCAATGAATCTGTATAGTGCTATAGAGGGCGCCTTGGCTCGTTAACGTGTGTTAATCTTAAGTCCATGCCAGTGCTGCATTAGAAGCTAGAGAGATGTAGCCCACTGGTTACTACAATGAGTGTGGAGGCAGAGGTTGTGAGTTCCATCCCACAGTGGGCTGTCTGAGGGATTTCCTTTTAATATAAATCAGTGCTGCCAGCAAAAACACCCTCACAGTGCCATAACCTAAGGTGCCTCATAGGGAACATTACAAAGTGCCATGTCTGCCAAGGCACCTTATAATGTGTCCTACAGGCCCTCAGACAGCCTTAATAAATAGCACCACTGTGGGATCAAACTCATGAACTCTGCCTCCACAGTCATTGTAGTAAACAGTGGGCTATAGCTCTATAGCTTCAAAACACAGCGCTGGCTGGCTACAGAAAGACTGCAGGTCACTGCACAAACTGCAGTGATTACCAGGATAGGGTAAACCCACCCGTACCCATGATGCACTGCACATGCAGATCAGCAGTCTAAATCTGATCACAAGATGGGGTATGCGCCTCCAGAGCACCTCGGCCTGGTAGGGGGAACTGACCGTGTGTGTTACTGGCACAGAGTAGCTACAGACCGTGACATTGTGCGGTTCCTGTGCTCACCCTGAAGGGAGGTGGGGCGCCCAGCACCAGGTCCCCAGCACCTGGCTTGGCTGAGATAGGCTATCCTGCAGGTCCCCATCAGTGCTAGTGTGTGACAGGTAGTACCTGCAGACACACCTAGGATATACCTGTGTCCATCTGTATTTCCCAGTCATATCTAGCCCTTGTGGACTATGATGCACCCAGAATAGTGCATATCCTGTGTGGTTGCCATGGTCACTTGTCAGAGGAGAAGGGTAGTGTTTAGACCCAAAAGCGGAATATGTAGCACCTCCCAACCCACCCTTACTGGGTCAGGGTGGGGGACAGGATCTCCCACCAACAGATCCACACTCTACATCAGAGGCAGTAGAGAGGACCTCCACCCCAGTCCTGCTGGGGAATAGGCACCCTCCAGGGCAATCAATGCAGATCTGTACTTATCACTTAAGGCACTGGTAGACAGGCAACAGGACTGGAAAAGCATAGCTGCCCCACCCAACCACAATCTGACATTCACCCACTGCACCCTGAAAGGTGTTCCAGCCGTATACATGCTAACTGCAGACACTGCTAGCTAGTACATGTTTCTGGAGAAACTGTGTGCACCCAAAAGCAGGATGCAAGCACACACCAAGCAAGTACATTAGTGATCAGACACCAAAAAAAAGAAACCCATAGATATCACTTAAGAAAAACAGTGTACAGCACTATGTGGGAACCTAGACATGCCATGGTCACTGCTCAGTCAGGGTGAGACTGACCTCCCAGGATGACATGCTGTGGCCAGCCTGTCCATGCAGGTGGTGGTCGGGCACTACAATATCCCAGCCATTGCCCTATGCCCTGTGCAGATGCATCCTGCCCAGACCGCCCTGTCCGGGCCATTTTATTTTATTTATTTAGACAGTTTTGTATACCGCCTTATCCTTCAATCAAAGCGGTCACAACACAATTGGGGATACATTTAACACACGGGGATATTAGACACATACACTAATACTTACAGGGAACATGGGCAATGGAGGGTTAAGTGGCTTGCCCAAGACCACAAGGAGCACCTGTGGGACTAGAAACCCCAGTCCTTCCGGCCCAAGGTTGCTGTCCTCTAGTGGGATTTGAACCCCCGACCTTCCGGC
Source organism: Ichthyophis bannanicus (assembly GCA_033557465.1). NCBI lineage: Eukaryota > Metazoa > Chordata > Amphibia > Gymnophiona > Ichthyophiidae > Ichthyophis > Ichthyophis bannanicus. The sequence continues at coordinate 598,453,365 of CM066032.1, forward strand.
CTGAAGTACCTTGCCCCAACCACTAGGCCACTCCTCCACTCCATACCCACAATACCTTGTTCCTCATTATGCACATTGGCAGTCTAATGCTGGAAACAGTGTAAGCAATGTGGGCTCAGTAAGGTGCAGGCAGCCACAAAACACTGGATAGACATACACACACTTCCTCACCTATTTCAACATTGTGCAAAGATAGAGGTGGTTGGCAGCCCTGGCCGCCACACCAGTCCTGGGCACAGTGCAGGCATTGCTAAGATACTCAATACTGTTATGGTCGCTCTCTGGGGTGGTAAACACTGTCAGAAAACGAACAGGAAACACACTCCACATAAATCAGAAAGGTTGCTATGATGAATCTCTGTTAACAATTTGTGTTTAATCTAGGATCTGTTATCTGACATTCATCATAGCAACCTTTTTATATATATATATGGAGCGTGTTTTTCCATGTTTATGACGGCATAAGGTATGCAGGTGGTAGTAATGGTAGCTTGCTGCTCTGCGCAGGGCCCAAAACCCTGACTCTCCATGAAAATATGGATAGTGGGGCCTGTGGGTGTGGGTATTTGTGCCCCTGTTGACTGCTGCTCTAGGGTGTGCACATGTTTATGGTGTATGTATTCTGTAGGTTAAAATATATGGACAAGGTCTGCAGAAACCACAGCTGGGACTTGAACCTGTGACTTTCTGCCCCTGACTGAACTGTGTGTACTGCACCAAACTGTTGCCACGGAGGCAGGTTATTCCCTGGGGATACCATGACTGTTCTTCAGACAGACCTTGTCTGTTGCACTGCACGCCACCCACCTAAACAGGGCTTGCCCTTGGTCTGCTGTGGGCAGCTGCCACTGCCCCCTCCACCACCAGCACCCCTCCCCCACCATGCTGACATGCCCTTATGCTGGTGGTGCTGGAGGTGCGCAGTCCCAGGCCATCCAGTGTTCCTAAAGGCGGCTGCCTATGGTGTGGGATATGGGGTAGGGGTGCCTACATAGACATCCCCACTTCCACCCGGCACCGCCTGTATATGTTATGTGCCCCTTTGGGGTACATGTTGGGTACTGTCCCCTGGGACATGTGGGACACACACTCGTGGGCATGTTTGACCTTGGTCACTTGCTGACTGGCTGATTTGCAGTTTCTGCATGCCTATGTGCCACCTAGGCACCTGCCTAGTCCACCTGTGCCCCAGATGCCCCACTGCATGTCCCGCCTACAGCCCCCTGTACCCCATTTGCAGCCTCACTGTAGTGCCCTTGCGTACTTGGGCACTATGCTATTGCTGTACATGTATCACTACTATCACGTTCTTGTTTTTTCCTGCCTTTGCTGTACATTGATGACTTAAATGGTTTCTCTCTCCTGCAAATGTGCAAAATGTGTTTGTTTTATTATATTACATTGATAGCACTCTGACTGGGAGCTCTTAAAAGTGCTTTTTGTATATTTTTTAATGCAAGGTTACTTTTCTTTTTGCTGCTTTAGGGGAAACTTTCCTTGAGCACAGTAGGTTGCTGAACTCCAGTAACCTCCTCAGGTTTAGAAACTGCTAACACCTAATCAGGAGTTAGTGGGCCTGTTTCCTGAGTGCAGTTGAAGCCTGCATAAAAGGCTCCAGTGCCCTGCCCTTTTGAGGCTTTCCTAACCAGGGCTCCACAGATCAAACAAACAGTAAGGATTTGAGGGCTTGTTTTATTATATTACATTGTTAGCTCTCTGACTGGGAGCTCTTAAAAGGTTTTTTTGTATATTTTGTAAAGCAAGGTTACTTTCTTTTTGCTGCTTTAGGGGAACTTTCCTTGAGCACAGTAGGTTGCTGAACTCCAGTAACCTCCTCAGGTTTAGAAACTGCTAACACCGCATCAGGTGTTAGTTCCCTCCCTACCCACCCCGACTCCCACCCACCTCTAGTGAGCAGTCTTGCTTTATAGGGCACCTCCCCCTTTAACAAATCACAGAGAATTGGACCAGCACATTTTGAATATAATTAAAGAGATTTAACTGCTTTTTCTCTGAAAGGACAGCTGCAAAACTGGCTGGTACTTGGTAGATCTCTCTCTTTTGCTTTAACAGATACCTAAGCTCCACGAACAGAACAATGGCTGGGAAAAATTGTATTGCTAAAGCTGTTGCCCCCATTACAGCTTCTGCCTCGGTCCAGACAGAGGTCCTAATGCCAGTTGAAAGACCGGTTCCATGTGCAGGGTGCCTGCATGCTGAAGCTCTGAGGAAACAAGTGGAGGAACTCAGAGAGGAGGTGGCGAGGCTGAGGAGCATTCAAGATAGTGAGAAGTACATTGATGAGATGCTTCTTGCAGCAACCAAGCTCTCCAGCACAGGAGAAGATGGGTGCCAACAGAATGTCGATGGTTGGACACAAGTCACCCGGGCCTGCAAAATCACCAATCCAACTTCTCCAGCCCTTGAATTGAAGAACCATTATGCAGCCCTGGAAGTGGAGGAGGTGAAAGCATCCCTGGAAAGGGAAGAACCAGAGTTCAAGTACCCCAAAGTTGCAGAATCAGTGACCAGAAGGAAACGAGGGTAGAGGTGGTTGGAGACTCTCTTCTGAGGGGTACTGAGGCGTCCATCTGCTGACCAGACTTGATGTCCAGAGAGGTATGCTGTCTGCCTGGTGCCAAAATCCAAGATGTTACAGAGAGTTTGCCGAGACTCATCAAGCCCACTGTCTATTACCCAATGTTGCTAATCCATGTTGGAACAATGATACTGCCAGGTATACCTCGGAACGTATCAAAGTGACTTCATGGCTCTGGGACAGAGGGTGAAGCAGTTAGGTACACAGGTGGTGTTCTCTTCAAACCTCCCTATTGAGGGTAAAGGCCAAGGCAGAGAGGAGATGAATGCATGGCTGCGTGGATGGTGTCATCGAGAGCGTTTTGGTTTCCTAGACCATGGGATGCTGTTCCAAGGGTTGCAGAGCAGAGATGGCATCCATCTGTCCAAGAAAGGTCAACGCATCTTCGGTAGTAGACTGGCTAATCTACTGAAGAGGGCTTTAAACTAGATTCGTTAGAGATGGGTGAAGAAAGCTCCCAGGTAAGTGAAAGCCCCCAGGTAGGTGATACATTAAATACCTTTATGGAAATGGGTAACAGGGGTAACATATGTAAAGCAGTTTGTATTAATGCCCGTAGCATGGGAAATAAGATCCCTGAAGTTGAAGCTTTGGTGGGAGTGGCTGACTTGGATTTAGTGGCAGTTACAGAAACATGGCTCACAGAAAACCATGACTGGGATGTAACTATACCTGGCTATACTTTATTCAGAAAGGACAGGGTAGGAAGAAGGGGAGGAGGAGTGGCACTATATGTAAAAACTACCATTAAAGCTTTGGAATTACAAAGCTTAAAAGGGAGAGAGGAGGCATTGTGGGTTAAACTAGAAAGAGGGAAAGAGAAATCTATTTGCATTGGTGTGATATACAGACCTCCCTCACAAGAGGAAGAGGTGGACAGAGAGTTAATTGAAGACATATGCAGCATTGCTAGGAAAGGGGAAGTGCTACTGATAGGAGATTTCAATATGCCAGATGTTTGATTGGCACATTCCTGCTGCAGTATCATCTAGAAGTAAGGAGATCCTGGATTCTCTACAGGAAGAACTATTCAGGCAATTGGTAACAGACCCCACACGTGAAGGGGCCATACTGGACTTGGTGCTTACCAATGGTGAAAGTGTTTCTGAGGTTGTAGTGGGAGATCATTTTGCATCCAGTGATCACCAGATGGTGTGGTTCAGTATTAGGACTAGGGCTGTTAGAATCCATTCCAAGGTGAGGATCTTAGACTTTAGGAAGACTAACTTTGCGAAGATGGGCCAATACCTCAGGGAGTCGTTAGTGGGATGGGAACAGCTGGGGGATGTAGAAAAAACAGTGGGCAAAACTGAAAGGGGGTATTTTAAGGGCAACCAACCTTTTTGTTAAAATGGTAAATAAAGGCAAAAGGAACAGGAGACCGCTATGGTTTTCGAAGGAAGTAGCTGAAAAAGTGAAGAAAAAGAGGGAGGCCTTCATGAAATACAAGAGATCACAGAGAGAGGAAGACAGGCATCTGTATTTAGAAAAACTTAGGGGGATGTTTACTAAAGTGCGTTAAACGTGACTAATGCGCGTTATACGACGTTAACGATCGTAAATGCCGTATAATGCGTGTACCGACGCGCTAACGACCGTAAACGTGTTACTACGCGCGTTAAGCATAGATAACGATCGTAAAGTCCCGCGGCGCGTTAAAACAGCGCAGAAGGTGGAGAGTGGGTGGAGAGAAGGGGTCAATGGGCGGAGAGTGGGCAGGGAGAGGCTAACGCACTGATTTTCAGAGCTGAATTCCAACGCGAATGAAAACCTGTCGTTAAAGGCATGTAAAGGGAAGAGAAACCATTTCCGTCAGCAATGTACAGAAAAACCGGGGAAACACACAAAACGTGAGCAGTGTGATACATGTGCACAGAACAGAATATCACATAAAACGTTTAAAAATGACCACAAGAACATGTTAAAAAGCATAATGCAGCTGTGCAACAGTGATGGCAATGGGCAAAAAGGAACAACAGTCCATGGAAATCACCAAATAAAAAAGAAATGATGTGTGGAAGTGTCTACGCTCCGCAGACCCTTTCAAAGACCATCTCAGTGTAATGGAGCTGCCCTGGGAGTGTTGTGTAATGTTGCCCAATGATATCATTGTTGCCCAGCTTGGTTAGGGGTGTGTGCCCCTTTTATGAGGTCTTTTCAGAGGTTTATGTGCACCTTTGTCTGCATACAAGGTAAATGAGGCCACTGTAAACCTGTTGCAGAGCAGGGTGTCTGACTCGTCAGGCCGGTGTAACTAACTCAAGGGACTGCACTGTCTCTGTGGCTACAGTGTGGTGCAACAGACACAGCCAGTGCCTATAAGACCAGAGGGTCACAGGTTCAACTCCCAGCTGGGGCTTCTGCCAGCCCAGTCCCCATAGTTTTACCCACCACTAAACAGTGATAGTAAAGACACCCCTTTATTGCAGAGAACATACGCATGGCCTATATTTTACCACACCAAACACAGACACTAGAAACAGGCACATTTCCTAAAGCAGAGTCCCGCAAATGCAGTCCTGGAGGGCCCCACACCATTCCGACTTCATGCTTCCTCTAATAAAGATGCCTGTGCTGCATATTTATGCACCGCCCCCATGGTATGCAGATGTAGCGCATGCATATTTATGAGGGACAGCATGAAAACCCGAACAGTGTTTGGAACAGCAGGACTGGAGTCGGGGAACTCTGCCGTAAAGCAGCAGCCAACAGGGCCACACACCCACCCACAGGCCCCATTAGCCAATGCCTCCTGTAGGGGCAAGACATTGGGCCCTGCCTGTATCCCCCAATACTAGCAGTTGCATACCGTAGCAATGCCACTCTACACCTGGGTATATGGTACAGAGCTATCAAACGTTCCCTTTGATAACTGGCAGATATCAATTCCTACGTTAAGCACAGTTCGCTCATTGAGCTCCACCATAACAATCATTATGATGTCTGCGGTGTTTGCTGCAGGTCTGGTCTCTGACAGTGTTCACCACCCTGGGGAGTGACCCCCCAACAGCCTTGTGTACCATATCCATGCCTGTACTATGCCCATGACTGGTGTGGTGGGTATGGCTGCTGACCACCTCTATAGTAGCACAATGCTGGCATAGGTGTGGGGGTGGCTGTCTGTCTATCCAGTGTGTTGTGGCTGCAAACACCTTCCACAGTCCACACTGCCAGCAATGTTGCCAGTATTGGGCTGCCAATGTGCATAATGAGGAGCAAGGTACCATGGGTATAGGCCGGACAGGGTGGCCTGGCCAGGGTGCATCTGCACAGGACATAGGGCAGTGACAGGCACATTGTAGTGCCCGGCCACCACCTTCCCAGACAGGGTGACCTCAGTATATCCTGCTGAGAGATCACTCTCACCCTGACTATGCAGTGACCACAGCATGGCTAGGCACTCCCATGGTGCTATGTAGTATTTCTCTCATGTGATAAATATGGGTTTCCTTTTGGAGCCTTGTCACTGATATATATGCTTGCTGTGTATGCTGGCATCCCAGTTCTGGGTACTGGCATCTCCACTGGGCACTAGTAGACTGTTTGCAGCTGGTAGGTGTTCTGATGGAGTGGCTTGCACCAGGGGAATATCAGATAATGGTGGGGAGCAGTATACCATATCACTGCATAATGTCTGTTTGCCATTGTGTTATGGCTGTGTACAGAGCTGCATTTACTGCCCTGTGGGGTGTCTGTTCCCCTCTACTGCCAGCTTTGCAGTGAGGTAGAATGTGGATCTATGATAAGTGACCCTGTGTGCCGCCCTGGGGGAGGGGGGTGGTGGTGCATGGGGCTACACCTGACTGAAACTGACAGAGATGTCCAAGGTGGTCCTGCAGAAACTACCTATCTCACACAATAACACTGCTTTGGACCTACGCCATGGCCTCTTTCAGCCATGGACGGTGCTGTGGACCTAGTGCTGGACGCCTCACTGCACCCTCAGGGTGAGCACAGTACCCGCACAATGTGACGGTGTGTAGCTACCCTGTGCCAGTACAACACACGGTCAGTACCCCCTATCAGGCCGAGGTGCTGTGGGGGTGCACATGGTCAGTTCCCCCTACCAGGCCGAGGTGCTGTGGGGGTGCATTCCCCATGGTGTGTATCTGTGGACAGCTGATTTGCATGTGCAGTGCATCATGGGGGTGACTGGAACAATCCAACCCTGTGGAACCGCAGCACCTGCTCACAGGCTCTGATACATCATGGGCCATCACACGTACATCTGGTAGCATAATGCATAGGTGTAAGACACCCTACAGAGTCTGTAATATAAAATGCCCACACTGGTCAAAAGACACGTACCCACGCACGTAAAAACACATGTACCCACGCACGATTCTACGCGCGCAGCTAGGCACACTCCGAGGGTGTGTTTCTGACACCCATACTCAACGTACCGAAAAACAAGCCTCCTCATTCCCTCTGTAATGTACAGGGTGATGCCTGGGACAGCCTTCTGCTTTAGACACACTGGGGACTCGAACCCATGATGCCTGTAACAGCGGTCAGTACCATAACCATTGTGCTACAGCTCTGTTTTAGTGCTTTGTGTCTGTACGTCTTCTTATGATTAACGCGCAGTAACGCGCCACCGCACCCGGTAACGCTCGTTAATTTTGTAAACGCGCGTTAGTGGCGACGATGTACCGCCCATGTCCTTATTTGGGGTTTCTGTTACTACCGCGGCTCCTAACGCGAATTGCACTAACGCGGTTTAGTAAACATACCCCTTAGAGAAGCTAGCAAAGTAGTCAAGAAGGCAAAGATTCAAAAGGAGGAGGAAATAGCCAGTGCAATAAAATGGGGGGATAAGACATTTTCAGATATATTAGTGAGAAGAGGAAGGGCAAAAGTGGTATTGTCAGACTCAAGGGTGAAGGGGGGAATATGTAGAAGCTGATAAGGATAAAGCGGAATTGCTTAACAAATATTTTTGTTCTGTGTTCACAGATGAAGAACCAGGAGCAGGACCTCAGAAAACACCCACAAATAAGAACAGAAGCGAGGGACATCTTGAACAATTTTCAGAAGACTGTGTTCGTGAGAAACTAGCTCAACTTAAAGTAGACAAAGCGATGGGACCGAATGGGATACACCCTAGAATACTGAGGGAACTTGGGGACGTTCTAGCAACTCCACTGACTGACATTTTCAATGACTCGTTGGAGTCGGGAGTGGTGCCAAAGGACTGGAGAGAGGCTCATGTGGTGCCCTTACACAAAAGCGGAAGTAAGGATGTGGTTGAAAACTACAGGCCAGTTAGTTTAACTTCGGTGGTGTGTAAATTATTGGAAACGCTGCTGAAAGAGAAAATAGTGAGGTTTCTGGAGTCCAGTGGATTACAGGATCCGAGGCAGCATGGATTCACCAGAGGCAGGTCTTGTCAGACAAATCTGATTGATTTCTTTGACTGGGTGACCAGGGAGCTGGACCGAGGGAGAGCTCTAGATGTGGTGTATTTAGATTTCAGTAAAGCCTTTGACACTGTTCCTCACAGGCGACTTATAAACAAACTGAGCACCCTAGGGATGGACCCTAAAGTTACTGCTTGGGTTAGAAATTGGTTGGGTGGGAGGCGACAAAGAGTACAAGTAAATGGAGCTCACTCTGAGGAGAAGGATGTTACCAGTGGTGTGCCCCAGGGATCTGTCCTTGGTCCGATTCTTTTTAACATCTTTGTTAGTGATATAGCGGAAGGGCTGTCGGGTAAGGTTTGCCTCTTTGCGGATGATACCAAAATCTGCAATAGAGTAGACACCCAGGAAGGTGTAGATAACATGAGGAGGGATCTAGCTAAGCTTGAAGAATGGTCTAGAATTTGGCAGCTGGGATTTAATGTTAAAAAATGTAAGGTCATGCATTTGGGCTGCAGCAATCCAAGGGAACAATACAGTATAGGAGGTGAAGTACTTTTGTCCACTAAAGAAGAGCGGGACCTAGGCGTGGTTGTATCTGATGATCTTAAAGTAGCTAAACAGGTAGAAAAGGCGACGGCAAAAGCTAGAAGGATGCTTGGGTGCATACAGAGAGGAATGGCTAGCAGAAAAAAGGAGGTGATAATGCCTCTGTATAAGTCTTTGGTGCGACCTCATTTGGAGTATGGTGTGCAATTCTGGAGACCGCACCTTCAAAAGGATGTGAACAGGATGGAGTCGGTGCAGAGGGTTGCTACTAAAATGATTAATGGGCTTCATTATAAAGCATATGAGGACAGACTTAAGGATCTTAATATGTACACCTTAGAGGAAAGGCGGGATAGAGGTGATATGATTGAGATGTTTAAATACCTCCGTGGCATAAATGTTCAGGGAGAGAGCCTCTTTCAATTGAAAGCAAGTTCTGCTATGAGGGGACATGGGATGAGGGTGAAGGGAGATAGATTCAGGAGTGATATGCGGAAATATTTCTTTACAGAAAGAGTAGTGGATCCGTGGAATAGTCTCCCAGTGGAGGTGGTAGAGATGAGGACAGTAACTGAATTCAAAAAAGCATGGGACCAACACAGAGGATCTCTAAAGTTAAAAAGTGGATTGTTGTAGTTGTTGTTATGGAGGGACAGACTAGATAGGCCATGTGGTCTTTTTCTGTCATCATGTTTCTATGTTTCTATGTTTCTAATGTGAGGTTTTCACTGGCGTTAGTTTTCAGACCTTCACTTCACAGTGTTAGTGTACCTGGAGCCTCTCCCCGCCCCCTCCCATTGACCCCTCTCTCCGCCCTCTGGGGAGCCTTACTCCACCCTCTGTGTGCCTTAATGCCGCCGGAGACTTTATCGCGCGAAACCTCACGCTATCGCGCGATAGTGTTACGTATCGCGTGATAGCGCTATGTATTGCGCGATAACATTATGTATCGCGCAATAACTACGCCGCTGCGACATTAGCACTGTTTAGTAAACATACCCCATAGATTATAAAATAATTTATCCATGTTCTTGAAAAATCTAGTTTTGGGTATTCATGCTAGCTCTAGGGCTGGTGTAGATGTTCCTCTCTTAACTTAAGCTGTGATTTCTGCTACTTATGCTAGAATTTTATCAGACAAGTAGGGACCTACTTGTTTTTATAAATATGCTTAACACAGGCACCTTAAATAGCTTTTCAGCTAGGTGTCTCTATATAAAATTAGCGGCATATTTACTAAGCTGCATTAGCCTTGTGCAGCTAAAGTGATGTGTTAGTGCAAACAGCACTGCATTAGCTGTAAAAGCTGCATGCTATCGGCAGTGTGCCCAGCATTTCCCCAGCAGATAAGCTTTGGACAAGTTCCTGGAGGAAAGGTCCATAAACCATTATTAAAGGGGACCCGGGAAATCCACTGCTTGCCCCAATACAAGCATTGTGGAACCCGTGTGTCCTTTGGGGAAACTGCTAGGTACTTATGACCTAAATTGGCCACTGTTGGAAATAGGATACTGGGCTTGATGGACCTTGGTCTGACCCAGTATGGCATATCTTATGTTCTTGTGGAAAGAATGCGGCAAGGCAGAATGGCAAATGCATCAAGCGACAGCCATCGAGGTGGCGCTGCTCTACCCAGTATGTCTGCAAAATGTGCAGTTACTGCATGCTGTTGATGCCCATGGTAAGCACATGTTGCAGGGACGTTCACTCTCCATTCACACTCTGCCCAATTAGTCAGCAGGAAGTCATGTTAGCTGCCACCACGGCATGCTTTTCTCCTTCTATCGCTGCATTAGCAGTTAATGCTGTTTAGTAAACATGCCCCATAGCTTAGTGATGGTAGCAATATATTGTGACGCTCGCGCCCCTACCAGGCGGTTGCCTAGTAGGGACGGCTGGCCATCTGTATCCCTTCGAGGGTTGTAGTTGTGTCAATAAGAAGAACCAAGTGGTTATTTAAAGCGCACAGGAAATTTTTATTCGGTTTCCAAAGTTGGCAAGTGATGAACATAAAAATTCTTTAAGCACTTTTTCCAGACAAAAGAAATACAGGATAATTTCTCCAAATCAAAATGTCCAAACAAAACTCATAGCAGTTTCTAGTCTTCACTGCAATTGCTTGACATTTCAAAACACAAAAGCATTTGTAAAAACTCTTCACAGCTTCCAACCTGCTGTTGCCACGCCCATACAAACAGTTCTAGCTGTTTGGGCCTTCACTAAAGTTTTGCAGTTTTTACTTCTTAAGAGAGATTCCTAACCTCTTGTCTTCAGGGTTACTCTTCTCTTTCAACTCTTGAAACTGCTTTAACTTGCAACAGCTTCCTTTTGTATTTCACTGTTTTCTAACACACGTTACTATTGTATTTTAGTGCACAGCTCACATTCCATCTCAGAGGCTTCTGACTCAATAACACTTTCTTCAGGGCCTACCTCCATGCTCTCAATTGAGCTACAGCTGGGTGCTCTCTGAAAGTGCTCTGGTGTCTTTTCCTTAAGAGCCTTCGCAATGTTAAACAGTCTCTCACACTGCCTGGCCTTGGCTCCTCCAAGCCGGTCTCCTGTGTATCTCTCCTGTTTAACCTCCCTCCTGAGATACTTCTTGCTGTGCTGTGGCTTCAGGTGTATGAAAGTCTCCTCCGAGTCAGAGCAAGAACTATTCTGGTGGCACTGCTTATTCCCTGCGTACCTTTCTTGGCTGCCTTTGTAATGGTTCCTCCATTTGCTGCTCTCTTTGGCTGCAAGGGTTTTCCACAGCTGGGCCCCAGATCTCTCCTGTCTGTGCCTCCTGGGAATTGGACTTGAACCTGGGCTAGGCCTTGAACTGCAGCTGCCACTGGTGCTTGCTCCTGCACTCCTCCTGGACCTTCTGCTCACAGCTCCTTCCTCCTCCAACAAACTCAAACTGTGCCTCCTTCTTTTGTTTGTTCTTCCTCTGCTAACTGTTGAGCTGGGCAACTCCCTTCCTAGCTCCTCCCACTTGGACCTCCTACTCCTCTGCAGGGTTGTCCTGTGGTCTGTGATTGGCTTACCTTTGGCTCTGCCCTCTAGGTTTCTTTCAGTGCTTCTAGTATGGAGCCTATGTTTTTGTGCTCCCATCCCCCGCAATGAAAAAAAATCCTTCTTTTTTTCCGTTTTCCCTAGCTGGGCTGCGCTCGCCTCATCGCATATCCCCCCCTTAGACTATTTCGGGCAGTCGCTTTATCCCGCAAACAGCACGAAATACAAACTATGGGCTGAGAATCTTCATTCAACTGTGGGGCTAGTTGAGTACTTCCTATACGTTCTTGCTACTGTCGCAACAGATTAGCGTGATACACTTGGGACTTCCCTCGTCCAGTATCCACAACATAAGACACTGGCCCAAGTTGTTTTATTATTTCATAAGGGCCCTTCCACGAGTTCTCAAAGCGAGAATTCGCTGTGGCTATCATAACCATGACTCTATCTCCGACCTTTAAAAGTCGGGGCTTTGCCAGCCGATCGTGATAGGTTTTCTGTCTCGTTTGACTCCTTTTCAAATTTTCCTCCGCTACTGTAGCTATCCGCTGTAGGCGATTCTTCAGGTCTGTTAAAAACCTGGGAACCTCCTGTACCTCCTCTACCGGTGCTACCCATTGTTCCCTTAATACATCTAATATTCCCCGCAGCGTCCTCCCATACATCAATTCATAGGGTGATGTGCCAGTAGAGGACTGTCTCCTCTCCCTGCATGCGTAGAGCACAAAAGGCAACATCGTATCCCATTCACTAAACCTGCCCTCCAAGCTCCTTCTTAAGAGGTTCTTTAAAGTTTGGTTAAACCTCTCCACTAACCCATTGGTTTGGGGATGGTAAGCTGCGGTACGGATATGCCGAATACCGAACGCATCCCATACCTGAGCTAGATGTCGGGACATAAAATTTGTACCTTGGTCTGATAAGACCTCCCGAGGAAACCCTATCTCACAAAACAAACGAATGAGCTCTAGAGCTATCACTCGTGCTGAGGTATTTCTCAAAGGGATGGCCCACGGAAAGCGAGTGGCATGGTCCATTATGACCAGAATATATTGGTGACCTCTAGGAGTTTTAAGTAAGGGCCCCACAATGTCCACCCCCAACCTATGCACCGGCTCCTTTATAACTGGTAGGGGAATTAAAGGCACCTCTGGTGGACGGTTACTGGAAACCCTTTGGCAAGCTGGGCAGGAAGCACAGAACCTCGCCGTTTCTGCATATACACCTGGCCAGTAAAACCTATCAAGGACCTGATCCAGGGTGCTCTGTACACCTTTATGCCCCTCTACGGGGTGATCATGGGCCAACCTTAAAATGATATTTTTAAAAGAAGCAGGTATCACCAACTGCCTCCGTAGCTCACCTGTCCGAGGATTTATACCCTCCCTATACAACAAATTGTTATCCCATAAAAATCTTGGTAGGGCCTCAGATCCCTTCTGGGCGAATTCACACGCTCGCCCCAAAGCAGGATCTGCTTTTTGCTCATCCGGAAAGGAGGGAAACTTCGCTATTACCTCCTCAGAGACCCAGGGCATCTCCTGACCGGACAATAACTGTCTCCTATTCTGAGTTCTGAGGCTCCTCCCTAGCTTCCTCTCAGCCTTTCCTTTCCTGATGGTATCCTTAGCCGGGGTTATCAGATCATCATGAAAAGAGGTCCCTGGTATGGGTTCTTCCTGGGAATCTACCCCTTCCTCTGAGGGTCTAGAGCCTGCACGCGTGGTAACCAGGCCTGCCTTTTCTTGCAGCTTTTTCTCCACTCCCTTCCTGAACGGGGACCAATCTCGGCCCAGTATAATCTCATGAGGGAGTCTTGGTATTACTGCTACTGCTACCTCCCTTCCCCTGCCTAAGCCCTTTATCTTAACGGCTTGAAGTGGGTAGGTAGAGGCAGCCCCATATACACATTTAATTTTAACCTGCCCCCTTGAGGACTCTTGGGCACACTGCTTCTGGGCTTCTATCACTTTCCATAATTTTCTGGAGATCATGGACTGACTTGCCCCTGAATCTAACAATGCTTCTGTCTTTATTCCCTCTACCTCTACGGATAGGAGGAATCCTTCACCTACCTCCTTGGGGTGTGTTATCACAAAGGCTTTCTTTGTCTTACAATTTTTCTTGAGGTGACCAGGCTCACCACAAGAAAAACACTTTCTTTGCAGGTTGAATTTTTTCATGGGCTTATCTCTCTCTGTCCTATATTTACTCAAGGCTGCATTCTTTTCCTGCACACCTGTACCTTGAAAAACGCCCCCTTTCTTTAGGCTCAGTTTCTGGGCCTCCAGAAAGCAGTCTGCCAAGACTATGGCTTCTTGGGTGTTCTTACAGTTTTGTTTTATCAAAAAGCTTTGCATGTCTATAGGAACAGCTTCAATAAATTGTTCTAATATTATTGCATCAATAATAGACTCTATATCTTTCTTTTCTGGCAGTAGCCATTTAAAGACTAAGGGGCTTGTTTACAAAGCCGCGGTAGCGGTTTGCGATCGTAATCGGAGCCGCGGCCCCATTGATTTCAATGGGGCCGCGGCTGCGATCGCGATCGCGAACCACTACCGCTGCTTTGTAAACAAGCCCCTAAGCTCTTAACTCTATAATACAGAGCTTGTGGTGTTTCACCTTCTTTTAAGACAGATGCTCTTAGAAGTCTCCTATAAGAGGAGGAACTTAAACCCATCCGTTCTCTTATGGCTTCTTTAACATGCTCATAATCATGAATAGAATCAACTGGCATCTCCCTGTAGGCAGCTAATGCCTCACCGCTTAGAGTAGTGGCAAACCTTACAGCTAGCTGTTCTTTAGGCCACTGAGCTAGACCAGCTATTCTCTCAAACGCCTCTATATGGTCGTCAAGGTTATCATCCTTGCTTAAGCGACCACATGCAAAAGGTCCGAAGGCTAATCCTTCCCCCCCTGTACCAACAGGTTGAGTCTTTGGAACAGCCTGTGCTTGCTTCGTTGCTTCTTCCTGAGTCCGGATCCATTTGGCCATCATGTCCAGCAGGGGCTGCTGTTGGGCCCGCAACATGGAGGTCGCCTGCTCCTGGCTCAACGCTGCCATCTCCCTCTGCTTCGCGAATTGGTCCGCTACCCACGCCAATACGTCCGCTGCTTGCATCCTGGATTGTAGTCTCTGCAACAAAACAGACAAGACACACACAAAGTGCAGCACTTTTTTTTTTTTTTTCTCTCACTTCCCCAAGTGAGCAGCTGGTGGCCCCCTTACACCAGAATCCAGGCCTACCCCTTCCAGTCTACGGGTTACCTGATTCTGATGCAGGTCTCAGCACTTCCACCAGTCACAGCGCTCCCGATCCAAATCCGCTCCGGTTTTTCCTCCCGTTTCCTCGATCGGTCACCGCCTTTCCTGGAGTTCTCCGTCCAGATGTATGGCTCAAAGATGCTCTTCTTGACCACTGGAACACCGCATCCAAGAATTACACCACCTGTGATGCTCGCGCCCCTACCAGGCGGTTGCCTAGTAGGGACGGCTGGCCATCTGTATCCCTTCGAGGGTTGTAGTTGTGTCAATAAGAAGAACCAAGTGGTTATTTAAAGCGCACAGGAAATTTTTATTCGGTTTCCAAAGTTGGCAAGTGATGAACATAAAAATTCTTTAAGCACTTTTTCCAGACAAGAGAAATACAGGATAATTTCTCCAAATCAAAATGTCCAAACAAAACTCATAGCAGTTTCTAGTCTTCACTGCAATTGCTTGACATTTCAAAACACAAAAGCATTTGTAAAAACTCTTCACAGCTTCCAACCTGCTGTTGCCACGCCCATACAAACAGTTCTAGTTGTTTGGGCCTTCACTAAAGTTTTGCAGTTTTTACTTCTTAAGAGAGATTCCTAACCTCTTGTCTTCAGGGTTACTCTTCTCTTTCAACTCTTGAAACTGCTTTAACTTGCAACAGCTTCCTTTTGTATTTCACTGTTTTCTAACACACATTACTATTGTATTTTAGTGCACAGCTCACATTCCATCTCAGAGGCTTCTGACTCAATAACACTTTCTTCAGGGCCTACCTCCATGCTCTCAATTGAGCTACAGCTGGGTGCTCTCTGAAAGTGCTCTGGTGTCTTTTCCTTAAGAGCCTTCGCAATGTTAAACAGTCTCTCACACTGCCTGGCCTTGGCTCCTCCAAGCCGGTCTCCTGTGTATCTCTCCTGTTTAACCTCCCTCCTGAGATACTTCTTGCTGTGCTGAGGATTCAGGTGTATGAAAGTCTCCTCCGAGTCAGAGCAAGAACTATTCTGGTGGCACTGCTCATTCCCTGCGTACCTTTCTTGGCTGCCTTTGTAATGGTTCCTCCATTTGCTGCTCTCCTTGGCTGCAAGGGTTTTCCACAGCTGGGCCCCAGATCTCTCCTGTCTGTGCCTCCTGGGAATTGGACTTGAACCTGGGCTAGGCCCTTGAACTGCAGCTGCCACTGGTGCTTGCTCCTGCACTCCTCCTGGACCTTCTGCTCACAGCTCCTTCCTCCTCCAACAAACTCAAACTGTGCCTCCTTCTTTTGTTTGTTCTTCCTCTGCTAACTGTTGAGCTGGGCAACTCCCTTCCTAGCTCCTCCCACTTGGACCTCCTACTCCTCTGCAGGGTTGTCCTGTGGTCTGTGATTGGCTTACCTTTGGCTCTGCCCTCTAGGTTTCTTTCAGTGCTTCTAGTATGGAGCCTATGTTTTTGTGCTCCCATCCCCCGCAATGAAAAAAAATCCTTCTTTTTTTCCGTTTTCCCTAGCTGGGCTGCACTCACCTCATCACAATATCTGGACTTTTCTTTAAAGATACAGAATAAACATGATTTGATGTAGTAGGAGCACTTACAGTTAGAACATAGTATATTTACCTGTGATAATATTTTCATCTTTTTCTCACCAGAGAAAGAAATAAACTGATCTGAAGGCAAGGTGCCCAAGATTTTGACCAATAAAACCAGATTTTTGCATTTTTATTAAGCAAGATATATTCTGCTTTTTGAAAAAGGAAAATTGGAAATAGTGGTACAATTGCAGTCAATAGCATGCTGCCAGTTATATTCACAACTACAAAATGTCAAGTTACATAACTGTTCTACAATGGAAGTTACATAAAGCATTTACTGTAAATAAAGTACATCTGAACCACTGTTGTAGACAAAGCTGCAGATTGGTTTGTGACATGTCAGGACTGAACTTGCCTCCTTCTAGCTTAAAGCACAAGCAGGCTCCTGGCACGGGAGAGGACAGTCTTGGGGAAGCACAGGGGCCTCCAAGCTTCTGCAATGCCTCTCTACTTACATATGCTTGTAAATGGTCCATACATCATCAATTGGTATGGCATGTAGGTTGTTTTAAAAGCATCCCCATGTGTAAATAGCAGCAGTTGCACATGTAGATTGGCCTACACATGTAAATGCTATTTTAGACCAGGGGCTATTTAAATGTGAGAAGGTTTACAAAGGGAATCCGCTTTGATTAGAAAAAAGGTAAACATCAACATTCACAGCTGCCCCCAGCATGACTGTGTGCCTACTTGAAGGGGCAGCTGCACAAACTGAGGTTTACCTCACCTCCATCACCCCCTTGATATTTCTTCACTGCCCAAGACATTGGATACCGTCACCCAACCCCCCCCCCCCCCGACCCCCCACCAAGCATCAGTCTTGCACCACCTGAATCCATTTGGCATGATGATCTCCCCATGGCAGAAGAATCTTCCAGACCACACCCGAGCAGACCCCCACCCACTGATCCCTATCCCCAGCCTTACTGAAGTATATGGCATCTAGTGGGAACCGGAACAATCCTTAGTCACGTCTGCTCTTACAGTCGCAGACTCTCTTGTCATCTCTGGCGGTAAGGCCATGCTATTATGTCTATGGATTAAGCTCTGTGTGATTATGGCTAGGGGTTATGTTGGGTAGTTTTGAACCCAGGGCCATAAGAGCAGGAGTGACTGGGAATAGCTCCTGCTCTCAGTAGACACCAGGGACTCTGGCAAGACCAGGGATTGGGGTTGGGGGATGGTGGATCTGTGGGGGCAATCTGGGGGTTCTTCTTGACATGGGGGCTTTGGATTGGGGGGGCTCATGCAAGGAGGGTTTGGGTAGGTGGATCAGATGCCTGGGAGGGACAGGGGGATTGGATGTCTTGGGGGGGAGGGTCAGGGAGGGGATAAGATGTCTTGGGGGTGATTGGGGGGATCAAATGTCAGAGGGTAATGAGGGGGTCAATGTCAGGGGGGAATCGAGGGGGTGATCATCAAGGTGGGCACTCGTGCTGAAGGATCAGAAGGCCTAAAGTGGGAAGCAGCAGTTTTTAAAAAAACTGCTCCTGTGCACACAAGGGGAGATCTAGCGTGGTTTCCACATGTACATGGAGACATTTGTATGCAGTGCTGCACCATCATTATAAGAGGCTCTGTCTGACACATTTCTATGTGTCCTTATGTATTTCATTGAGATAGAGTATGTGAATTTGTGTCTATGGCCTTCAGTAAGTCCTGTGTAAAAGGGCACTCCCAGAAGAGCATTACTGTGCAGCTTGTATCTGCCGAGGCCCCTTGTGTGCATGAATAGAGTACATGCTGTCTTAATGCTGGTTGTCTAGGCTCCTGGATGGGACATTGTATCATACCACGGCACAGGTGACTTTTGGCAAATTGTTCAAGGATGTCATAATGTCTTCATCACAGTTGGCTTGCAAATTGCTCTGGATATCCATAAGGTCAGTAAGATGCATTACAGTCCAAATTCCTACATGGACAGTCCCGCCTGTCATGATAGTGTTAAACAGCGAGTGGATGCTGTGCTATATAGGTGGTATGGTAGGAAGAAAGCAGGAAGTAAGGACGGGGATTACTGAAAGAAGCTGGGAGAGCTAGGTGATTTTGTGAGCACAGGGTATTAACAGTAAAAGCTCTTCTTTTACTAGACTGTTTGGTCTCATCTGTGAGTGTATGGCTAATCCCCATTACATGGTATCAGACGTGAACTATGTCTGAACTAGTGAAGATGCTGGAATTCAACTTTCTATAGTGGTACATGTTTCCGGTATTTCCATAGAACCGAATGCAAAATCATTTATAGAATGAACAGTGAGGCTGAGAAGATTTTCAACTCATTTACCATTTGTTCAATGGTGAATTTAACCCTCTGGCTCCCCCTGGATTAACTTTCTGCCCTCCTTTGCCCTGCTTAGAGGTTCGTATCTGAAACTGAAGCCAACTGAGAGGGATCGGCCCTCAATTTCAATTTTGCATCATCTGGCAGGCCCAAAATCATGATGAGGTCACAAAAGGGCATAACCTCCAGTGAAAGGGTGGCTACTCCAAGGCAATTGCCTATTCTGCCTATAAAGAAGTCTGCTCTTGCCTTTAATGCAGAGCCAGAGGAATTAAACATGCTTTATTGATTTATTTATTTTATTGTGACAATTGTTTGCCATTTACTTTAGGCATCATAATGGAGTACAATAAAAACATCTTATAAAATAACATAATTCTACTTGTAAAAAGTACAGTGTAACCCCCACAAGGGGTTACATTTTTTTTACCTGAGAGGGTGTTTTTACAGCATTGGCAGTTGTTGAGTGTCTCATTTGAGGGGAGCTAGAGTATGTTTTGATCCGGATTGGATCTTTGATGGGAGAGGAGTTGGTCCGAGACGAAAAGTAAATGCATGAGAAAAGATCCGGAGCGGATCAGGCGGATCCGGATCTCTCGGATCAAGAGATTGGTATTGTAGCGGCGGAACGCCACCAAACCAATTACACCAGGAGTCTTTATCAAGGTTCAAGCCAGTTTATTGTATACAAGGCAGTCTAAAAGTGACAGAGCCCCGCTTTAGCGGAAACATGTTCATTTTATACAGCCAAAACATTTTGCTACATGAAAACATTCTATTGGTCTCATGCTAATTTCTACAAACTTTCTATTGGTCTGACATTTCCCTGAATTTGACCAATCAGGATCTATGCCCTTTGCTCTGCTTTCTCCAGTTAGCTGAACAATGGCTTGGTTCAAACCTGGTTACTTTCCTTCATCAAGGTCATATCTAGCTCCTAAAATGTGTAAGTAACAATTCTGGAGTAACGATTTAACATACAGGCATTGTATTCACTTTGTGCAAACTTTGCTATAGCAGCATTTCATTCTAAAGCAATATTCAATTCTGTCTTTTAATTTTATGTCTCAGCACTACTGAAATCCAGGCTTGGTTCTGAGGCCTGTCATTTTTCAGGTTCAGGCTTATGGCCTAGTCTATAGGTCTTGGCTACCACATTCCTCCCTTTGATTATTCTCACCCAGAATGTTAAGATGGGTGAGAAACAAATCACTTATACTTGAGTTGTTGCCATGTTATGTGGTATAGGCTGATAGCGTCTTATAGCTAGAAGCTTAGCAGTTGTCTTTCTTTCTACAATATTCTCAATGATTGTAGATATATTACGTAGGCAGAGGGGTAAAATGCATGGAAGTATTAAACATGTTATTGCTACTAGTGCTGCAATTACCGCAAGTGTTTTCAGGCCACCAAACATTGAGAACGCAGAACCAAACCATCCATTTAACTCTAGTCCATGCCAGGTCTGAACTGGTATGTATGTTTGTTTGCGCATATGTTCTGCAATTTCTTCTACTACATGACCTTCATTATCTATTTGTAAACAACAATTGGTTAAATTCAATTTTCCACATACTCCTCCTTCAGCTGCTAGTAAATAATCAAGTGCTAAACGGTTTTGATATATAGCTGTACGCATTTGAGTACTTTGCCTGGCTAAGAGCGTTAATGCTCTACTTGTTTCATTAGTTATTATTTCTACAACAGCTTGCAAACGTATAATTCTATTCAACATATAAACTGGGGTACGATATCCCCATGTGCCATCTTGCTCCCAAGTGGCAGGTCCATATTAGGAAATAATTCTTTCAGGTGGCCACTCATCCGTACCACCCCATTTGTCCCATTGACCTATTTTTAAGGCTTCTCTTTTCTGTCTTGTTCTGTATATTGGGTATCCTAGCTGTTCTCCCTGGGTAGTGGATAGAAGAAAGAAGGACAGTCTTATTGTTCCCAATACACATTCTCCTCCCCAATTAGGAGGAAGTTTAGCATATGCTCTAGTTCCACAAATCCAGTAAAGCCCTGATGGAGTTTGCCAGGTATTAGGTCATACTAGATTTGTCCATAACTTAGCAAGTTCAGGAAAAATAACTAGAGGATTGTTGGGTTCAGGATCTTTTACTTTTTCGTTGAGGCATTATAAAACTTCTGGCTGAGACAGACCAGCTGTCCAACCTTTGCAGTAAATTGTGGCCCAATACGTGCAAAACATAGACGTCCCACAATGGGGTTAGCTAATACCCATTCACTTGTAGCTTTATGAATATTTGTATAATTATATGATACAGAAAAATTTAATTCTTGTGCTTCCCATGGCCATTGATCTCCCATTTTAGTTCCTCCACAGAAGTAACAATTAGTTATATTGAGACTGGTTACTACGGCTCCAGCTAATTCAAGAAACAAATTCTGTGCGGCATGAGGAACTTCAAACTGTGATTTCATAGTTTCATAGAATGTATGGTGTATTCTATATGGTGATGATACATGAGTTTTAGTGTTAAGTTGTATATATACAAATGTTCCAGGATCTGATCCTCCCGCTGCTATGCGTAAGCCAAATCTATATCCTTGTTTCCATTGACTAGGATTTCTGACCAGGAGCCTTAAAGGATTACAGGCACCTTTCTTACATGTCTTTGGATTAGATAAAGACAGTTTTTCTGAATTGGCTCTACGATTATCTCCTTCCTTTCCTGTAGGGCTACCTGACCATGTAGCATAGTATACACATTCCCATTTTGGACAGTAATAATCAGCTTTTGAAGGTTTACCATAATGTGTTGGAGAGTGTACCCCTGTACATATTCCCCATTTATATGCTCCTTCAGGACACATATAATTATCATCAACATAATAATTTCTCTCCCAAGTCCCACATTTCTGATTATAGTTTCTGTTTATAGCATCACAAGCATCAAAGTATAAAGCTGCAGTTTTTGTAGGGTCTTCAAGTTGTTGAGTAGCATTTAAGAGAGCTCCATCTTCATCATTCCATCGTATTTTTAGCACATAATAGGATGGATTCTGTCGTGGGTGAAAACAAGTTCTGCTCTTTCCTTTTGTGCAAATGTTCAGTTCCGTGCCATTATATATGCATTGACTTACTATACCTGTACAAGTATAGTAGGTGTGATAAAGCAAAGTCTGTGTAATCTTTTCTCCAGTACGGGTAGTAGTTATGCATGCAACACAGGGTGGCAAGGCAAAAGTCAGTTCAAAGCATCTCAAGGCTGCTATCAAGATGAAACAATAGAGAATCATGATGAAAAGTCTCTGAAGAATTAG
This sequence comes from Ichthyophis bannanicus, assembly GCA_033557465.1. Classification (NCBI taxonomy): domain Eukaryota; kingdom Metazoa; phylum Chordata; class Amphibia; order Gymnophiona; family Ichthyophiidae; genus Ichthyophis; species Ichthyophis bannanicus. The sequence continues at coordinate 598,475,275 of CM066032.1, forward strand.
TGCAAGTCTTCGAAAAACTAGTGCAACTGTTGATAATTCTTGACCACGAAGTCTTCTTCTTCTTTACTGTACATTGACCTGTTTTGCTCTCAGTAGCATGCAACAGGTGTAGTGTTGATTGTAGATCCTCAAGCTTCCGCTGTACATGACCTTACCAATATCATTGGTAGGTGTGTAGAGCTGTAGATTCCAACGTATTTCAACAAACACAGTCCTTTTAGTTTGCACTGTTGATCAAAATGGCACAAAGATTTTCAAATAATATAGTCCATAATACAGTCTCTTTCTGTTGATAATAATCTCTTCAGAATAAACAAATAGTCTCTTGGGATTCAGGATTTCTATATTGGCACAGTCTCTTTTAAAAATTTCCTGAATTTTGCAATTTGCTTGTCTTTGTAAAGTTAGCCGCAATGGAACTTCTGGATCATGTTCTGATGTCCACTGGTCTGGCTCTGGAGCAGCTGCTGATTTCACTCAGCTGTGATGAATCCAGGGTTCGAGTTCTGCAACTTTCACTGCTGTAGGTGTTGACAGGATGACGACATATGATTCTCTCCAGTATGGTTCCAACAGTGTCTTCTTCCAGTCTTTGACCCACACTGAAGTACCGGGCTTGTAAGGATGCAGCGGTTCAGTCAGGTTGATGGGTAATTGGTCTTGTACCCATTTGTGAAGATTCTGCAAAATAGAACTTAGTGCTAATAGTTCTTGCCTAGTAATTTCAGATCCTATCTGCTTCATATCCCCTTTGATCCCTTTAACAATAGGTGAAGGTCTACCATACAAAATCTCATAGGGAGAAAGTCCTAATGACTTAGTAGGTGCTGAGCGTATCCTTAAAAGAGCTATTGGAAGTACCTGTGGCCATTTTAAATGTGTTTCCTGACAAAGTTTGGACAATTGAGATTTCAGAGTTCTATTCATTCGCTCTACTTTCCCTGAACTCTGAGGTCTGTATGCTGTGTGTAACTTCCATTGTATCTGTAGAGCTTTAGCTAACTGTTGAGTTACTTGGGATATAAATGAGGGCCCATTGTCTGACCCTATGACTAATGGTATTCCAAATCTTGGAACAATTTCACGAAGTAGGACTTTAGTGACCTCTCTGGCTTTCTCAGTCCTGGTGGGAAAAGCTTCTACCCACCCAGAGTAGGTACACACTAGAACAAGCAAGTAACGGTATCCATTTGCTTTTGGCATTTCAGTAAAGTCCACTTAAAAATTACTCATGGGAGTAACTCCTGTTGATTGAATTCTTATTGGTAGATTAGGACCTTGCTTGGCATTGTTTTTGGCACATGTTTTACATTGACGAGCTACTGAAGCTGTCAAAGGTCCCAACAAAGAAATATAAAAATGAGGTTTCAAAGCTTTTGTCATTGCAGTTTTTCCATAATGTGTTGCTTGATGAAATGCTTGAACAAAGGCTAAACTTAATGCTTCAGGAATCACTATTTGTCCAGGAGGTTGACTCCCCTCCTGTGGTGGAAGTTCTATCCATCCATTTCTGAGTACTCCTCTTTCTTGTTCACAATAATAGTCCAATTCTTTTGCAGTATATCTGGGATCCCATGAATTAAGAGGTACAGGAAATAGAACTGCTTGAATTGTAGTATTCTGAGTTAGAGTCTGTCCGGTAATGGCTGCTTTACGAGCAGAGGCATCTGCAAATCTGTTCCCTTGTGCAATTTCTCCTTTTCCTGCTTGATGTCCTCGACAGTGCATAACTGCAACTTTCTCAGGGGCCCTTACAGCATCTAACAATGTCAATATCTCTGGGCCATATTTGATAGATTTTCCTCCTGAAGTTATCAATCCCCGCTCTCTGTACAAGGCTCCATGAGCATGCAATGTTGTGAATGCATACTTAGGATCTGTGTATACATTTATACAGAGTCCTTTTCCAAGTATTAGTGCTCTTGTGAGTGCTATCAATTCTGCTTTCTGTGCTGATGTTCCTGAGGCTAGGGCTGAAGATTCAATTACAAGATTCAGGGTTACTACTGCATATCCAGCACAACGATGTCCATTGACTACAAGACTGCTTCCATCCACGAAGAAAGTTTGTTCTGGATCTTCAAAAGGTACATCTGTCAGGTCTGGTCGACTTGAGAATACAGTATCCATGACTTCTATGCAGTCATGATCAGGAGGGTCAGTACCAATTGGTAACAGTGTAGCTGGGTTCAAGGCCTGACTGACCATCAATTGCAATCGAGGATTTTCACACAACATGCTCTGGTACTTTAGCATTCGTGAGTTGGTGAACCAGTAATTTCCTTTGTGATCCATAAGGGTTTGAACAGAATGTGGCACTATTACACAGAGATTTTGTCCTAGAGTGAGCTTGTCTGCTTCAGTTACTAGAAGTGCTGTAGCTGCGATGGCTCTCAGACAAGGTGGCCATCCTTTTGCAACAATGTCCAATTGCTTAGATAGATACGCTACAGGTCGCTGCAAAGATCCAAGTGGCTGAGTCAACACTCCTAAGGCATTTCCTTGTGACTCATGAACATATAGACGAAATGGCTTCTGTACATCTGGTAGTCCAAGGGCTGGTGATGTCATCAGGGCTGTCTTCAGAGTCTTGAATGCTGTTTCTTGTTCAGGTCCCCATTCTAATGGAGATTGTTCCAATCCTTTGATGGCTTGATATAGTGGTTTTGTAATTAGAGCAAAGTTAGGTATCCATATTCGACAGTATCCTACTGCACCTAAAAAAGCTCTTACCTGTCTTCTGGTAGTTGGAATTGGAATGCTGCATACTGCTTCTTTGCGTTCTGGTCCCAGTCGTCGTGTTCCATTGGATAGCTGGAAACCTAAATATTTGACTTCTTTTTGGCATAGCTGTGCTTTTGCTCTGGAGACTTTGTATCCTGCTTCATTCAAGAGATGTAGAAGTTCACTTGTGGCTTGCAAACATTCTTCTTCTGAGTTGGCGGCAATCAGCAAATCATCTACGTACTGAAGAAGAATTCTCTCTCCTGGGATAACTGGATAACTTGATAAATCCTTGCTGAGTGAAGTACTAAAGATTGTTGGTGAATTTTTGAATCCTTGTGGTAATCTTGTCCAGGTAAGTTGGCCTCCTCTTCCTGTTGTTGGATCTCTCCATTCAAATGCAAATAAAAGCTGACTGGCAGGGGCAAGCCATATACAGAAGAAAGCATCCTTTAAATCTAGAACAGTGAAGTGAGTAGCTTCAGTATGAATTAATCCCAGCAGTGTGTATGGATTTGGTACTACTGGATGTATAGTTTCAATTGCATCATTGACTCTTCTCAGATCTTGTACTGGTCTGTAGTCACCTCCAGGTTTCTTGATTGGAAGTAAAGGAGTATTCCATGATGACTGGCATTCTTTTAGTAATCCATGTTTCAATAATCTCTTCAAATGGATATGAATTCCTTCTATTGCTGGTCGTGGAAGAGGATATTGCTTCACATGCACAGGTTCTGCTCCTGATTTGAGAGTTACAAGAATTGGGGCTATATTCTTTGCTAGGCCAGGTGGATTATCTTCTGCCCATACTCCAGGTGGTGCTGAAATTTCAAAAGGAATAGTTGCTTTCTTGGCAGGAAAAAATGCTGTAGAATCTCCATTCTTCTTCTCGTGGAACTGTTAGTGTCATTAACCCTGCAGGTTTGGGATTTGTGTTTACAGACATTTGCATTTCTCCTTCTTCAGTGAAAGTTATCTGTGCCTGCAGTTTAGCAAGCATGTCTCAACCTAAAAGTGGAATAGGGCATTCTGGTATGTATAAAAATTGATGTGTTATCTTTTGTCCTCCTAATTCACACATGCGATTCTGTAAAAATGGTTTATTTGCTTTTGTCCCAGTGGCTCCAACAATAGTGACAGTTCGTTTAGATAAAGGAGCTACTGATTTTGCTACTACTGAATGTTCAGCTCCTATATCTATCATAAAGTTCATGTATTGATCCCCTATCTTCATGCAGACCATAAGCTCTTGGGGACCCAGAGTAAACTCAGAACCCGGTCTGTCCTAATCTTCATCACTATTATATTCTGCTTCTGGGACTGCAACTGCTTCAATAGCCTCTTCTCTTTTTTGCTGAAATTGCATACGACCTGTTCCTGCTTGATTCTGATTATGCCCTCTTCCTCTCCAACTCCCTCCTCCCCTCTGTGAGGTAGTGTTTCTCTGCGGGCACTCATTTCTCCAGTGCCCCTCCTCTTTGCAATAGGCACATTGGTTCTCACCTAGTGGGGGTAGGCTATTTCCTCGACTCCTTCCACGCCCTCTCATTCTTCTGTTGGAAAAACTTCTCCCTCGCTGTTCTACCAAAGCTGTAGCTAAAAAATCTGCTTTCTTTTTCATTTTCCATTCACATTCTTTCTCTCTTTCATTATCACGATTTATAAATACTTTTTGAGCAACTTCCATCAATTGCGCTGTATTCATGCCTGCAAAGCCATCCATTTTCTGCAATTTTTGTTTAATATCCCCTTGGGATTGACTTACAAAAGCTGCATTTACCATGCGCAAATTTTCCATGGCTGCTGGATCATATGGGGTATACAGTCTATATGCTTCAGATAATCGCTCATAAAAAGCTGCAAGAGATTCAGTTGGACTTTGTATTACTTCCGCTACTTTTCAATATTCATTGCTTTTTGGCCTCCCTTTTTTAGGCCTTGTAATAGGGCTTGGCGAAACTGTGTTAAAGCTCTCGCCCCCCTTCACTATTTGGATCCCATCCAGGATCTTCGTTTGGAAAAGCTGCCGCTGCTGCCAGCTGAGGATTTAAATTAGCTCTTTCAACAAAGTTTTCTTCTAACCACTTAGTGGATGCCTGCACAATTCTCACTCTTTCTTCAGCAGTAAATAAAGTAGACAAGAGCTGACGACAATCTGACCAGGTAGGCTGGTGTGTTTGCATAATACTGCTCATTAATTCAGTTAAATCTTGAGGCTTGCTAGTATAGGATGCATAATGTGTTTTCCAATTTAACAAATCAGTTGTAGAAAATGGTACATAAATCAGGCTGGTAGGTCCTAAAGCCATCTGTCCCTGATCGTCCCTGATAGGCAGGCCAGGTACCTGACGTAGGGTCATTACTTTTTTACTGGCACCGCCAATACTTCTTAAATCGTATGTTTTCTGAGAAAAACTTTCTATAGCTGCAGGAGATTCTATACTTGTGGATGATTCTGAACTCTCAGTTTCGTCAGTAGTCTGTCTCCCTGAAGTGCTAGGACTTTCAATCGGGGAGGTCTGCCCTTCCCCCAGCCGCAGAGGCGGCACATCAGGTCTAGGCAGTGCTAGTGTAACAGAATGCTGCAGTGATCATGTTAGAATTTCTGGAGACTCTGGGGCAGAGTATATAGGCAATCCCCCCTTCCCGGGTTTCTGTTCAGCTGTCTCTAATCCTCTTGCTAGCATAATTTTTCTTAACTCATAATACTGCCTTATCCAGGGTGGCTGCTTCTCACAAATATCTAACCAAGAGTCTATGTAAGGAAACTGATCTGGATAGCGTTCTCTCACACTCTTATGCACAGAAGAAATAATTCTCACGGGGCCATGCACTGTTTATTAACGGCCACTCTCTTTCACAAAGCACAGCCATTCTATTAGGAGACATTGTAATACCATAATCCCCAGTAAAACCTTTATTAAAGTTCTTGATCATGATTTCTAACGGAGTTTGCGTAGACTCTATCCCACCCATTTTACGTGTAATGTGGTGCGTCTGTACTACATAATCACGTACAACAAATTATTACTTCAAACAGTAGGAGAGGGAGGTCGAACTGTGGGGTAAGGGGTCCTCACAGCTCTGGAGACAGATAGGGACACAAACAGCAATCACTTCCTCTGTTTTGCGACCTAGACGCGGTCGCCCGGCAAGGAACTGCGCTAGTCCAGAGTCCACTCTCGCTCGGCCTTGTCAAGACCTCTCACTCACACATCTCTCACACAAACACAATTGCATTTCCCAAAAGCCCAATCCTGACTATCTAGGCTTACCAAAATTTTACCATTACCATTAATCATGATTTTTTTTACCAGAAGGAGTCAGTGGTTTCCTCTTGCGCTCTTAATAGCCCTTGCAAGAGTACTCGGACCGCTCCGGATGTGATCAGTGTCCTTTTACCATTTTTCCCATTACCATATGGTTCCAGGTTCCAGTACTGTCTGACTTAATAATATAAAAACTCTATACTCACCCAGATCTGGTACCCGTCCCCCAAGCCAGCGCATGGGTTGAAGCCTGGACTCCCCTCCTCGGGTTCGAAGGTGTTGGCCTAGCCAGACCCAACGCCTGTCGAGGCTAGAACCCTCTCTGATGCAATGGACCGGTTGGCGCCTGAGAATTCACACGTCGGTCAGACGCGGTCCCAACCAGGCCAAACCTTGAGGCGAATTTCGTGGTAAATCAGTTTGATCACTCTCTACCACTACACCTTCCCGGCCAATGCACCAAGAATATGTAGCGGCGGAACGCCACCAAACCAATTACACCAGGAGTCTTTATCAAGGTTCAAGCCAGTTTATTGTATACAAGGCAGTCTAAAAGTGACAGAGCCCCGCTTTAGCGGAAACATGTTCATTTTATACAGCCAAAACATTTTGCTACAAGAAAACATTCTATTGGTCTCATGCTAATTTCTACAAACTTTCTATTGGTCTGACATTTCCCTGAATTTGACCAATCAGGATCTATGCCCTTTGCTCTGCTTTCTCCAGCTAGCTGAACAATGGCTTGGTTCAAACCTGGTTACTTTCCTTCATCAAGGTCATATCTAGCTCCTAAAATGTGTAAGTAACAATTCTGGAGTAACGATTTAACATACAGGCATTGTATTCACTTTGTGCAAACTTTGCTATAGCAGCATTTCATTCTAAAGCAATATTCAATTCTGTCTTTTAATTTTATGTCTCAGCACTACTGAAATCCAGGCTTGGTTCTGAGGCCTGTCATTTTTCAGGTTCAGGCTTATGGCCTAGTCTATAGGTCTTGGCTACCACATTATCCCACCCTGTGAAGTAGCGTTTGAGAGTTATTGCAGGTGGAGGTGAAAGCTGAGACTCCAATTTGATTTTAAAAGGGAGGTTGGATTTCAGAGGGTTTTTTTTGGTAAGGTTAAACTGGTGAAATGTCATAGCGGAGTGCTGTTTTGAGTTAGAAACCTGAGAAAACAGGGTTTAATGGTCAGTCGGTAATTGTTGGGAAAGGGATAATTTCTTTTGGAATTTATGTTATTTTTCCTGTTTAAATTCAACATAGAATTTTGATACCATTATTTCTTATGGGAGTTTTAAAAGATAAAAATGGAGATTGTAGCTGCAAAATAGAATTCGTGGCAACTGTTGTTATTAGAATACTGGTGCAAGCATGCTTTTTATTGGCTGTAGGTTTTCTGATGATGTCATTTTTTGAGTTAGTGTTGCCTGGGGTTACGGCTGAGAAGATGGAGAAGTGAAGAACTGTTTGTGAGAGTGAGCAGTTGGTTATTATAGGATTTCTTATAAAGGTTGAAGATTTGCTTTCAAAGTAGGAAAATATGGTTGAGTGTAGCAGCAGAGCGCAGACAAACCAATAATACCAGGAGTCTGTTCAGAAGGTCCAAATCATTTATTTGTGCACAAGTCTCAAGCAAAGTCAATTCAAAATGGCTGAGCGATGTTCTCTGGCAATACAACAACTTTTATAGACTTTTGCTCCATTCTAGGTATAGAAAAACATTTCATTGGTCCCGGTAACCTCCCGTACCCCTTCTATTGGTCCCGGTACTGATATGATTATCCAATTATGTTCTTTCAGTGGGCTCAGCACCTGCTTACCCCCCTTCTAGTCTCAATTACAATGGCCAGTTCACCAACTTGTTACTTTCCTACTTCCAAGGCCACTCAGCTAGTTTGTACGTGTAGGGAAGCAGGGCTCTGTAACTTCTCTGTCAGCAGTTTTAAACATAAATTCTGTATTTTTCCATCTGTTCTGCTTGTCTAAGCTTAATTCAATACTTTTACTGAGTTCTAATTCTACAGCAGCATATTGGGGGATGTGCAATTCCTACGGGCCTCTTCACAAGCTTCATTTACAGGTCAAGCTAGTTAGGCTTACTGGCTTATGTCAGACACTGTGGATCACAGGCCTTCACCTGCCACATTCCCCCCTTTGATTAATCTCACCCTATTACTTAATAAGGTGTGAGAATTAAATCACTTCAAAATAGTTATACTATGGTCATAGGATTCTGACTATATGCAGGAGGTTTTGGTTGGTATAAGGCCATAATCTTAGTTGCGGTCTTCCGCTCTACTGTACTTTCAATAGCACTATGAATAGAACGCATACAACATGGGATTATACATGGTAACAGTAAAATAACAGCAATAATTATTAGTACTAATATAAGGAAAGTTTTAAGTCCTCCCAGCCATGAGAAAAGGTTAGCAAACCAGTTAGGAAACTTCAGTGAGTGCCAAGTCTGTACTGGCACATAAGCATGTTTTTGCATATCCTTAGCAAGTTCTTCAACTACTTGACCCTTATCATCTATTTTTAAACAACAATTGGTTAAATTCAGCTTACCACATACTCCTCCTTCAGCTGCTAACAAATAATCAAGTGCTAAGCGATTTTGATATATAGCAGTGCGCATCTGAGTACTTTGTCTAGCTAAAAGTGTAAGAGCTTGGCTAGTTTCATTGGTTATTATTTCAACTACTGCTTGTAAGCGAATAATACGATTAATCATATAGACTGGGGTTCGATAGCCCCACATACCATCATCATTCCAAGTGGCAGGCCCATAATATTCAATGATTCTTTCTGGCGGCCAATCATCACCCTTCCATTTTTCCCACTTGCCTACTTGGAGGGGTGCTCTCTTCTGTCTCAGTGCTCTTTTGTGTCTGTGGGTAGTGTATACTGGGTATCCTAATTGTTCTCCATGTTCTGTGGTAGGAGGAAGAAAGAAGGTCTGATGGTTCCTAAGACACATGCTCCTCCCCAATGTGGCGGGAGTCGAGCATACGTTCGGTTTCCACAGATCCAATACAGGCCAGGTGGGGCTTGCCAAGCATGGGTTTTGGCAAGATTAGTCCATAAATCAGCAAGTTCAGGAAATCTGGCTAATGGATTAGGAGGTTCAGGGTTTTTGACTCCTGACCAACATGACGTCTTTTTGGTAGTGTCATTATAGAATTTCTGGCTAAGACAGACCAGCTGTCCTACCTGTTGGGTGAACTGAGGTCCAGTTCTGGTATAGCAAAGACGTCCAACAATTGAGTGCGCTAACACCCATTCGCTAGTAGTCTTGTGTAATTCAGTCTGATTGTAAGTTAGAGAATAATTTAATTCTTGAGCTTCCCATGGCCACTGGTCACCCATCTGGGTTCCGCCACAGAAATAACAATCTGAGATTTTAAGACTAGATACTACTGCTCCAGCTAATTCTAAGAATAAATTCTGAGAAGGATGAGGGATCTCAAACTTATTTACATGCATGGCCTCATAGAAGGTGTTATGGATGTGATATTTAGATGACTTGTGGGCTTGGGTGTTCAATCTTATATACACAATGGTTCCTGGATCTGATCCGGAACCTGCGATACGTAAACCAAACTTGTATCCTTGTTTCCATACATTAGGATTACGTATCCATAATTGTAAAGGGTTACAAGCACCTTTCTTACATTTGTCATCTGTTTTTGACTTAGAGTGGTCACTCGATTATCTATCTTTTCTTCTACTATACCATCATTCCATGTAGCATAAAAAACACATTCCCAATTTGGGCAATAGTAATCTGCTGCTGTGGCAGTACTATATGAATCCTTTTTACCTGTACACTTTCCCCATCCTGTGGCACCTTCTGGGCACATATACTTATGGTCATTTCGATATGCTTTTTCCCAGGTACCACATTTGGAGCGACTATCTCTATTTATAACATCACATGCATCAAAATTCAAAACAGCAGGTCTACTAATATCTCTAAGTGGTTGTGTGGCATTAATTATAGGTCCATCTGCATCCTTCCATCGTATTTCCAACGTGTAATAGGATGGATTCTGATGCGGATTATAGCATACTCTAGATTTACCTTTAGTGCAAACATTTAGTTCAGTGGTGTTATAAATACACCGAGTCACTTTACCAGTGCAGGTATAGTAAGAATGGTAAATCAAAGTCTGAGTTACTTTCAGTCCAGTTCGAGTGGAAGTAATGCAAGCAGTGCATGGAGGTAAGGCATGAGTCAGTTCAAAGCCTCCAAAACAGGCAACCAGGGCAAAGCAAAGGTAAAGATACATGTTGATTGGAGTTCTTCTGAATCCTCAGCTTGCAGATCTTGACCACGACGTTCTTTTCTTCGTCCCGTTCGCTAATAAAGCAATTCAACGGGTGCTGAGTGTTGATTGAAGATCCTCAAGTTGTCCATCACACATTAACCAACTTAGCAATTTCAGTTGGCTTTTAAAGTATGGTCAATCAATGTAGCATCAAAGTAGTGTGTAAAATCACACACATGAGGTTCGTTAAAAACAAACTCTTGCTGTATGGAAAACAGCAATCCTCTTCGAAAGACTTGGCTACTGCAAGGCACTGTGACAGAGTGTTTAAGCTGCTGGTTGCCGTCTCAGAGTAACTCGCAAAGGTGCATCAGGATGCTGTTCTGCTGTCCACTGCTCAGGTTCAGGATCAGCTGCGGGCTTGACTCTGCTGTGGTGGATCCAGGAATCGATTTCTGCTACCTTTACTGCAGTTGGGGTAGACAGGATGACGGTGTATGGTCCCTTCCAATGGGGTTCTAACGGTATCTTCTTCCAATCTTTGATCCACACCGAGGTACCAGGCTGGTAGGGATGCAAAGGTTCCATCAAGTTGATAGGCAACTGGTCTTGGATCCACGCATGGAGAGTCTGCAGAACAAAACTAAGAGCTAGGAGTTCTTGCCTGGTTATTTCTGAACCAATTTGGGCTAGACTTCCTGTAATTCCCTGCACTATTGGTGGGGGCTTACCATACAGAACTTCAAAAGGGGAAAAACCTGTTGACTTCACAGGAGCTGAGCGTATTCTGAGTAAAGCTATTGGGAGCACTTGGGGCCACTTCAGGTGTGTCTCCTGACAAAGCTTAGACATTTGGGCTTTTAGGGTACGATTCATTCGCTCAACTTTCCCTGAACTCTGGGGTCTGTATGCAGTGTGAAGCTTCCATTGTATCTGCAAAGCTTTTGCTAGCTGTTGAGTAATCTGGGAGACAAATGAGGGCCCATTGTCTGACCCTATTACTGCTGGAATTCCAAACCTAGGGACAATCTCTCTCAGTAAAACTTTGCTGACTTCCCGAGCTTTTTCAGTTCTGGTTGGGAAGGCTTCTACCCACCCAGAGAAAGTACAGACTAATACTAATAAGTAGTGATATCCATTGGCTTTTGGCATTTCAGTAAAATCAATTTGCAGGTGGTGCATGGGGGTTACACCTCCTGACTGAACTTGGGGTGCTGGTGTGAGACCTTGCTTGGCATTATTTTTGGCACAAATTAGACATTGGCGTGCTACTGAAGCTGATATGGTCGTCAACATGGTAATGTAGAAATGTGGTCTGAGTGCTTTTTCCATAGCACTTTTCCCATAGTGGGTGGCCTCGTGAAAGGCTTTGACAAAGGATGGTCCTAACAATTCGGGAATTACTATTCATCCTGGGGGTTGACTGCCCTCTGCTGGTGGCAGCTCAATCCATCCATCTTTCAGTACTCCATCTTCCTTGTTACAGTAGTAATCTAATTCTTTGGTGGTATATCGTGGTGTCCATAAGTTCAAAGGTACTGGAAACAATGCTGCCTGCATTGGCATGGCTTGTGGTGTAATTTGTCCTGTCATAGCGGCCTGTCGTGCTGAGGCATCTGCAAACCTATTTCCTCGGGCAACTTCTCCTTTTCCTGCTTGATGTCCTCTGCAATGCATGACAGCTACACGAGTTGGGGCCCATACTGCATCAAGTAACATCAGTATCTCGGGGCCATACTTGACTGATTTTTCTCCAGATGTGATGAGCCCTCGTTCCTTATAGAGAGCTCCATGGGCATGTAGGGTAGTGAAGGCATATTTGGAATCTGTATATACATTCAACACAGGTTTTGCACCTAGTAATAGTGCTCGAGTAAGTGCTATCAATTCTGCTTTCTGGGCTGATGTGCCTGAGGCTAGAGCTGATGACTCTACGACTTCATGTTGAGTGACAACTGCATATCCGGCACAGCGTCGTCCATTGAGGATGAGACTGCTTCCATCGACGTAATAGATTTGGTCAGGATTGTCTATGGGCACATCTGTCAGGTCAGGTCGGCTGGAGAATACAGTATCCATGACTTCGATACAATCATGTTCTGGGAGTTCTTCACTAACAGGTATCAATGTGGCTGGATTCAAGGCATGACTCACTTCCAGTTGTATCTGTGGGTTTTCACATAACATGCTCTGATATTTTAACATTCGGGAATTGGTGAGCCAATGATTTGCTTTCTGTTCCATGAGGGCAAGGACTGCATGTGGCACAGTGACTCGTAGATTCTGTCCTAGTGTGAGCTTGTCTGCTTCACTCACTAACAATGCTGTAGCTGCGACTGCTCTCAGGCAAGGTGGCCATCCCTTGGCCACAGTGTCCAATTGTTTCGATAGGTATGCTACAGGTCGCTCCCAATTTCCCAATTTCTGAGTCAACATGCCTAAGGCATTTCCCTGTGCTTCATGTACAAACAAGTGGAAAGGCTTGTGAACATCTGGTAGTCCAAGGGCTGGTGATGACATCAATTCTTCCTTTAACATCTTGAAGGCTGTATCCTGCTCGGGTCCTCACTCCAGTGGCGACTTTTCTTCTCCTTTTGTGGCTTCATACAGTGGCTTGGCAATTTGGGCAAAGTTGGGAATCCAGATTCGGCAATATCCTGCTGCTCCCAGAAAGGCTCTGACTTGCTTTCTGGTTGTTGGGGTTGGAATTCTACATACTGCTTCTTTTCTTTCTCTGCCTAATTTTCGGCTTCCTTGGGTTATACGAAAGCCCAAGTATTTCACTTCCTTTTGGCATAGTTGTGCTTTTGCTCTGGAAACTTTGTATCCAGCTTCATTTAGTAACTGCAAGAGATCTTTAGTGGCTTGTATACACTCACTTTCTGATACGGCAGCTATCAGCAGATCGTCCACGTATTGGAGAAGCACTCTCTTCCCCGGGGCCACTGGATAGCTTGAAAGGTCTTGATTCAGTGCAGCACTAAAGATGGTAGGCGAATTCTTGAATCCTTGGGGTAGTCGTGTCCAAGTGAGTTGGCCCCCTCTTCCAGAGATGGGGTCCTGCCATTCAAATGCAAACAATATCTGACTTACGGGGGCTAATCTTATGCAAAAGAATGCATCTTTTAGATCTAGTACAGTAAAGTGGGTAGCTTCAGCAGGTATCAGTCCTAGAAGAGTGTAAGGATTGGGTACTACTGGATGTATGGTTTCAACTGCTTCATTCACTCTCCTTAGATCTTGCACTGGGCGGTAGTCATCTGTTCCAGGTTTTTTTACTGGCAAAAGTGGAGTGTTCCATGGGGATTGACATACTTTTAGTAGGCCATGTTCTAGTAATCTTTGCAAGTGGCGATGGATGCCTCCAATTGCAGCTCTTGGGAGAGGGTACTGTTTGACATGTACTGGTGTAGCACTAGGCTTAAGGGTTACAATTACTGGAGCTATATGTTTGGCTAGGCCTGGAGGACTACCTTCTGCCCATACTCCAGGTGGTGCATCAATGCTTTTCAAAGTTTGTTCAAAATAGGTGTCTTGGACAGAATCATCAATGTAATATCTCCATTCTTCTTCTCGGGGAACTGTAAGCAGCATTATTCCTGCTGGTTTGGCTTGGGAATTTACTGTCATTTGCATTTCTCCTCTTTCGGAGAAGGATATTTGGGCTTGTAGCTTGGCTAACATATCTCGTCCCAGTAGTGGCACTGGACATTCAGGCATGTAAAGGAATTGATGAGTTATTTGCTGTCCTCCTAGACTGCATATACGATTCTGAAGAAAAGGTTTTATAGCTTTGGCACCAGTTGCTCCTACAATGGTGACTGCTTTTGTAGAAAATGGGGCTATCTTTTTGTCTACTACTGAATGTTCTGCTCCAGTATCAACCATAAAGTTCATAACTTGGTCTCCTATTTGTATTCCGACCATAGGCTCCTGGAGACCTAAAGCAAACTCGGAGCCCGGTCTGTCCTAATCCACGTCATCTTCATCATGGGCTGTCGTAGCCAATGCTTGTATGGCTCCTCCTCTTTCTCGCTGGAATTATTCTCGATTGGCTCCTCCGCGGTTTCGGGGACGGCCTCGTCTTTCTTCTCTCCACTGATGATTGTTTTCGTCATCTTGCTGGGCGTCTTCGAGTTGCGGGCATGCATCTCTCCAATGTCCTTCCTCCCTGCAGTAGGCACATTGGTTTACGCCTAGTTGGGGCCGGCTTCCACTTCGGCCCCGCCCCCTTCCTCTGCTCCGTCGACTAGGGGTACCTCCCCTTTTCTGTTCAACTATGGCCGCAGCCAAAAAAATCAGCTTTCTTCTTCATCTTTCGATCACATTCTCTCTGCCTTTCATTATCACGATTCACATACACTTTATGAGCGACTTCCAATAACTGAGTTGTATTCATGCCCGCAAACCCATCTAATTTTTGTAATTTACGTCTAATGTCTGGTTGAAACTGATTTACAAAAGCAGAATTCACCATACATAAACTTCCTGGTGCATCGGGATCATAGGGAGTATACATTCTATATGCTTCAGTTAATCTTTCATGAAATTCTGCTGGGCTCTCATCTATACCTTGGATAACTCCTGCAACTTTGGAAAGGTTCATAGCTTTCTGGCCCCCCCTTTTCAGGCCTTGTAGAAAGCCTTGGCGAAAACGGGCTAGGGCTCTGGATCCTCTTTCTGTATTTGGATCCCATCAGGGGTCTTCATTCGGGAATTCTCTCTGGGCCGCTTCCCGATTGTCTATTCTTTCCACCCCTTGTTCTGGAGCTACAGGGTTATCCGCCAGCCAATCAATAGCTGCTTTTCTAATTCGTGTCCGCTCCTCTGTCGTAAATAGAGTGGACAGGAGCTGGCGGCAATCTGCCCATGTTGGTTGGTGGGTTTCCATAATAGTATTCACTAATTCTGTAAGCTCTAGGGGTTTATTGGTATAGGAGGCATAATGTGTCCTCCAATTTAACAAATCAGTTGTAGAGAAAGGGACATACACATAGCTTAGGGGTCCCGCTACCACTTCATTATCTTCATTCCTTACGGGCACTCCCGGGACTTGCCGTAAAGGCATCATCTTGGCAGTAGATGTCTTTTGGGATCTGAGATATATTTTCGTAACTGTCCTATCAGGGGTTATTTTCTTCTTCTCTACGTGCTTTACTTTAGATGTACATTTTACTGGCAAGCTAGTGCTGGCAACCACTTTTACACTGTCAGTATCACTTAGGGAATTTTCAGTCTCTTCCTTCTCTGTTTCTGTATCTGACTCTCCTTTTTCTGTCTCGGTAGAATCATCTTCTTCAATTAAAGGGAGCTCATCTACCTGCTCTCTGGGTAATAGCTCAGGGGTTGGGTCCCGTTCCCGCTGTCTTGGGGGCTCTGGGGCAGGACGCCGGGCTGCTCTTACTGGGCACGGGGTCTGAAGCTGTCGGGGAACCACTTCTGGGGAATCAGGATCTACCAGGATGGGCTTCTTCCTAGACTTCTTATCCTTCCCTTTCTTTCTAGGCTGTTCTATTTTCTGACTATAATCTGTCTTTGCTAACATTATTCTGCACTGTTCTTCATAACAGCGCTGCGCCCAAGGGGGCGGATCTTCACAAATACTTAACCAGGAATCTATATAAGGGTACTGATCGGGGTGCGCTATCCGCACTCTACGGTGCACTAACTGGATAATTCCTACATTAAAAGTTCCCTCTCGGGGCCAGGTAGGGTCTAGATCGGGCCACTCCCTAGTACACAAAATCTGTAAATGGGCCACAGTCATTTTAATACCATAGTCTCCAGAATATTCCTCTTTAAAATGTGCGATCATACATTCTAATGGAGTGTTCCTAGTAGACCCCGCCCCTCCCATTTCGATGTGTGCGCGCAACAACAGACAAAAGGGAAAAGGAGGGCGGACCGTGGGTAAGGGGTCCTCACGGCCCTGGAAACGTATAAGGAGAACAAATAACAAAACAAGACGACAATCGCTTCCCCCTTTTTGCGACCTGAACGCGGTCGCCCGGTCAGGAAATGCGCTACTCA
Source organism: Ichthyophis bannanicus (assembly GCA_033557465.1). Classification (NCBI taxonomy): domain Eukaryota; kingdom Metazoa; phylum Chordata; class Amphibia; order Gymnophiona; family Ichthyophiidae; genus Ichthyophis; species Ichthyophis bannanicus. The sequence continues at coordinate 598,491,576 of CM066032.1, forward strand.
GGGGTCCGCCTTCGCTTGGTCCGTGCTGCCAGACCTCTCATTCACACTTCATTCACACAATCATGCTAGCAACGTATCCCAGAATGCATTCGTTTCTATCTATTCTGACTAGTCTTATTCAATTTCCAAAATACAAGAAGATGGGGGTTTCGCCCTGCGAATACTCATGCGGGGTTACTCGGCCCGTCTTTGAGAGGTGATCAAGCTCTCTTACCAATTTCCAAATTCCAAGTTCAAATGGCAGCACTGCTCTTTCTTATCTGTCTAGACATAACAAATCAAAACTCTACTCACCGGATCCGGTCCTCAAACTTCCCAAGCAGGCGCATGAGTTGGACCTCGGACTCCCCTCACTCGGGTTCGAGGTGTTGGCTCCAGCCGGGCTCGGCACCCGCCGAGGTCCGACCAGCTCCCTCCGATGCAAGGGACCGGCGGCGCCAGGGAGCAGCCCCCGTCCGAAGGGCGCGATCCCGGCAGGACCAAACCTATAGAGGCGGAAAGTCGTGGTATATTGCCCTATATACACTCTGATTCCACAACTTCCCGGCCAACGCACCAAGAATATGTAGCAGCAGAGCGCAGACAAACCAATAATACCAGGAGTCTGTTCAGAAGGTCCAAATCATTTATTTGTGCACAAGTCTCAAGCAAAGTCAATTCAAAATGGCTGAGCGATGTTCTCTGGCAATACAACAACTTTTATAGACTTTTGCTCCATTCTAGGTATAGAAAAACATTTCATTGGTCCCGGTAACCTCCCGTACCTCCCGTACCCCTTCTATTGGTCCCGGTACTGATATGATTATCCAATTATGTTCTTTCAGTGGGCTCAGCACCTGCTTACCCCCCTTCTAGTCTCAATTACAATGGCCAGTTCACCAACTTGTTACTTTCCTACTTCCAAGGCCACTCAGCTAGTTTGTACGTGTAGGGAAGCAGGGCTCTGTAACTTCTCTGTCAGCAGTTTTAAACATAAATTCTGTATTTTTCCATCTGTTCTGCTTGTCTAAGCTTAATTCAATACTTTTACTGAGTTCTAATTCTACAGCAGCATATTGGGGGATGTGCAATTCCTATGGGCCTCTTCACAAGCTTCATTTACAGGTCAAGCTAGTTAGGCTTACTGGCTTATGTCAGACACTGTGGATCACAGGCCTGTCATAGCGGAGTGCTGTTTTGAGTTAGAAACCTGAGAAAACAGGGTTTAATGGTCAGTCGGTAATTGTTGGGAAAGGGATAATTTCTTTTGGAATTTATGTTATTTTTCCTGTTTAAATTCAACATAGAATTTTGATACCATTATTTCTTATGGGAGTTTTAAAAGATAAAAATGGAGATTGTAGCTGCAAAATAGAATTCGTGGCAACTGTTGTTATTAGAATACTGGTGCAAGCATGCTTTTTATTGGCTGTAGGTTTTCTGATGATGTCATTTTTTGAGTTAGTGTTGCCTGGGGTTACGGCTGAGAAGATGGAGAAGTGAAGAACTGTTTGTGAGAGTGAGCAGTTGGTTATTATAGGATTTCTTATAAAGGTTGAAGATTTGCTTTCAAAGTAGGAAAATATGGTTGAGTACTACTGAAATTGGTCACGTATTTTAAAAAGAAGGAAAGCTGCTTGTGGAAGTGAGAGCAGCAATGTGTTAAACAGAGCTCCTGACTGAGTTTTGTGACAGAGTGACCGGTTTGAATGTGCTTAGGAATTGCACATTTAATTACAAAGAGCTGTGTATATACTTATTTACTGTATACTTGACTTGGCTGAAAACCTTTTTTTTAAGGTAATGCTAGTAAAAGAGCTCCCTAAAAATAGGTTTCCTGTTTTGAATGGTCCAAAGGTGATCAGAATATTGGAATGACTCTGAAGTGAGGATAAGTGTAAAGTAACCTGTTCTAAAGGAAAAGAAAACTGTTGTTTACTTTATTGCATGTGGAGTAGCACTACTGAAATTGCATAGTGTACTACAAGTTAATTGTACAAAGTATGCTGTAAGGTGGAATGAATCTAGTTATTGTGGAATAGACACATAGGGGTATGTTTACTAAAGTTTCCTAACGTGCACGTCGCATTAGTCTGCAGGATGCCATATAAGGAGTGGGCGGTCCGGTCAAAAATAGCAAAACGGGATTAGTGTGTGCGCTCTTGTGCGCCGCGCACATTAGCGCATGAGTAACGCATGCGGGAAGCATAAGCAGGCACGCTGATGTGCAAACAGAGGAACAGCGCTGTAGTACAATGGTGAAGACACTGACAGATGGTGCAGGGGTCATGGGTTCAATCCCCCCCTGTGCCCAATGAATAAGGCTGGCTGAAGCACTGCCATTTATGTGTAATATTGCATTATGAGGCTTTCTAATTTTATTTTAATTACTGCTGTTAGCAAACGCACTCTCAAAGCACTGTAACATAAGGTGCTGCATAAGGCACCCCATAAGGTACCCCAGAGAGCACATTTTAAAGTGCACTGTCCGCCACGGCACCCTACAATGTTGCTGAAAGGGTGGCATATAGGGTGCCATATAAGGTCATAGCACTGTTTTTGATGGCAGCACTGTGCATTTAAACGCATGGAAAGCTTAAGTAGGTGCGCTGACATGCAAGGAGGAACAGCAGTGTAGCACAATGGTTAAGGCACTGACTGATGATACAGGGGTCATGAGTTTGATCCCCCAGTGTGCCTACTATGTAAGGCTGGCTGAGGCATCAGCTTTGACATGTAAGTGTTGTTTCCAGCTGCACTTTATTTGTATTTTATTAATTGCTGCCAGCAAACACACCCTCATGTGCCGTAACCTAAGGTGCTGCATAAGGCACCCTATAAGGCACTCCATAGGGCACATTATAAAGTGCACTATCCGCCATGGCACCCCTATAGGGCACCCTATTAGTCGCTCCATAGGATACTGTATAGTGCACCTTATATGGACGGTAACCATAAGGTGCCCTATAGGGCGCCCTATAAAGCACCCTCTGAGGCACCTTATGGGTACAGTACGCTGAGGGTGTTTTTGCTGGCAGCACTAATGTGCATTAAAAAGAGATAATGCTTTGGACAGCCCTATCAAATAACCCCACTGTGGGTTTGAACCCAGGACCTCTGGCTCCACTGGCAGTGAAGTAACCAGTGTGCTACAGCTTCTAGTAAACCCCTGGCTGGCTGCAGAAGGACTGCAAGTCACCACACAAACAGTCTGCTGTGGTCACCAGGATAGGGTTAACCCACCCATACCCATAATGCACTGCACATGCAAATCAACAGTCTACAGATGATCACAAGATGGGGTATGCACCCCCACAGCACCTCGGCCTGGTAGGGGGAACTGACCATGTGTGGTACTGGCACAGAGTAGCTACACACCGTCACATTGTGCAGCTACTGCACTCACCCTGAGGGTGAGGTTGGGCGCCCAGCACCAGGTCCCCAGCAGTGCTAATGTGTGAGGTAGGTAGTTTCTGCAGACACACCTTGGATATATCTGTATGTCTCAGTCAGGTGTAGCCCCTATGGATCCCCTAGGAGAATTATGCACCAGCACCATCCTCCTCCTGGGCTGAGGGTGGTAAACAGGGTCTCCCACCAACAGATCCACATTCTACCTCCCTGCAATGGTGGCAGTAAAAGGGAGCATCAACCCCAATCCTGCTGGGGAACAGACACCCTACAGGGCAGTCAATGCAGCTCTGTACACATCCATAACACTATAGCAGACAGACATTAGGCCTGGATATGCTAAGCTGCACCCCACCACTATCTGATATTCTCCTGCTGCAAGCCTTCAGCCGCTGCACCCTGCAAGGCGCTCCATCGAGACACATACCAGCTGCAGACAGTCTGCTAGCTAGTCCATAGTGCATGTTCCTGGTGGAAATGCATGCACCCAGAACTAGGATATCAGCATAAACAAGCAGATAAGTCAGGGACTGGGCCCCAAAAGAAAACCCATAAATATCACATGAAAAAAAATACTATATAGCACTATGGGGGTGCCTAGCCATGCTGTGGTCACTGCACAGTCAGGATGAGAGTGATCTCCCAGCAGGACATGCTGTGGCCACCCTGTCTGTGAAGGTGGTGGCCGGGCACTACAATGTCCCAGCCAGTGCCCTATGTCCTGTGCAGATGCATCCTGGCCAGGCCACCCTGTCCGGGCTATACCCATGGTACCTTGCTCCTCATTATGCACATTGGCAGGCCAATACTGGCAACAGTGCTGGCAGTGTGGGCAGTGGAGGGTGTTTGCAGCCACCACACACTGGATAGACAGACACACACTCCCACACCTATGCCAGCATTGTGCTACTATAGAGGAGTTTAGCAGCCCTGGCCACCACACCAGTCCTGGGCACAATGCAAGCATGGATATGGTACGCAAAACTGTTGGGGGTCACTCCCCAGGGTGGTAAACACTGTCAGACACCAGACCTGCAGCACACTCCACAGACATCAGAAAGGTTGCTATGATGGAGCTCAATCAGCAAACTGTGCTTAACGTAGGAATTGCTATCTGCCAGTAATCATAGCAAACCTTTGATAGCTGTGTACCATATTCCCAGGTGTAGGGTGGCATTGCTAAGGTATGCAAGTGCTAGTATTGGGAGATGCACGCAGGGCCCAATGTCCTGCCTCTCCAGGAGGCATTGGGTAATGGAGCCTGTGGGTGTGGGTGTGGGTGTGTCTGCCCCTGTTGGCTGCTGCTTTACGGCAGAGGTTCCCAACTCCAGTCCTGGTGTGCTAAACACTGTTCAGGTTTTCATGCTGTCCCTCATGAATATGCATGAGATACATCTGCATACCATGGGGGTGGTGCATAGATATGCAGCACAGGCATCTTTATTAGAGGCAGCATGGAACCTGAATGGTGTTTGGCCCTCCAGGACTGCATTTGGGAGACTCTGCTCTAGGTAATGCGCCTGTTTATGGTGTCTTTGCTCTGTAGGGTAAAATGTAGGTGTTTTGGGCATGTTTACGTCATCTGCAATAAATGTTCTGTCTGTAGTAGCACGTTTCAGTTGTGGGTAAAATATGGGGACTTGGTTGGCAGGCACCATAGCTGGGACTTGAACCTGTGACCTTCTACCTCCAAACACACTGGTTGTGTGCACTGCACCACCGTGTTGCCACAGAGACAGTGCATTCCCTGGTGATACCATGACTGTTTGTCTGGCAGGGCCTGTCTGTTGCAGTGCATGGCACCCACCTACACAGGGCTAGGCCATGGTCGACTCTGGGCAGCTGCCATTGCCCCCCTCCACCACCAGTACCCCTCTGCCACCATGCTGACATGCCCTTCTGCTGGTGGTGCTGGTGGTGTGCAGTCGCAAGCCATCCAGTGTGCAGGTAGGCGGCTGCCTATGGTGCGTGTTCTGGGGTAGGGGTGCCTGCATAGGCGTCCACGCTTCGCCCCAACACCGCCTGCCAATGTTCTGTGCCCTTGGGGGTACCTGCTGGGTACTATCCCCTGTGACACTGTGATAAACACTCTCGTGCCCATGTTGGGCCTTCATCAGTTGCTGTCTGGCTGCTGTTCAGTTTCAGCATTCCTAAGTGCCATCTAGGCATATGCCTAGTCCGCACTGTACCCCAGCTGCACCACAGCATGTGCCACCTGCAGCCCTCTGTATCCCCTTTCCCAGCATCTGTCCAGTTGCCCATTCCGACATGCCCGCCCTGCTGTTGTGGAACATGTGCATGCCATAGGTAACCTGTCCAATGGAAAGGGAAACCCTGATCAGTGCTATTTCACTGTGGGATCATTCACCTTGTATGGGGATGGAGCGTAGACCCTTCCAAAATTCATATTTATTTTTTGGGGCTTTCTTGGGAGTGTTTTTTGATGTTTCCCATTACTATCACTATTGCCCAGCTTGATTATAATTTTATTTTATTTTGTTAGGGTCCTTTTCAATGTTTATTTGTACTTTTGTTCTGGTACTATAGCACCCACACAGGATATGCACTATTCTGGGTGCATCAAAGTGCTCAAGGGCTAAAATTGGCTGAGAAATAAAAGATGGACACAGGTGTATTTAGCAGTGTAGCTACAAGACCAACCCATCACTCACTATTACTGATGGGGACTCACACCATAGCCTATCACAGGTAAGCCAGGTGCTGTGGACATGGTGCTGGGTGGCCCACCTCACCCTCAGGGTGAGCACAGGACCCGCACAATGTGACGGTCAGTACCTATCTGTGCCAGTAACACACATGCTCAGTACTCCCTACCAGGCTGAGGTGGTGTGGGGGTGCATACCCCATCCTGTGGTTATCTGTAGACTGCTGATTTGCATGTGCAGTGCATCATGGGTATGTGTTGTTTAACCCTATCCTGCTAACCACAGCAGACAGTTCATGTGGTGGGCTGCAGTCCAACTGTAGCCAGCCAGGAGTTTGTTAGCAGCTATGGAGATGTAGCCCACGGGTGACTGCACTGCCTGTGTAGCCAGAGGTCATGGGTTTGATCCCACAGTGGGGTTATGTGTTATGGCTGTCTGAGGAATTTTCTTTTATAATTTAAATTGGTGCTGCCAGCAACAACACCCTCAGTGCTGTAGCCTGAAGGTGCCTCCAAAGTGCCCTATAAGGTGCCCCAACGGGAACATTATAAGGTGCCGTGTTGGACAGTGCACCTTATTATGTGTCCTCAGGAGTGCTGCATAGGGTGCATGATGTGGCACCTTAGGTTATGCCAATGTGAGGGTGTGTTTGCTCGCAGCAGAAATAAAAAAAAAATCCAAATGCCTCACAAAGCACTGCTGATATTAAAGGGTAATGTCTCAGGCAGTCATATGCAAAAGCTGCACTGTGGCATTGAACCCATGACCCCTGCACCATCAGCCAGTGTCTTATTTATTTATTTATTTATTTATTTATTTAACAATTATTTCTATACCGCTCTTTCCCAAGTATCAAGTGCGGTTTACAAAGAACAGTATGTAATATGGTATGGGTAATATCATACCAAGTCATTTTACATAGAACAGGTGGAATTAGATACAGGTACAATATAAAGTTTGAACATTAAACTATTAGAACAATATAAAAGTTTGAACATTAAACTATTAGAACTTATATACATTGTAGATATTTACAAATTAAACTATTAGAACTTATATACATTGTAGATATTTACAAATTATATCGTTTATCACTTGTGGTTGTATACATTATTCTAAACTTCAAAGCACGTAGTTATAGATATTTGTAGTATGGTTGTTAACCTGTGTCTCTTTGTGTAGTCTGGTTAGATTCTGCTCCTTTGTAGTGTAATGAGAATAAGTGGGTTTTCAGTTTTTTTCTAAATTCCTTTATGTCTGACAGTAAACGAATGTTGTCAGGAAGGTTATTCCAGAGGATAGGTGCTGAATGTGAGAAGGCTCTCTTGTTGGTTTGTTTTCTAGCTTTTGTGTAATCTTTTGGTACTGCTATAGTGTTTGTGTTTCTACTCCTTTGTGAGCGTTTATCAATTTCTACATTTATGAGTGTATTGAGTACAGATGGTGCTAAGTTATTTATTAGCTTAAATGTGGTTAGAAGAATCTTGTATTTTATTCTGCTGTAAATAGGTAGCCAATGGAGTTCAGCCAGGATCGGTGTGATATGTTCTATTGCGCTTATATTCATTATTATTCTTGCTGCTATGTTCTGGGTTAGTTGTATCTTTTTAATATTTTGCTTTGTGATGCCATTAAGGATTAAATTTGCAAAATCAAAGTGTGGGGTTATGATAGCTTGAATTGTGGTTATGAAGTCTTGTAAGTGAATTAAAGGTCTTAGTTGTCTCAATGTCTTAAGTTTGTAGTGTATGTTTTTTGTTAGATATTTTATGTGTGAATCCATGTTAAGCTTATTATCAAGTATCACACCTAGGTATTTTATTTCTTTTTTTATGTTGATCTCATGGTTATCAAGGGTGATGGTGCTTGGGGGTGTGTATGTTTGGTTTTTAGTGATATATAGTACATCAGTTTTTGAGAAATTAATGTGTAAGTTCTGATCCTTGAGCCATATTGTTAGTTCTTTAAAACATTCTGTTATTTGTTGTAGTGGGGGGTGTGGGATTTTAAATGGGAGGTAGAACATTATATCATCGGCGTAAATATGGTAATAGACGCCATGACGTTTAAAGATGTTGCTGATTGGTTGTAGGTAAATGTTAAATAATAGTGCTGATAGTGCAGATCCCTGTGGGAGGCCTTGTGTTTGGTTGAAAGTGTTAGATGTTAACCATTGTGCTACACTGCTGTTCCTCTTTGCATGTCAGCGCACCTACTTAAGATTTTCATGCGTTAACATGCACAGTGCTGCCATCAAAAACAGTGCTGTGACCTTGCGGTGCCTCATACGGCACCCTATAAAGCGCACTATAAGCAACATTCTAGGGTGCCTGGGTGGACAGTGCACTTTATAATATGCCCTCTGGAATGCCTTATAGGGCGGCTGATGCGGCACCTTATGTTACAGCACTTTGAGAGTGCGTTTGCTAGCAGCAGTAATTTAAAAAAAATTAAAATGCCTCATTACACATAACAGGTAGTACCTCAGCCAGCCTTACTCATTAGGCACAGTGGGGAATTGAACCCATGACCCCTGCACCATCAGTCAGTGTCTTAACCATTATGCTACGCTGTTGTTACTGGCTGCATGTCAGCACAACTACTTCAGCTTACCACACGTTAACATGTGCAGTGCTGCCATCAGAAACAGTGCTGTAACCTTGCCATGCCTCATAGGGCACCCTATATGGCACCCTATAGGCCACCCTTTAAGCAACATTGTAGGGTGCCTTGGCGGACAGTGCACTTTAAAATGTGCCCTCTGGGGTACCTTTTGGGGTGCCTTATGCAGCACCTTATGTTACAGCGCTTTGAGAGTGCATTTGCTAGCAGCAGTAAATAAAATAAAATTAAAATGCCTCATAATGCAATATTACACATAACAGGCAGCGTCTCAGGCAGCCTTATTCATTGGGCACAGTGGGGGATTGAACCCATGACCCCTGCACCATCAGTCAGTGTCTTAACCATTGTACTGCAGCTCTGTTTTTCTGTTTGCACATCAGCACGCCTGAAGCATCCCTTCATTCTCATACCTGGTCCACATTTGCCCTAACCTCCTCAGCCGAACTCCACAAACTCATTTCCACTTCTAATAAGACTTTCTGCTCCCTTGACCCCATCCCATCCTCGTGGCTTCTTACACCCTCTCTCTCGTCCCTCCCCCCTATTCTTTCCATCTTGAACAATAGTCTATCCTCGGGTGTCTTCCCCCTTCCCTGGAAAACATGCCCTAATCCGTCCAATTCTCAAGAAATCTTCCCTTGACCCTCTCGATCCACTAAACTATCGGCCCGTTTCACACCTTCCATTTCTCTCTAAGCTTCTAGAAAAGATTGTCTTCGCACAACTTTCGCACCATCTAGATTCCACCAACTATCTTCACCCCCGTCAATCAGGTTTCCGGCCTGGTCACAGCGTCGAAACTATCCTTCTTGCCTTCACTAACTCTTTGCATGTAGCACACGATCGGGGTGATATCTCGGTTGCGGTAGCACTTGATCTTTCTGCGGCTTTTGACCTGGTCGATCACTCCCTTCTTCTAGCCCGTCTTAGTGAAGCTCTTTTCTTCACGCCCGATCTGCCTCTGTACTAGCCACGTCACCTTCCTCTCTACCTTCTGCCCCCTTCCCTTTACCGTGTGGGGTTCCCCATGGTTCTGTCCTAGCCCCCCTTCTCTTCAATCTTTTCTTGGTACCCCTCACACTTATCATTCAACAATTTGGGATCTCTGCTTTCTACTACGCTGATGACATCCTTCTTCTTCATCACACTTCCCCACTTTCTCCTGATCTGACTCCTCTTAACAACTGCCTCACTGCTGTCACCCACTGGTTAACCCAAAACTGCCTTCACCTAAATCTGGCCAAAACCACTGCTATTTGGTTCCCTACGGCCACGCCCCCCCCCTCGCTAGCTCCTTCCCTTTCTAACACTCCCATATCCTTAGTCACTACCTTCCGCTATCTTGGTGTTCTTTTTGATTCAGATCTTTCCTTTCACGCCCATATCTCACACATCACTAAAACTTCCTTTTATTTTCTGCGTCAAATTCGTGCAGTCCGTCCTTTTCTTTCTCCTTCTGCCTTATCTACCCTACTTCTCTCTCTTGTCATGTCCAGGGTTGATTTTGCTAACTCTATCCTTATTGGTCTGCCCTCCTCTCATTTACACCGTCTTCAAAGAATCCAGCATACCGCAGCCCGCCTTCTTTCCCACTCATCTCATTCGCACCATATAACTCCTCTTCTTATCCACTTACACTGGTTGCCTGTTCCCTTCCGTTCCCAATACAAACTACTTACTTTGGTTCACAAGGCCCTCCACACCAACTCCCCACAATATCTAGCTGATTTAATCCACTTCCACACTCCCAGATACACCCCCCGCTCATTTCACCTAAACCGGCTTATCCTTCCCCCCCCTTCTGCCGCTCACTTGCAATCCACCTGCTCTTCAGCTTTTTTCTTTATAGGCCCCGCACTATGGAACTCCCTCCCCTCCTCTATCCGATTAGAACCCTCCCACTCAGCATTTAAACAGCAGCTAAAAACCCACCTTTTTTCCCTTGCTTTTAACCTCCCCACCTCTCCTCCCTCTCTATAATCCTACTCCTCTCCTCTCACCCTCTCCTGCCCTCTCTGTTCTTCTTTTTTTTATAAAATGTAACTTCCTTTTCTTTTACTGGCCTTGTGCCCTATTTTTTAATGGTTTTTATATGTTGTAAACCGCTCTGATTTTATTGTGAAGGGCGGTCAATCAAGTTTTATTAAACATAAACATAAACATAAACATTATGCTTCCCACGCGCGTTTCTCGTGCGCTAATGTGTGCAGCGCACATTAGCGCGCAGCGCACATTAGCGCACAATAATCCCGGTTTGCTATGTTAAGACTGAAACGCCCACTCCTTATATGGCATCCTGCACACTAGCGCCGGGCGCACATTAAGACAGTTTAGTAAACATACCCCTAAGTTACAGGAGTAGCTAGTAGTATAAAATTGTTTAGTAAAAAGAGAAAACGTGCAACTTTTTGGTGCAATAAAAGAAGAGATGTATAATGGGTTGTTCTGAAGAGAACACAAACAGGAGCACTGCTCGCAAACAAACTGAGAGACCACAAAAGCGAGCAGTATTGGAAGCCACAGGCACTTTATTAGTTAAGCAAACCCCAACGCGTTTCGGCTGTTGCCTTCATCAGGGGGTACTAGAGGACAGCAAAACACAACATTAAAACAATAAAATAAGAAAAACAAAAAAATATATATATTAAAATGACAAATATGATAAATCATAATTATTAATGAATTCATAAAAAAGATAAAACGTATAAAAATATATATATATATGTATGAGAAATCTATATAGACAAGAAAACAGCAATACATAATAATAAAAATATATAGATATAACATACTTACAAATGAAGTGCACAAAAGCAATAAAGATATGGCACAAACCAATCAATGGTGGATAATGCTGAAAGATAATGTAAAAACCATTAATATAATACTGAAACTATTACAAACATCAATTAGGACCATACAACATTGAATAAAAAGAAGAGGACAAAATGGAAAACCCAGACCAACGAGAAAAAAATAATAATATATATAGTGATACTAAAAAATGTAATCTCTTTATATATATACAAAACATAGAGCGTGCATATCGTTAGACACGCCCATGCGGTACCATTATCACAATTGTTAAATGAGAGAAGCTGGTGCTCAAAAGTTATGCAAAATGTGTGCTTCTAAAAGTACAACAAATAAAAAAGGTGCAAGAGTGTTGAGCCAAATGTGGTATTATAAGGCAGTATAAAATCAATGTATAAACCCATGCTAAAAGTTGTGATCTAAAAAGACCAAGGAACCGCCGAGAGAACCAACAATAAAATTATAAAAATAAATAAATAAATATAATCTAATTGTTGTAAAACATAAATATCCTACGTGGACCCATAACATATAAGCTCATATAGCTGCTCAAACATAACATAAGATCTGTATAGTATACTAGAAGGAAACTGAAAACACAGTTAACTGGCTTACAAACAAACTTATTCGACACCTTCTTGAACCGCTGATTAAATGCCAACTCGTGAGGAACTTAAAACCATGAAGACAGTGCGAACAAAGTGTAAAAAAAGTTAAAAAGGGGGGGATACCCCAAGCAAGCACATACCTGAACACCAACGGCCAGCGATTCAGAATTCTTGAGAACGCCAACTTTGGCGCGCATTTAAATTGACAGGCTGCGTGGTGTCACTACATATGCATGAATTGACGTCAGAGGAAACACCTCAGGCAAGCAAATACCTGAGCACCAACGGCCAGCTGTTTAGAATTCTTAAGAACGCCGACTTTGGCGCGCATTTAAATTAAGAGGCGCCTCATAGGATGACGTCAAGAGACGTCCGTCTGACCACACATAATGATAGCACGTAACTTCAGCTAAAAAATCTAAAAAATGAAATAAAACAATTGTAAGACCAATACATAAATAATAATCAATAAAAATAATTACAAAAATAGGAGAGGTTCCACTGAACCTTACGGGCAATGAATAAATCGTCATAATTGACAACTCAACCAAGACTAAAAACGGCGATTCGGCATATCATTAAGAAACAAGTAATTTGTGAATACTCACACTAATAACTTGTTAAAAAAGGGGGGCACTACTCTCAGCACCTTGTTGTCATGAGGGAGCATCTAAACCTATCCAAAACCGGCTAATTACCGGAAAAATAACTACAGCACAGAAATAAAAAGGAGCAAAGAAATAAAACATAATAAATAATAAATAATGAAACCATAACAAAGGGACCAATAATCTTTTCAAGGGTGATAATTAAAAATAAGATACATGAAATTACACTATATAGGGCCAAAAAATTCATAAACATGTAGATCATAATCAAAAAAGACCAACAAGAGTATTTGGGAAGAATCCAATACTTTATAAATTACAAAAAAACTGCTAAATTAAAGTCCTGATTCAGACCCAAAGGGGTCACTGACTGTAACTCATAAATGAACCGCTGTTCAAGTTTGAGTAATATCGAATCTATATTACCGCCCCGCCAGTGTGGATGAACCACCTTTAGAACAAAAAACTTTAAATCCGACACCAGATGGCCCTTCTCACTCCAATGGGCAACCATGGGTTTGTCTGCAAGACGTCTTCCTAAACAACTTTTATGTTCAATAATGCGTGTTTTTACCGGCCGAGTGGTTTTGCCGACATATAGCAACTTACATGGGCACATAACTACATATATGACATTACTGGTCAAACAGTTGGAATAATGATTGAGAAAAAACTTCCTTTGAGTGACTGGATGAACGAACACATCTTTCACAACAATACCATTCAAACACACAGAGCACCGCCCACATTGAAAATGACCTTTCATTTTAATAATTGGTCGTGGTCTGGACAGAGCTGAAGGCACTAAATAGTTTTTCAAATTCCGGTTCCTTTTGTGAGCTATAGTCAAGGATTTACATGTAAAACAGGGAAGTGATGAGACCAAATGCCACTCTCGTCTGATAATTCTAGAAATATCTTTTGAGAGAGTAGAGAAGGTCAAGGCACAAACAACTTTGCTTTCATTAGTAGGTACCTTTTTCTGAAGAAGCACATTCCTATCTAATGTCTTAGCCTTAGTATAGGCCTTATGGATGACACGTCTAGGATATCCCCTCTCTGCGAATCTGGCATTCATATTGAGTGCATGTTTCTCAAAATCTGTCTGCACAGTACATAAGCGCCTAATCCTCAGGAACTGACTGTATGGAAGATTATCCTTTAGAGATTGGTTATGGAAACTGTCATATCGTAGAAGGGAATTACGATCAGTGGGCTTGCGATACAAGTCTGTAAGGAACCCGTCAGGGCCTTTTTTAATGTTGATATCAAGATATGAAATCTGGACTGAACTGAAAACCCCTTCAAATTGTAAATTGGCATCTTGAGTATTAAGCCACTGAAAAAAAGACTGTAGATCGGCTTCATTGCCATCCCATATCAAAAATACATCGTCTATGTATCGCAACCACAATTTAATGAACTTTTTGAATGGATGATGTTGCAGAAATTGAAGCTCAAAGTTGGCGACATAGAGATTAGCCACATCAGGGGCCATGGATGACCCCATGGCCACCCCTTTAATTTGTTTATAAAAAACATCTCGAAAACAAAAAAAGTTTTCACACATAACGAGGGCAGCCATCTGAGTTAAAAAACATGTAGGAATACGGACAGGTGGGGTTCTTGTTATAAGTGTATTTGCAATGACCTCCAAAGCAGCAGCTTGAGGAATATTAGTATATAAAGAGTTGATATCTAATGTCGCTAAGATCAGATGTTCATGATAACCGGTAAAATCATTCAAAATATTAATAACATGTGTGGAGTCACGAACATAGGAGGGGATTTGGGGAACAAAAGGCCGAAGGAAATAATCCAAAAACTTAGATAGGGGTTCTAAAAGAGATCCTATTGCCGAAATAATCGGACGTCCTGGTGGATTATTAAGTGATTTGTGAATTTTGGGCAGAACGTAAATAGTTGGTGTCACTGGATATGTAACGGTAAGAAATTGGACCTCATGTGCAGTAAGATATCCCGCTTGTTGACCAATAAATATTAAAGTATCAACTTTATGTTTAAGGGCATCTGTGGGATCTGCAAAGATCTTTTCATAGAAAGTCTTGTCATTAATTTGACGTGATATTTCTTTAACGTACTCTGACTTATTTTGAATAACCAACGCCCCACCCTTATCTGCTGGTTTAATCACAATAGATTGATTTTGTTGCAATTCCAACAAAGCCGATTTTTGTCCTTTAGTGAGATTATAAAAAGTGCGAGCTCTCTTACTGTAAAGGGCTTCCACTTGGGACACCACGACCCTTTCAAAGGCATCTATCAGAAGGTTAGTATTGTTCGGAGGATTCCATGTAGATGGTTTACGTAATATAGAGCCATCTGAAATTGTTTCACTCTGTTTTTCAAAAAAATCCATAATTTTCAATTTTCGAAAGAATTTATATAATTCAACTCGTGTAGTGAATTGATCGTGTCTAGAAACCGGAACAAAGGATAACCCTTTTTCCAAAACCTCAACTTGTGTTTCACTAAGAGTAAAGTCAGAAAGATTAAAAATCCCACTTTTAGAACCTAATCCACAATCTCTTGATGGCTTCGGCCTCTCCCTCTGCCCCTCCCTCTGGGTGGCAGATTGGATCGAAATTCTTGAACCTGGTATTGATGGTATGGGGTCCTTACTTGTTGATCTGTTTTCTTCCTGCCTCCCCCCCTCCATAGGGCATCCATCGAAAAAACCGGGGGTTGAAAGTTAACCAAATCAGTAGAGAAGAGAGAGGCTGAAGTATCATGCTCTTGTGTTTCTTCAACTACACTACGACTTCTCTTATTATGGCGCTCATAAAGAGGATCGGGTGAAAAAAGCCTAGTTTTGGCCTTACTTTTATTCATATTCCCATTCCTGGGAGGATCAACATCCCACCTATGGGATGTCTTACGTGGTCTGGGTTTTCCATTATTATGCAACCAATAATAAACAGTGCCATTCTTATAATCACTCTCATTGTACCTAAATTTCTTAAGTTTCCTTTCTTTGATGATTTTGCTATAATCTATATTGTTCTTATCAAATTCCTTTTTCATTTTATCGAATTTACGGTCATTCTCCTTCAGAAAGTCCATCTTATGATCAATCTTGACTTTCAAATCAGTGGATTTCCGTTTGGATGTGTTGATCAGGAGAATCATTAAGTCCAATGAGCATTTGTTCAAAATTTTGACCCAATTGGACATAAATTCTTCATCGTCTTTGAACATTCCAGGGGCTTTTTGAACACGTAAGCCCTTCGGAATCATCTTAGTGCGACAATACTCAAGAAGTGAAGCAGCATGCATGTCCTCACGAACAAGTTTCTGAGTCAGCTGGACTGCCTCTCCCCATTCATCCTCAATACTGGGGGACCCTTCATCTTCCGTAAAGAAGGGATCTTTCGGTAGCATAGCTTGTAAATCATCATTTTGAAAGCTTAGAATATTATCCCAAGGGGAGAACATGCTCTGGAACCGTAGAGAACACAAACAGGAGCACTGCTCGCAAACAAACTATATATATTATATTATCACTATATATATTATATTATCACTATATATATTATTATTTTTTTCTCGTTGGTCTGGGTTTTCCATTTTGTCCTCTTCTTTTTATTCAATGTTGTATGGTCCTAATTGATGTTTGTAATAGTTTCAGTATTATATTAATGGTTTTTACATTATCTTTTAGCATTATCCACCATTGATTGGTTTGTGCCATATCTTTATTGCTTTTGTGCACTTCATTTGTAAGTATGTTATATCTATATATTTTTATTATTATGTATTGCTGTTTTCTTGTCTATATAGATTTCTCATACATATATATATATATTTTTATACGTTTTATCTTTTTTATGAATTCATTAATAATTATGATTTATCATATTTGTCATTTTAATATATATATTTTTTTGTTTTTTTGTTTTATTTTTTTGTTTTTCTTATTTTATTGTTTTAATGTTTTGTTTTGCTGTCCTCTAGTACCCCCTGATGAAGGCAACAGCCGAAACGCGTTGGGGTTTGCTTAACTAATAAAGTGCCTGTGGCTTCCAATACTGCTCGCTTTAATGGGTTGTTCTTACATGTTTTACTGAGAATCTGGAAAGATTATTTCAACTAAATATGCACAGTAAATAACAACAAAAGTGTCAGAACCTGTGTAGAATAAATATTAAGACACTTTGCAATAATTCTTTTTGTAAACTTTATTTATACCACCTAAGTTTACTTATTTTATTTATTTCCCCAGTTCCTTTTGAAGAAACTGGTGTGTACTGTACCTTTCTCATTTGTAAGCTGGTGATAGCGCCTTTCCTTACGGCACCGTGACACACAATTTAAATAAGGAAGCTACATCAGGGCGCTGGTCACTGGTTTGCAAATTGGGGTGGGTTACATACAGTATACAATCTCCTAACCAATATAAACTCAGATCTTAAAAAACTGCTTAAATCATCCTAGTCTGAATCTAATAACTCAAAGTCAGAAAAAATGTCGGCCAGACTAGCTAAATAAAATAATCTTTTTTCTGCTATGTCAACAGATTCGGTGGTAATACCATGCTTTAGTATTATTCTGGCAGAGCAAATAATTTGGCTCATTTTGAATTTATAATAGTGTCATATTACAAATTATGGGAGCAAAAATACTGAATGGCAAGCACCTTGTGGATGAAAGATGCATGTCTAATAGTGAAGAAATGGTTAAGAGCTAACACTGCAAAGATCACACATTTTTTAAGAGCTGATAGCTTTGTAAATAATTAGTCAAAAGGGCTGGATATATAATGAAAAGGTTTGCTGAACATTTCATTACAAAAGACAATATCATGAACACACATACACACATGCTCCTATTGAGGAAAGAAATGGTTAAAATCACTTCTTACAGATTAGTAGCAAATGTTAGACATATGAACAGACCACAAAGCCTATGTACATGCTGAACTTAAAGGTCATTTCGAGAAAAAGGAGAACAGAAAATTTCTGTTGGGGGGGGGGGGAGGGGAAGGTAGTTGGCTATATCGAATAGTCAAACCAGACTCAGAGGGAACTAGAAGAAGCTGGATGTTTGGCAGTGGTCAGTTTAATCATGATGTTAAGGTTTGACCTTATAGGAACAGCCAATAAGAAAGAAGATTGAGAATTGTTTGTGCAAAGGTATGAAACTGTTACTCCTAAAATTATATTTGCAAAGAGACTAAGGAAACCAAGGCAGGGGGTCAAGGCAGAGGTCTTCTCCACTTGTGCCTGGAACATTTATTGAAGTGACACCTTTTACTGTTCTCTTCTTTCATTCTTTACATTTTAATGCTCTTTAGTTTGTTATTTTTAGCCTATAAAAGATTATCCTGATCAATAATAGAGACTTGCATGTATTCTGTGCCTCAATCCACACACATCTAATCAATTCTCTCAGTGGTGCAATTTATATAATAAAGGGTATTTCTTATTGGTGCAATTTATATAATAAAGGGTATGTCTTTATTTAAATTTTAGACATCGTTACCATCAGGCACAGAAAGAAGGTGAGACAGCAAAGGCCTAATTTATGCCAGTCCAGGTTTTCCACCCAGTTGCACAAGGCTGGGACCTCTCTTTTACTTGGGGGTATGTTTACTAAACTGCGTTAGTGCGATTCGCGTTAGGAGCTGCGTTAGAGACAGAAATCCCAAATAAGGACATGGGCGGTACATTGTTGACGAGAACGCGCGTTACAAGGCGCCATAAATTAACGAGCGCTACAGGGCACGTTACCGCGCATTAATCTTAAGAAGGCGCGCAGGCATACAATCACAGCAGCAGAGCTGTAGCACAATGGTTACAACACTGACGGATAGTACAGGGGTTATGGGTTCAATTTCCCCAGTGGGCCAAATGTATAAGGCTGGCTGAAGCAGCACCCTTTACATTTAAGTTGTGATTGGTGAGGCATTTGACATGTATTTTAATTTGTGCTGCCAGCAAATACACCCTCATGGTGGCATAACCTAAGGTGCGGCATAAGGCACCCCATAACGCACTCCATAGGGCACATTAGAAAGTGCACTGTCTGCCAAGGCACCCTATAATGTCCCCTATAGGACTCCTTATAAGGCTGTGAACAAAGCCTTGGCTGGCTGCAGGACTGCACGTCACCACACAAACTGTATGCTGTGGTTACCAGGATAGGGTTAACCCACCTGTACCCATGAGGGAGGAGTAGCCTAGTGGTTGGGGCAAGGTACTTCAGGCTGGAAGGTCTGGGGTTCAAATCCCACTAGAGGACAGCAACCTTGGGCCGGAAGGACTGGGGTTTCTAGTCCCACAGATGCTCCTTGTGGTCTTGGGCAAGCCACTTAACCCTCCATTGCCCATGTTCCCTGTAAGTATTAGTGTATGTGTCTCATATCCCCGTGTGTTAAATGCATCCCCCAATTGTGTTGTGACTGCTTTGATTGAAGGATAAGGTGGTATACAAAAACTGTCTAAATAAATAAATGATGCACTGCACATGCAAATCAGCAGCCAACAGATGGGCACAAGATTGGGTATGCACCCCAACAGCACCTCGGCCAGGTAGGGGGAACAGACCATGTGTGGTATTGCCACAGAGTAGCCACAGACAGTCACATTGTGCAAGTACTGTGCCCACCCTAAGGTTGAGGTGGCGCGCCCAGCACCAGGTCCACAGCACCATTCATGGCTGAACTATGCCATGTTGCAGGTCTCCATCAGTGTGTGATAGGTAGTTCTGTTAGACACACCTAGGATACATCTGTGCCCTGCTGTATGTCCCGGTCATGTCTAGTCCCTATGGGCGATGATGCACCCAGAATAGTGCATATCCTGTGTTGGTGCCATGGTTACCTGCTGTAGGTGAAGGGGGTGTATGGACCCATAGGCAGATTATGTACCACCACACAACCCACACTCTGGGGCACAGGATCACCCACCAATAGATCCACAGTCTACCTCCCTGCAATGGCAGCAGTAGAGGGGACAAGTAACCCCTATCCTGCTGGGGAACAGACAGAGCGGTACACATCCATAACGCAATAGCAGAAAGACGGAAGGCTTGGAAATGCTCAGCTGCCCCCCACCATTATCTGATATTCTCCAGCAGCAAGCCTCCAGCCGCTGCACCCTGCAAAGCGTTCAAGCAAGACACATACTAGCTGCAGACAGTCCACCAGCTAGTCCATGGTCCTGGAGGAGATGCATGTACCCAGAACGGGGATATCAGCATACAAACCAAGCAGATAAGTCAGTGACTGGGCCCCAAAAACCCCCCCATAAATATCACATGACAAAAATACTATAGAGCACTATGGGGGAACCTAGCCATGCCATGGTCACTGCTCAGTCAGGGTGAGAGTGACCTCCCAGCAGGACATGCTATGGCCACCCTGTCCGTACAGGTGGTACCAGGCACTACAATGTCCGAGCCATTGCCCTATGCCCTGTGCAGATGCAGCCAGGCCAGGCCACCCTATCCAGGCTATTCCCACAGCACCTTGCTCCTCATTATGCACATTGGCAGGCCAATACTGGCAACAGTGCTAGCAGTGTGGGCTGTGGAGGGTGTTGGCAGCCACCACACACTGGATAGACAGACACACACTCCCCACACCTATGCCAGCATTGTGCAACTATAGAGGTGTTGGGCAGCCCAGGCCACCACACCAGTCCTGGGCACAGTGCAGGCATGGCTATGGTACGCAATACTGTAGGAGTCACTCCCCAGATTGGTAAACACTGTCAGACACAAGACCTGTAGCACACTCCACAGACATCAGAATGGTTGCTATGATGCAGCTCACTCTGAAAATTGTACTTAACCTAGGAATTGCTATCTGCCAGTAATCATAGCAACCTTTTAATAGATGTGTACCATATTCCCAGGTTTAGGGTGGCATTACTAAGGTATGCAAGTGCTAGTATTGGGAGATGCACGCAGAGCCCAAAGTCCTGCCTCTCCAGGAGGCTTTGGATAATGGGGCCTGTGGGTGCGGGTGTGTGTCTGCCCCTGTTGGCTGCTGCTTTACGGCAGAGGTTCCCAACTCCAGTCCTGCGGTGCAAAACACTGTTCGGGTTTTCATGCTGTCCCTCATGAATATGCATGAAATACATCTGCATACCATGGGGGTGGCGCATAGAAATGCAGCACAGGCATCTTTATCAGAGGCAGCATGGAACCTGAATGGTGTTTGGCCCTCCAGGACTGCATTTGGGAGGCTCTGCTCTAGGTAATGTGCATGTTTATGGTGTCTGTGCTCTGTAGGGTAAAATGTAGGTGTTTTGGGCATGTTTATGTCATCTGCAAGAAAGATTCTGTCTGTATTAGCATGTTATAGTAGTGGGTAAAATATGAGGAATGGGTTGGCAGAAACCACAGCCGGGACTTGAACCTGTGACCTTCTGCATCTGAATACACTGGTTTTGTGCACTGCACCACCATGCTATCACAGAGATGGTGTGTTCCCTGGTGATACCATGACTGTTGGTTAGACAGGGCCTGTCTGCTACAGTGCTTGGCACCCACCTACACAGGGCTAGGAGACAGTCTGCTCTGGCCAGCTGCCACTGCCCCCTCCACCGCCAGTATCCCTCAGCCAACATGCTGACATGCCCTTCTGCTGGTGGAGCTGGTGGTGCACAGTCTCAGGCCATCCAGTGTGCAGGTAGGCAGCTGCCTATGGTGTGGGTTCTGGGATAGGGGTGCCTGCATCGACGTCCACGCTCCCCCCCAGCCCCGCCTGCCAATTTTCCGTGCCCTTGGGGGTAGCTGTTGGGTACTATCCCCTGTGACACTTTGGGAAACACACTTGTGCCCATGTTGGGCTTTCAGCAGTTGCTGTCTGGCTGCTCCACTGTTTCAGCATTCGTATGGGCCACCTAGGCATCACCCTAGTCCGCACTGTGGCCCAGCTCCACCACAGCATGTGCCGCCTGCGGCCCTCTGTATCCCCTTTTCCGGCATCTGTCCAGTTGCCATTCCGACATGCCCGCCCTGATGTTGCGGGACATGTGCACGCCATAGGAACCCTGTCCGATGGTGGGGAAAACCCTGAGCAGCGCTATTTCACTGTGGGCCCATTCACCTTGTATGGGGACGGAGTATAGACCCTTCCACGATTTATATCTGTTCTATGGAGCTTACTCGGGGGGGGGGAGGGGTTGATGTTTCTCATTGATACCACTATTGGCCAGCTTGGTTATTGTTTTTTTCCAGTTTGTTGGGGTCATTTTCAGTGTTTCTGTGCCCTTTGGGGCATGTTTACTAAACATTCTTATCGTGCGGGGCCGCGGTAGTGTACCTGTGCCATATAAGGAGTGGGCGGATCAGGCTGCCAAAAGAAAAAAACCGGGAGTAAGCAACCGGACGTGTGCGCGTCACGGTAATGTGCGGGGTCGACATTAGCGCGCCAAAAGGCAAAGTGGCGCGCTGCCGGGTATAGAAAACACCCGAGCCGTAGTACAACGGTGAAGACACTGACCAATAGTGCAGGGGCCATGGGTTCAATCCCCCATTGTGCACAACGACAAAGGCCAGCTGAGACAGCAACTGTAATGATTAAAATTATTTTAGGAGGCAAATTAATTTTGAACGGCATAAGGCGGTGCACAGTTCTTTTTCAGCGGCATAAGGAAGCGCACAGTTCTTTTTGGGCGGCCTAAGGCGGCGCACAGGTCCTCTTGTGCGGCAGAAGGCGGCGCACCGGTCATCTTGGGCGGCAGAAGGCGTCGCGCTGATAGGCACAAAGCGGTGCGCCGATAGGCACAAGCACAGGAACGGAGCCACAGCACATTGGTGAAAACACTGACCAATGGTGCTGGGTGCTGGGTTTCATTCCCCCCCCCCCCCGTGTACACTGAAGGCAGTTGTCGGTGTTTGTTTTCTATTGGAGTCACAGAAATTATGGCCGCCAGAGGTGCGTGCGCTGCTGTACGTAAAGCGGCGCACTAATGGTATTGGAGGCCTCTGATGACTGGGAGGCATAAGTCGCGCAATGATGGGAAAGCAGAGGAACCGAGCAACAGCATGATGGTTAGAACACTGACCAATGGTGTAAGGAGCAAGGCTGTGAACACCCGCAGTGCACACTAAAGACAGCTGCCAGAGGCCTAGGGGGCTGGGGGGCTGGTCAGAAGGGTGTGTGGCAATGTTGTTTGAGGAATCATAATATGGGCGAGGTAAATGGTGTTGTGCTGATTTGCAAGCACCCAAACACAATCAGTGTGCAATGGTGCAGGGATCAGGGGTGCAATCCCACACAATGGCAAATGAACATGTCTGGCAGAGACAGCACCTGTAAGGGGTAAGATAGCCCCATTAGGGTGTTATCGCATATCTGTGGAATAAGTGGTTTCCAGCAAATGTACTCTCAGAGCACTGTAACATAACGTGCCCTTGAAGTCACCCCACAGGACACATCTCCAAATGCAGTGTCCACCACGCCACCCAACAATGTTGGTGAAATAGTGGCCGAGGGGGCGCCACATAGGGTGCCCTATGAGGCGGGGAAAGGTCACAGCACTCTTTCTGCTGTTAGCACTGTGCATTGTAACGTATGGAAAACATAAGTAGTTGTGCTGACACAATTCGTGCATATGTGATTTATCAGTGAGGGACTGCAGACAGCCCCTGGTGTCTGATATCCACAGGGTGTCAGAGTTAATCTCATATTGCAATCCTCAGCCTGGGCCTGTCTGCAGCCCTTTGCTCCGAGATCAGCAATGGCAGACCTGGGTCAGTCATCAGTTACACACCAAGGAGGGGCTGCAGACAGTCCCAAGTGACACATATCAACACAGAATCAAAGTCAATATCATCCATTAAACTGCCCCATTACCTCTGGAGATTGAAATCCACAGAGTAACACAGCTCCATGACAGCCAAGCTCTGATGAAAAAACACACACGAATATGTCATGTATGTAGAAAACAGGTGAATACAGCAATTATGTTCCAGGCGACAAGCTCTGCTCCAGTTAATTAATAAGGTTGGGTGAGGTATGTTCCCACTCTGTGATCAAGTGTACAGCAAACCACTCCTGGCATAGTGAGACAATTACACCCTTGTGCCATATATTATTGCACCTTTTATGGTGCAGCAGATGTAACATCACAAACATACCCTGTCAGCAAAGGTGAACTGTAATCTATTTCCATAGGCCATGTTGAAAGGCTGTCCACTCCCAGGCCACTATCGTAGGCACATCATAAGCTGTGTCAATCAAAGGTGTGCCAGAAGATGCCATAAGGACGTATAGGTAAAAGCAGAAGCTGAGCCAATAACAGTAACATCCCCCAAGCTGAATGCAAACAGAGGAATGTGCTAAACACACACATAACACAAACACTGCACAGAGCAGAGAAGACAGACAATATCAAATTAAATGAAGGACCTACATAAGTTGATGGGCTGCCGAAAGCAGCTGCAGGCCATGTGACACCCATAAAATGTGAAAAACATATCATGGGCAGCTATATCCATGCACAGATTGATGGTAATGTACCCTGCTACACTGACAGTGTGAGACAGAGGATGTGCAGATGTGTGTAGTAGGGGAGTTTGAATAGGACGAATATGTGAAATATCAGGATGACGGTGGAGTACAAGTGCTAGGCAGAGCACACACAGGAGAGGCAAGCAGGTTGAGATGCAATGCACGAATGTGTGTTAGTCGATGACGTGGTTTAGCAGCATGCACATCAGGGTAGGATGGCACATAGCTGGCAGAGAAAGGATGGATGGAAGGATGTCGCACAACCTCAGTTAATGGTACAATGTGGGCATGCCACTGATGTACACACATATGACTATCACACTAATGAAAAGCACATATGCAGGACAAGCAATAAAATACAACACTGCAGACAGGAACCACACAAACGACCAGTACTACAAATGTAGACGCCTAAAATGGTAACACACACCGCCCATGTGAGGCACAACAAAGTCTACATAACCAAAATAACGCATGCCAGTACACAAAACGCCTGCTGGCTGCCATGACAAACAAACACAAAAACAACTAAACTCTAGAAAATGCACATGCAGATACACCATGTACAGAAAGAATTTGCACTCTGTATCTTGCAACAACAACACCTGCACAACACAATGAAATGTCCTGCACTGAATACAGCATGCAAAACAGGGATATAATTAAACACAACGCCATCAGAGGATGTTCCCTGGATCAGGTGAATAATCAGGAGAAGAACAGGAGACAGCTCAACATGCAATAAGGTCTAGCACACCAAACACCTGAATCTCATCAAAAAGAAAGGGCCACATGCAACAGGATGTAAAGACCCTAAAGTGTGAGGTCGTTATTACACAACAAATGTCATGGCTAGGCAACACACAGGATGCACACACCCTTTCTACAGTGAAGACAGTAAAGGGTGTGTGTAGAGCTGAGGAACCTGTTGGTACCTCATGGCCGAGTGAGGCCATTAGAGATGTTAAAAACAAAACATGTGCGGAAAAAACATGCATACAGCACACGTCAAACACATGACCATAGCCAATAACAAAAAGCAATCAATGAGCACACTCTAACACAAAGATCCCAAAGGGCGTGTGTGGATGTCAAGCGTACATAGACAGTGATGTGCCATGTGGCTGTCACTAACACAGCTGGCACTGTACAAGGATGTGAGCATAGGTGACCCATGTACATGTCCAGCAAACAAACACATAAAGGGGATGTATGTGCAAATACCGGAGGACTAACATAGTGAAGTGAAACATGGCTTGCACACCAAACAAACAGTGAACAATTCACAGAAGCACCCCATGTGGCCCATGGCAGGTCATGTAACCCACCATCACATATAAAAAACAAAAACATCATCTACACCCTGTTACAATGAAATTAAAATCATGGATCCATGTGATCACAATGAGTCATGACTGATACAAAGTCACAAATTTAGCATGATGACAGAACTGAAAATGCAAACACCACACGAAACACATATTGGGTAAATACAGAACTTTATTTGGTTTGCACATCACAAATAGTGTAGACAGTGCCATCATAATATCAGGGCTGGCCGCATCACCTCGGAAAGTGCTCAAAAACCTTTAGCATGTCACAAAGCCACCTCCTACAGAAAGGTAACTTGGTTGACAACAAATTATCCACACCAGATATAATGTGCATCAGGTGCATACTCTGCACCTGACACCAGACCCCAAGCGCCCCCTTGCTGCTGCATGTCGCAAATGTGTCACCCACATATGAGTGCATGTACAGATGAGATGATGCATGCTGAAGAACCCAATACACCTCATCTGTCCCTCAGAAAATACCAAACTGTTCAAAACAGGGGTCAGACTCTAACTCCAAAAAGATATTTGGTGCAAAGGATTTTAATGTTCAAAAACATGACAGAAAGTAATGATGATACGCACATCCCAATGCCGATATGGGATTACAAGCTACACCACTATGGACACAAACAATCATGTAAATCACAATAAGCATCTGCTAACAAATACCACATGCACATGACCACAGACATAATACCAACTCAACAACCAGCAGAAATATGCACATATTACACCATCAAGGAGGTCAACATGCAGTGTTGGTTTGGGGAAAACAGTGCATCGTCACATATACCCGGATACATGGAATTTCCCAGTAAACAAGTAGTATTGACACCCACACTGCCACACTGCAAACATAATGTGGGCAATGTGAGTGTCGCTAACACAAGCCATAGTCATGACCGTGAAGACGGGAAATGCAAGGTGTGTACAGACATGCAGACTGTCATGTATGCACAGTACGCAAACACACGAAGCAGCATATAAATAAGGAAATAATGGACAAACATATCACCTAAATCCACACAGAAGCCATAGGTCCACATGTGGTGTCACAGAAACATAGTCAGTGAGATGCACAAGCACCAGCCACATGGCAACATGATACAGTGATGCCACACATGCATGTAAACACCCATGGGTCACTGAAAACATCATCCCAAGATGGTGTTGTGTTTGAAAACATTGTGGAGTTTAAATGGGGATCATGTCCAGGTGGCAAATAGGTTGACGTAGACAATAGGAGCACTCCATCGTTGGCCACATGACAAATACATGGGCTGTATGCTTGTGTTGTAAGAAAAACATTAGAATATCATCGGTGCCATGTCACAGCCATGGTACAAAACATGAGACACCCAACTGTGACAAAATGTAACACCTACAATGTCCATGTCAGTTGCTGCTGCACAAGGGGGGATCATCGTTAAAACGTCAGAATTGTATCTGAAATCCAAAAACTCATGTTTAAAAGTGTCTTTGAGGCTCAAGACATGCATAGTCAGGGTCTGTGATCAATATACCATAGTCCTTCGAAGTCCATGTGTGTCCCCCACAATGAGGAGCACTCCTGCCAATCAATTGCATCAGCAGTGCTATCGACACCTCTGTCAGGGTGAAAGCAGTAGTCAAAAATCAATAATGTCTATCCCAGTCATGTGTTGCACTCTCAGAGGTAAATAATCCAATGGCAAAATGTCATAGCAAAGAGTTGCATGGTGGTCTGTCCTCAAACAGGTGGGTGTTGTTGACTACAGTTGCAGTGTAAGAGATGTGCCCGGTATGTCCACTGTCCTGTGTCAGGAGAGGAGAGGTATGTAATCGTCAGACACCTTTGTAAAGAAACACAAAATGTCATAACGTCACAGCTGTGCAAATGCTGAAGAAAGGAATGCAAAGGCAAACAGGACATGATAGCAATATGAAACATAACCATGTGGCCAACATCATTATGCCTCAACACAGACATGGTTGTCACATGGATATGTTAATGTCCATGCGCCTGTCACACAGGTGTGTTGCAGCTACACACCATATGCAGTGTTCATGTGAGTCTAGAGAAATGTTACATGCCCATCAGAACAACATTATATCATCATCAACAGTGAAAGACAGATGTAATGAACCCCAAAAGAAACCAATACACATACCGTGTGTGTGCATCAGGTGTAGCTCATCAATCGCTTGAGCCACTACACAACAATATCAGGAACACCTGAAGGTAGACAATGTCAGCAAAAGCTCGAGATCACCATGGCAAGCCAACGTTGATGACGGTCCAGATTATGTGCATATCTGTAAACACAAATGAAAAACAGACCAGTGCTTAATGACAACAAAAGAAACATGTTTTCCTCAATGCACACAACACATGTCCATAATGTTGACAACGTTTACACCACTATGTAAGAGGTAGCATAGTCACAACAGACACCCAGAGGCACACACCCCTAACAGCACATGATAATGTATGATGTCGGAGCAATGCAACATCACACAGGCAAACGAGAAATACACACACCCACAGTATGGAAATGTCAAATTGACATCTGTAACACATGGCCTGCATGTGCACAGGTGTAGATCTGTAGATATAACGGCCCAGTGACCATGCAATGATATCATGGTGTTGTCTGAGAGTACATTGTTTGGGGACAGAAAACGTGCAGCCAAACATCACAATACAACAACCTACACACACATGCAGGTCTGTTTTACATGTCACAGTGAAAGTGTGGTAGAGGACATGCCTAACCAAGACACAAGGGAATATGAGTGACACCAGCAAGAGATGGTTTACTGATGCTAAACCTAGAATATTGGAAAAACAAATCATCTGTGCAATATGACAGATCAATAGGAACATATGATTTCAATTAGTGCGGTCACACACAATGTCTATGTACAACCACCTACCAAAACAAAATGATTAATTGCTGATGTAGAGACACATGGCAAAGCACCAGACCAACACCATCCAAACCACGTATGTCCTCTGCACATGGAGACACAAGATAAGCAAACAAATGTCATGTTATAGCCATGAATCACACACTGCACCGTCATGTCCCCAGCTATCACACCCCACAAGAGGCCCTCAATTAATGACTGCTCCCTATCACAATGTACAGATCACATACATGTCAGAGGCATCACGGAGAGATGTCTAAAACGAGATCCTGAGGTGTGTGTAGTGTCTCCGACCCCTCCCTTACCTCTCTGTCCGTGTACACACAGAGCAATTCAGGGGTATGCGCACACCATTCTGTTTTGTCTCAGTCGCAGAGTGCACTATAAACCTTTTATCACCATATTGTGACAAAAGACTCCTCTACCTGTTTTAATGTTGTGCCAAAGTTGTATGTTAATCCACTTACAATAGGGAAAAGCATTGGATATCTGCGCTCCCACCTCATGTATTCCCGTATCATAAAACATATCCTGGTTTGTACATCTCATACCGTCTGTAATATTAACAGTTATGTTCTGATGATGTGCACAAATAACATGCATAATGTGTTGCATGTGTTAAAATGGACCACCCCATGTCTGCATGTGACAAACCCCTGAGGGCTGCATGCCATCCCAATGTGTGTTAGTCTGAAACGTTGAAACATGCATACCCTACATGTGTGCACCTCTGATAAATAAGCTGGCACCTATGTCTGTGTATGTAAGTCAACATAATCATGCCTTGCTTGTGTCTGCAAGATATTTGCTCATATGGTCTGTGTTCACGTTACCTACACACATACACAGCCTGTAGCTAACCGCATGATGGATGATGTTGCAAGAGCATCAGCAAGATATGCCATCCAATCCATTAAATACCTGCTATAACACAAGCAACACCCACATGCTGTGATCCAACTGGCTATTGTAAAACACCCTTTGCTGTATCTGGCTGATACATCTCACCATGTGTGTAGATACCCATCACTGCAGTGAAGGTAGACTCACCAAGTTAAAAGTGTTTTATCACAACCCCCTGGCTGCACAATGCAGAAGGTCCCCATCCCTAACCACATCCATGTCATGGCTACCTGATCAACAATACATTTTGACACACGTCATGTTTGACATCCACATACCACCCAAACTGTTTATATCATCTCCCCCTACTAGCATTAACTATGTTTATTGTGCTTTATGTGACATGTTGCTACCACACATGAAGAGCACACAAACTTAGGTATGTGACAGGAGCCTTATAGCAACATAAACATCACTAATGTGTCTATGCGTAGCGCTCCACAATGGACAACAGTCTACAAACAGGGAGTGACCGTCCACGATGAACATTTCAACATATGGCTGACACTGTGTGGCACACATATCATGTAGATAACACCTTCTGGTCTGACAACAGCTGTTTATATCAGAAGCATACACTACCTGTGAATTGCACCCTCCAAACAAACCACACAGATACCAACAAACCCCCACATCATCTGCCACCAACTGCTGTTGTGCAAATCCCACATTATTTGTGGCACACACCCATGGACATATGTGATGTTGGCATTTAGAGTCAAACTGGTACTGCAGTGTGTCATCCAGATTCCATGTTAACATTAACACATAACACAATAAACATTACACACATTGTATAGCACATGTGTGTCGTAAGCGACTTAATACGTACATGTGAACAGCTCTGCAATCAACCTCCGCCTGAACGCTGAGCCCTCCCGTGTGTCACCACTGGCACGTACAGGGGGGCACAATGGATCCTCCTCAAGATCCTCATTAATTTCTGCAGGGATATCGTGCCTGAGAGCAATGTTGTGCAGGATGCAACAGGCTATGATTATCTCGGCAACAGTGCGTGGCTTATATTGTAAGGCCCCGCCTGTCCTATCCAGACACCTGAAGCGACTCTTCAAAACGCCAAAGGTGCGCTCTATGACAGAGCGGCTGGAGGCATGGGCCTCATTGTACCTCTGCTCTGCACGTGTCCGTGGCTGACGAACAGGAGTCAGCAGCCAGGGGCCGACAACCATATCCTGCATCACCTGCAGAAAGAAATGTTGCATGTAAATGTAGGGGTCCATGTGACACAGGTCTGACAGCTGTGTCGACATGAGAAAAAAAAACCAACAAGACAGTGTGACAACAATATACAGCTGCAAACTATGCAGCTCTATCAGATTATACATATGATGACATACAAGCTAAACATGGCTTATCCAGCCCGTAAACACATATCAAATATCAACCAACGACCATAGTCACCCTTAAATAATGTGTGTGTGGTGTGTGCTACATGCATATGGTGATGCAGTTACTGTCCACATCTGCAAACCCACAATGGGTGACACCACAATAGCAATCCAATGCTCCATAATCACAGGGTATGTCTCATCAATAACCAAGGGAAAAACACACAGCCATTTGCGTTGTGGCACACATACACACCATGTATGCCATGGTGGTAGGTAAGAATGAAAAGCATATCCACCTGTAGACATCCTGTTATGAATGGCAACATATGATGTTTATTGTGTCAGGCAAAATAAACTGTGTGTATTGTTGCGCGCCAATGCCTGTCATAGCCATACCTTTCCCAGTCCCCATCCTGTACACATCCCTCTGAAGGTGCGGTCGTCCAACATGCACACTGTACCCGTCATTAGTTTGCCCCCAAAACATATGCATAGGCACATAACCGTCCGGTTGTGTAGCTGGTCCCATACCGCTGTGTATGCACCCACGTAGTCCCCTTGCTGTAACTGTACATTTTACACAATGTGATGTGAAATGAGAATGGCCAGAACAAGATGACCAAACGGTACCCTCAAAACTACAGTGTCAGAGGCTACTGTAAACACTACATATGTTGCAAGTCTGCTGTGACATAGGCAATATGTCTGGCCAAATATATGCACACGTGTTTCCCCTGCTGGAAACCTCAACATCATCTATCAGATATTAATATACACCTACTCATGTCAGATATTGAGCCCTGGGTGACAACCTCCATCACAGAGTGCGTGTGTCAAAACTGACACGCACATGGTGACAGTGTGTACTATTAGGGTTATCCAGAACCAGACATGTTAAATGACGGAGAAAAGGAAACATTATCCAGCAATTAAACATCATCACAGGTGTATGTGGTGGACAAAAACCACCCACCAACCACCCCATGTTTGCATATGCTACCAACATGCACTATGAGGTCATCATCAACAACATAGATGTCTGCACTGAGGTGGCAGCACATGTACAACATGTGCATATAACGGTCATAGACTGTGAGGATAATCATGATGTAGGGTTTAATGTTTCTAGTCGTACCAGACGTACAAAAACATGTAATAATGTATACCAACACCAAGTCCTGTGACTAACATCAATCATATGCAAAGTGCATGTGTCAAACTATATAAAACCTCTACTGTGATCACAAATAGAAACATGTATAATGACATACAGAAATAAAAGACCCTGACATACTCACCCAGCAAGATACATTCGCCAAAACGTCCCTCCTCAAATTGTGTGAATATTGCCGAGTGATGCAGGATATAGGAGTCATGGGTGGACCCTGCAAACCTAGGGACCACATTCAGAATATGCTGATTTGCATCACATACAACCTGAACATTCAGGGAATGGTAGTGTTTGCGGTTGCGGTACGCTACTCCCTGTCTCTAGGCGGGACCAGGGCAAACATGTGTGCAATCAATAGCTCCCATCACGTGTGGTATCCCGGCTAATGCCTCAAAGGCCTGGTTCAGGGTCCACCATTGTTGCCTAGTGTGGGGTATGGCTATGTATGTAATCCCCCATCCGGCTGACCATGGCACGCAGTACCTGGTGGAGACATCGTGAGAAGGTGGGCCGGCTCATGCCACCCACTGCGGCCACAGATGTCTGAAAACAGCCGGAGGCAAAGAAATGTAAGGCAGCAAGGAGCTTGACTAAACCAGGTATGGCATTGGACCGATCAGTCAGGGGCTCGATGGTCAGGTCTAAGATCCTCATTGAGACCCCTAATAGCCCTTGTGCTCAGTCGGGTAAAGGGGAGATGACCTGGTCCCTCTCCGCATGTCATAGAGCTGGGGACGGGGCCTGTAGAGGCGTGGCTGCTGAGCCTGCACCTCGGCACGCCTCCTGCGCCGTGCACGAACAACACAGGCTTGGACCGCCACCACACAGCTGCAGGTCTGAGTTGCTGCGGGACTATACCATGCCCTGTGCCCCAGCCCCATCGACACCATCTCCCGTGTCCGGCAACCCAAGCATCTGCCCACTGCACAGGACACATGCAGCAGCATAGACATGCGCCATAAACTCCTCCCACCAAACTAAGACACAAATAACGATGTCACACACACAATAAACTATCTAAGCACTGTACAAACTACAAGACACACCAGACCATACACACACAAGACAATACAATCCTCAATACAAACACCAGCCAAACAATCTACACATACACCTGTTCGGACTCCCTTACTGTCTCTCACCAAACACACTTCTACTCTTCTCCGCCTACAACCCTCAACGTCGACAAGCTGTTCTCCCTCACCTATATTTCTGTTTCCTTGCCGTGACGTCCAATGCGCAGGCGCATCTGCTCACAGACGAAGGTCTAGAGTCACGCGCATGCGCGGGCGACTCTACGCATGGGTGTCGGCATGTGCGTGGTGACACGCAGATGCGCATCGCCTTGCGCATGCGCAAAAAGCACCCAGACGCCCATGCGGGACTCCACGTAATGCGTATGCGTGACCATACAACATACGTACCACTATTTCCCTCGGCGCATGTGTGTGTTGACGCCTGCAAACGCCCATGCATATGACGTCACACTCACGGCGCACGAGCGCGACGCACGAGCGTGTCCAACCAAATACACGCCTGCACAAATGCGCATGTGCAGAAATCAAACGTGCAAATACCGTATAAATAGGCCTCAACACGTGGCACACGGTGAGGGATGTTAGAGGAGTCTCACAAACAGACACAGAGGTAAAGAGTGAGCCAGAGCCAGAGGATAGGTTAGAGGTAGTCCAGAGGAAGGAGTGAGACATAAAGGTACAGTGTGCAATAGGGAGTGAGGCTGTGGTGGCAAGACATCAGAGGAAGGCGGGATATAGAGATTGAAGCAGAGTCTGAGAGAGAGAGGCTGAGGTTAGGGGTACGGCACAGGATAGAGGGAGAGGATAAATTAAAAAATCACTGTAGTATCTGTGTACATGTGCTCATTTACTTGACACAGCACCTGTGTTTACAGTGTACTGTATTGTGTCCTCTATTGTAGTGTTGTTGTTATCTGTTGTGTGTGCTGTGTCCTGCTGTGTGTTGGTGAACGGGGGTTGTTTGAGAGGTGCCTGTGTTCAAGGTGGAGATGGAGAGGGACAGTGACAGAGAGGGCCAGTGTGAGGAGGCGGAGGATGTGGGGCAGCCAGTTGGTGATGAGTCACCCAGGGCACAGACTGCACAGCCTAGCCACGAACAGGCAGGGCCATCTGCTGAGCGACAGCCGTCACATTACAGCCAAATGGCCAAAAGAAAAAGGGTCCCTGTGCCAGCAAACACAAAGGAGGGAGAGCTGTAAAGTTCAGTGACAGTTGAAAAACCATATATACTCTCCCATGTCCTTGACAACTACGATGTATTATTTGGCAGAATGAGCACACGCACATCTGTTGCAAACAGAATGGCAGTGTGGGAGGATCTGCGTACTGCACTGTGTGGGGCAGGGGGCCCCACACGTGATGTAGACAGCTTAAAAAAGAGGTTTTCTGACATCAAGAGAGGTGTCCGTCAGCACATGGTTGCTGTAAGACAACATGCTATGGGCACAGGTGGCGGACCCCCCCCTCACACCCACACTCTCGCCCCTGGAACAAGAACTTGCAGCACGGCTGGGAGACATCTACCTTCGTTGGACTGCCAGAGGCCCTGGATAGCGCACATCCACATGCAGGTATGTACACTAACTAATCATTTCTTTCTCATGTACAATCTCCATATTCCGTACAGGGCAGTCCTATGCAAATACACTCCCATATGTGTCCACAAAATCCACATCATGTTGCCATCCTGTTTGTGATATGTGTGTGCAATATCCTTACCTCACCATTTCTGTTGACATGTCTGGGGTTCACATCCAAACATACCTCCTCAACCCATCCCACGAGAATATGGCATAATGAAGCACACACACACATGAGTCACCAGACACAAAACAACTGTGATTTCCATACACTGCATGACTGTGTTGGTCATTTCCAAGGCATGTTTGTATGACATGACAGCAAATACAGTGCTGCATGTGCACCCCAGTGGGCCAAAGGTGATGCCTAGTTGCCATACGCTGCACTATGGGTCACTGCGAGTCACATGTAGCACTGAGACAATCATATGACATACAAATATGACCCATACTCACAAACCAACACACAAATGCAGTGATTTGCATTAAAGCAGGTGTTAGGGTGGGGGCAGTAACACGCATGTGCGGAAATATGTTACAAAAACAGAGGAATGGGATGCTATGGGCAAACATGTGCAATGTGACCATGAACAGGAGAAGGGGCGATCTGCCACCTGTGCATGGGCACAGCACACACATGTGTCCCTTACCCAGACACATTGTGGTGACACACAGTATGGGAGTGTGTCCGGTGTCTGGTATGCAGCACACATGAACGGATGCAAAACATCCTGTCTGTGTGTTATGTATCACACATGTATACAATGTGGTTTGCCGAAACATATGTGTGCTCTCTCTGATTCCTCCCAATGCAGGTGACTACAGTCAAATGGGTGCGGAGGAAGAGGAGGAGGAGGGGGCAGAGGAGGAGCAGGAGCAGGATGAGGCGGTGGTGGAAGAGGAGGAGGGGGAGGTCTACATTGCAGCCCCTATGAGTCTGATGGAGGCAGAGGCTGCTGTCTCTGGGGCAGCACAAGTGCTGGCGATGAGTCCCTGGAGCCACACGTGCGCGCCATGACACCATTGCGTGAAAGCAGCAATAGAGACCAGCCAACCACCCATGCCAGCAGAACCAACACCTACACCTCTCCCGGAGTTGATGATGGCAGAGATGAGGGCCTATGGTGCATCATCACATCGTGATGCTGAAGGTGGGTGACAATAGACTGTCACAACCACAACACACACACCAGTAGTCCACAGTTGGTGTGTGTGTGGTGGCTGTTCAAACATTACCTCCACACGTTACATGTTCTGCTTGATTACCTTAGATGTGTGATACCCAAAGGTTGTAGGGTACCTGAAATGATAGCATTCTACCCCCAATAGAATAGTGTATGTTCAGGTTGATACACATGGATGCAGACATATGAGGAATGTGTCTGACGGCCCAGCACTCTATGACAACATAAATTGATACAGACATTGGGAAAGCTACATCCTGCCGCTCTGCAGATACCCAAATGTCTTGTACACAGCAGGATGACAACTTAGCCATAGTCTGCTGTGTTAATGAGCATATGTTAAGCTATATGACCATTCCTCAATGTCTGCATTTGCTGGTAGCGGGAAAACATAGCCATGTCTTTGTAGAGCTCTGATGTCCCCCTCTGTTGCTTCCCCTGCTCTGTCCAAACAGAAAAGCGTGTAAATGTACTACACAAAGGGCAATTTCCTTATCGGCCCCACTTCTCTGGAACTCTCTCCCTCCCGATGTGCGATCCATGGATGAGGTACTGGAGTTCAGAAAACAACGACATTTGTACTCTTCACTGAGTACTATGGCACAGACATCTAACAGTCTCTATTATTATGCCTGCATGTAACGTGTTTTACTGTTAACAGTTCCTTGAGGTTGTGTATCCCAATTTTACTTCACTCTTACGTTAGTCAGTGTATGGCCCCCTGTCTCTGTTCTCCCCTCTGGTGTCTTGGTAACCGCTGTGATTTAAGGAAAAGGCGGTATAGAAAACATGTAAATTAACTAAATAACTACACATTTGTTACATGGCCTACATTATCTGGACCAAGGACCCTCCTCTGTGTTACAGTGAGGGTGCACATGTATCACTCAGGAGTCACATATGTGCAGCAGAGGTGCACATGTACAGGTAAGGTGTGTCAGCCCTGTGCCTACCAGACATCCCTTTGCTTCATTAACATACACAGGTCCCTGTCAGAGAATGTCTTTTTACCTCCACATGGATCATCAAGGGTGATGTCATATCGCGACCTTGCGGTGTTCGTCTCCGTTGGTGTCCAGCTGATGTAGTTGTGGCTCGTGCATGCGCAAAGCTCACCTACACGATGGTTATGTGATATCTGTCATTGACAAATCCTGTTGCCACAACTGTATTATATGGGTGATTAACCACAGCCTGTAAATCGTTGTGAGGGCATACCACATCTACGTCGTGTGATGTGCACATGTGGGTTTGTCTGCCTGCCATATACTACTGTGGACATTATGTATATTGGCCCTCTCCATTTCTGTGATTGAGTCTGGCCCTATCACATCACCAATCGTGTGGCATGTACATTAAATGTTTGTGTATGGCGTTGGAGTAGTTGAGATGTATGGAATATAACACGCTTTATCCCATCAACAGGCAGTCTACGTTATCTGTAGCGAATACGCCTTGCATTGGAGAAAAAAACAAGGCAGGTGTGAGGGGAGATCCAACAAATACAAGAAGCGGTCCAAAACATGCCCGTCACCCGGATATGTGAGGCCCTTGAGGGCATGCTGGATGTTATGCGCCGACTTGCTTCCTGCACCACTACAGCACGGGTTCGAGAAGAGGGTCGTGGCCGGGGGAGGGGGGAGGGGGCCCGACGTGTCATGCGTGGGCGACCACGTCGCAAATAATGAAACATGATATAGGCAATAACATGGTATAATCCTAGTTTTTGTTGATCTTACAATGCTCAGTTAGAGCAATTATGTATCCAGTTAAGCATGGTTTTTGAGGTGTGTGTTTATGTGTGTCATGTTCAATCATAGCTGTACATATGCAGATCATATGTTGTGTGGGTTTGCAGGGTAAACACTTTAACATTTGTTAAACGCACACACAATGGAATATTCCATGTGTATATGGAACAGCTTTAATTATGAGACTTACTGCTGTGACAATAAAACAGCTGGATCTACTATAAATACAGTTGTGTGTGTCCAATGAGGTGGTCCATGGGTGGTCCCATGGTGTATCAGGGAGGCGGGGTGGTGCGTTTGTGGAAAACCCTAAATGAGCTGCGCCCCAACGTCATTCTAGTGATGGGTAACAGTAGGATGAACCACCACACAGCGTTCCCTGCTGCAAATACCTCAAACAGAGGTCAGCCTACGATTGTTCATTGCTGCCACAGGACAATGTGATGTGTCCACGTGCACCTTGTTCCCAACATCCTGGGGGATGCAGCGGGCACAGTGTGCACCAGACATCCATGTGGTCACAAGGGCGGACTATGTCTCCAAATGGGTTGCTTTACGTCACAATCATCGCCGTGAGGAAACCCATCATCGAAGACACTCATTGGTGGCATATAGTGTGGCTTTGTACCTTGACCACATCAATAATCTCCTGCCTCCCAACACACCATTAGGTACCGTCTTGTGGACAGTAGGCAGATATGGGTGAGTCTGCGGTTGTTTGGGACCGCAGATATGTGAAGACCTTTGTTCAACATAGGACCATTCCTGTGCAAGGTACATCACAGTGAGACAGCTGCTACGTTGCACTGGTTACTTGTAGGACCCTTAATTATGAACATCTACACCGTATTTGGGGGGTGCTTGTTGGTTTCACACACATGGGTTTGCACCACAGAAAAAACGATGGTGCCACCCACACATAGCATCATTGCTGACCATCCGCACACACTTTGCCTACGTGTCAGGAAACACGTGGAGCATTTACAGGTTTTTTCAAAAATATATTTTATCGATGGGGAAAACAGGACTGGGATTAAACTTTACAGACGTTGGGGGGAAGGGGGGGAGGGGGAAAAATACCTCATCACCATCCCCCCCCTCCCCAAACATCTCACCTACCCGCAAACGCCCACACGCAATATATAAAACACACCCACACACATAAAACAGACACACAGGTGACACCCACCATCCCCCAGCATGCCCACTGATGGAAGACAGGGCAGCAAAACGGGCACATGTGGTGACGGTCACTAGCACAATCACTGACGCCAGTGACGCACATTGAGGGGGGTGCTTGCCGACAATGGCAGACGCTTACCACCTCGGGCAACCACCTCTCAATCACGCCCGCACAGCCCAACTGCTGAGAGTTGACACATCTCATGTATGCGTTGATCCGTGCTCCCTCCCATCTAAGGCCACAGACAGGTGGGTCCACGCATATGCCACCAAACCACACACATTGTCAATGCTGTCTGTGTGGTGGCATGCTGCCTAGGGCCTGTTTCTGTTGGCCCTGGATGGTGGAGGCAACCGGCAAGTGGCTGGGGGGATGGCCAACAGTGCCTGTGATGAACCCTGTCTTCAACATCACTTTTCCCAAAACACCACTTCTGGGCAACTCACTCCACCCCTGATCCCTCCCAAACCCGTCCCCCCACCTCCACATAATCCTGCAGCCAACCCTTCAACCCTGCCTCCCCACACAGACACCCTCAGAATGTCCTTCTTGGCCACCTGTGTACTTGCTTCAGGTGATCCAGGTGTTGTGGGGACGCCTCCACCACCTCCAAACCTCATCATCCTCTGGGTCACTCCTCCTCCTAACCTACCTCCTCCATACTCCTCTGTGGTTGTCCAGGCGACATCCAACTCTGCATCAGTGTGGTGTTGGTGTCCTTCGGAAGAGGGTGGTTGTGCAGAGGGTTTGGCATCATTGCCTTCAGGTGCCATCACCATCTGTGGAACATGACAGCCATCAGCCCGTTTCTCTAGTCAGAAATATAGCACAATCTACATAGGCAGGTTAAACACAAAGGCATCTCCTGATAATGGGACATAACGTTCACAAAATACGTGGACATTCTCATAAATTTATACATCATCAACCCTGTGTGAGTTCTCACCCTGGAGGGCGGCTGAAGGTATGCAGCAATGGTGGAGGCGCCGGCTCCCTGCCCTTCTTCGGGAGGATCCTCGATCTGTGGATATGCAAAGGAAAGGTGAGGGCATTAGGGAAACTGGTCACCCTTCTGTGGGTTTTGCCCACACACACACACACACACACACACATCACTGTGCACAGGGTCTTGCTGCTTCTGCGACAGTGCAGGGAGTGTGTGTGGTTGTGTCATGTACTAGAAAGTTTGTCACCTGTCAGCAGGCAAGTTCCATGGGCAACAAGCAGTATGTCATGCCATGGGGTATCCGCTGGGGGACAAGGGAGCCGGTGTGTCACCAGCTGAGCCAACATCCATTGGTGAAGGTTTGTAGCAAGATCCCACAGTGTGAAATGCACTGGCCCCTCCCCTGTCCAACGATGTCTATCTAAGGGGAGGTATACAGCTTTACACAGGGATCAACATTGAGAAAAAAAGGTCCTGTGAGAGTGACACGGACATGGAGTGGGGCCCCCCCCCCCCCGGGGATTGGGGGTGGTAGTTACGTCTCTGAGGCTGCTGTTACGCCAGGT
Organism: Ichthyophis bannanicus; assembly: GCA_033557465.1. Taxonomy (NCBI): domain Eukaryota; kingdom Metazoa; phylum Chordata; class Amphibia; order Gymnophiona; family Ichthyophiidae; genus Ichthyophis; species Ichthyophis bannanicus. The sequence goes on from CM066032.1 coordinate 598,531,692, forward strand.
AACCTCTGAAAGGGTTTTGGCTACGCTGGTCACCAGATACACACCATAAACATGCGTCTATCTAACTGGCTGCAAAGTATATGTACATTCGCTAGGTTGTTTCTCACAGGTTGTGCTGATGGACTGTGGCTGCCTGCTTATTCCCCAACCCTCTGTTATATTAGCATCCTGTGTGAGTGTCAGATAAAAAGTGTGGGACATCATTTGGGTGTGGCCCAGGGAAGTCAGCCCAAACCTGGCCATGCCTGGTAAAGGGCCTTCATGGAAGCATTACAGGCTTCGATGGGGGGTGGCCAGCAATGGAGTCTTAAGTATTCATTATTTCATTATGGCCTATTGGCAAACGGAGGGGAATACTACAACAGTGACATACTCCTGTTATCGCAGGGGCTCACGTCGTGTGTGGGGGGTTATGGAACATCCATTTGTGTACATTGTGACATATAGGTCAGATGACACAAAAAATTAAAACATACACTGCCACACGTGTTTCACTACAATAAATACGGGTCATGCAATGACAGACACAGGCACCTGCTTGCACTGTTTGGCAATCCATGTACCTAGTGAAGAAAGGCCCCATTATTGCACGGCCCAACATCACACCACACATCCACAGTAGTTTGCTTATGATGTCATTGAAAATGGACACTGGCCGGTGTGTTCTCATGCAGTTACTGGGGTTTCATCACATATACGATTACACATGGAAGGCTCTACCTCCTTTTGTCAACAGAACATTCGGGGTCACATTACCACCTGCAATAGTTGCTTTGTCTGTGCAGCATGTGTGCCGTGACACCTGTGGCCACTTGTACATGGCTTCCCGTCGTGGTTTGTGGGAGCAAAGATTCCTGTACATTGACCCTATCGCACCCTTGCATGACCTTGTAGCAACATTGCACAGTTTGTTGCCAATGATGTTGTCCATGCTCGTCACCAGTTACACTGAATGTGTCGTGTTAAACACATCTATGGTTGAGATACTATTTAGACATTGCTCTGGGTAACAACCCCACTGGCAAACTGATATGTCAACCAATCAATCTGGCGGAGTGGTGGTGAGGAGGAGTCATGTGTGTGGGTGGCCCTCTGACTGTGACAGGGGACACTAACATAAACATTCACCTTGGAGAAGGGGCCAACAATATCAATGAGCACAACTGCGCAGCAGTGTGGGAGGTGTGTCCATATCGGGCAGAGGCGCTGGCTATGGTGCCAACCTACAGTGCACACAGTTGATGTCAGCGTACTGTAGGGGTAGGGGTGGGTATTGTTCCTGTACGGACTAGGTTATGTCGCTTATGTTCATATTCAACTGGTGCAGCTGGGCTGACAGAGGGGTTTTGTGGAAGCAATACTGACAGGGGCCACAAACAACATACCGGAGATTTGCACCAGTGCGCATGTTGGGGGTTTATGTATGTGGTATCCAGCATCCATCCGTCTGCATGTCGTCACCTGAAAACACCATCAGTGCGTCAATCTGTGTCTGATGTTGTTGGATTTATCTTAGGTGTTAAGGTTTTGAACCACAACTTCTGCATGTGAGCTATGGGACATGTCTCTGCTACAGGTTGGCTGATAACAAATATAATGGCTAAGGGGGATGGGGTGCTGTTACACCAAGTAAACTCTGCAGCTTAGCATATCATCTGGAGACATCACAGACCTGTGGTGAAGAGATATTCACTTCACAAACTGTTTATGAAGGTCCAACCTACTCGCATTGAACATACACATTATCTTACATGACATACCCACCATAGCTATTGCTGATCTGACCCTTGTGGGATGGTCTTTGTTCCCTACCACAATTCATTCAGCTGCACACACATTAGCAAAAGGAAACGTGACTAAACACGACGCATTGCGCAGCTCACAGGAATCCTGGGGATAGGGAGAATGCACTAACCTGTTAGGCACACACAAGAATATCCACATGGTGCCAGATTAGACCACTGGGATGGTCGTCCGGGCCATCCAGGGGATAGGGAGCATAGAGCAAAACTGTTAGAGCACACACAACCATGCTCCATGGTGCCAGAAGAGCCCACTGTCCGGTGGCATACCTGGCCTCCAGGGCATAGGGCGCATAGAGCAAAACTGTTAGTGCACTACACAACCAGTCCTCCAGTGGTGCATGATGAGCCACTGTCGTGGCATACCTGGGCCTCAAGGGGCATAGGGAGCATACAGCAAAAACCGTTAGAGCACTACAGCAAACATCTCTCCATGGTGCCAGAACAGCCACTGTAGTGCATACCTGGCCTCCAGGGCATACGGCGAGCATACAGCAAAACAAATGGTAGTGTCACACACACCCGTATCTTCCATGGTGCAAGAGGAAGCACTGTAGTGGCATACCTGGCCTCCAGGGGAAATAGGAGAGCATAGATGCAAAAAACTGTTAGAGCACACACCAACCCACTATCTCCATGGTGCCAGATGAGCCACTGTGTAGTGGCAGACCTGGCCTACAGGGGCTAGGGAGGCTAGAGCAAAACTGTTAGTGCACACACACAACCATATCTCCATGGTGCCAGATGAGCCACTGTCGTGGCATACCTGGCCTCCAGGGGATGCGGAGCATAGAGCAAAACTGTTAGAGCACACACCCCCATAACTCCATGGTGCCAGATGACCCCCTGTAGCGGCATACCTGGCCTCCAGGGCATAGGGAGCATAGAGCACAAACTGTTAGTTGCACACACAACCATATCTCCTTGGTGCCAGTTGAGCCCACGGTAGTGGACCATCCATACCTGGCCTCCAGGGCACAGAGGGAGCAGCAGACAAAAATGTTAGAGCAACCACAAACATCTCGCCATGGTGCCAGATGAGCCCTTGCGATTGTCCACAGTGAGATCCAGGGGATTAGGTGTGTATGGGGGTAATACTGGGGGGCGGCCCATGCACAGACAAGCATTTTCCATGGGTTTCTTAGAGCTACTGGCATGAGCTCTATGGACCTCTGCAGTATGGGAAAGTTGTTTGGGGCTCTGGATCAAGCACAAAGACCAATATCACATGGGCTGACACGCAACACACACTGTGAGCGGCTCTCTGTCATACTTAGGGATAGGGTGGATACTGACTGAAATTGGATGGGCAAGCACAAGAATTTATCCCAGCGTGATTGATGAGTCCACTGGGATGGGCGCTGTCGGAACAATGCAGATAGGACGTAGTGTATTTGAACAACATGGCAAAACACTGCCACATATAATCTGGGTGTGTGACATACAATCAATGCTTTGACGTTTCACTTAGCTTGTGCTTTGTCACAGGGGGCTTTGTTGAAAGGTACGGATCCCAACATATCCAGTATGGGGGTGTTTCTATCTAAATACTGCTGATTGGTTGGCTAGGGTCTAGCATAATTACAGGAGTGTTGTGGCACGACCCATGGCAGACGCTGGAATATGCCACAGGGTTAGCTTCTGTGACCACATCTAGCACCATGTCCATCTAAACTGGGTGCAGGTCACCACACTCACAAATGACACAGATACATTTTGCTAGGTCTTCTCATCTTGTGCACACTACGGACACTCACAGTACCGCCATAAACACCAGCATTGCGACATTTGCCAATTAGCACAGGCTCACAGATCTCACTGTTGAGGTAAAGGATAACAATACACTTACCTCAACGTGGGCTGGTAGCAGTCAAATTGAACCGTGGTCATTGTAGACGTTGCCACGACCTTAGGACCTTGGAGCTGTACCTGTGCCCGGTGGCCCCTGGGAAGAGCTTGTGCTGGCGTGGTGCGATCAGCGGGGACAGGTGCCGTGAGCCTCTCGGAGGTTGAAGGCGAGGCTCTCCTTACTATAGTGGCGCACTTTTCAGATATTATAACCGGAGTGGCACGCAGCGTGGCATTCACCGCACATGGGTAGGCACATGTACGCGCAAATTTACGTAGCACCTGCGCCACGCATAGTGGCGCAGTTCACGACACGTTGATGGCTGTCCATGTGCGCACCGAACGCAGTACGTGCATGTGGCTAACAGCAGCTGGAGCATGTTTGCAATATTTCACGTGCAACTGCGGTAACGCAAAGCCGCACAGAAAAGTTTATCGCTAGATCGAACCTCGCGCGACAACACTATTACACCTACACTGTTGTGTGTCATTTTATCGGTATGGAACGCGAACACCATTTTCGAACTGGTTGATGTGCTATACACCATTTGGGTCTTGAACCTATAAACACATACACAAATGTTTCTTTGGCTTCTGTATGATGTGATGTGCCTATAGCTTTCACATTGCAATGATCGACAATAATAAGGGAGATGGTAATTAAAGAAAGGTGGCGTGTTGTCGGTGGGTACACCGTTAGTGTACTGGTGCCCATACATGAGTTGGCAGTTTCAGGGAGGACAATAGACAGGACACCAGAAGCAAACCTGGTGGGAGTCGCAGTAATGTGGCGGGGACCACATTGGGCGCGTGGGAAGGGGCTACGTGGGCCGCTGCTGCATAAACATACAGCAGAGCCGTGAGTACCAATGGTGAAGACACGACCCATGGGTGCAGGGGCCAGGCGGTTCAAACACCCCATTGTGATCAATGGACGAGGCCAGTGCGGAATCAAAGGTAGTGGGAAAATAAGCCTAAGTGTTGGGAGGGATGGTATAGTAATTTGGGGCGCGCCTTGGGAGGAGAGAGGCGCACTGTTTATTTTTAACGGCATGAGTCGGCGCAAGATCATTGGGGGCGGGCAGGGGGGGCTTAGGCGGCGCACTGTTAGGTTTTGGGGGCAGGATGGCGGTCCGCGAATGTATGAGGGGGGCAGTCCGATAGTGTGGCGGCATAGGTGTGGCGCATCTGAATGTTGCACAGAACAGCAGTAACAGCGCCTTCGCACAATGGTTGGGATACGGACACAATGGTGTGCATAGGTCAGGAGGTTCAACCCCTCACATGTGCCCAGTGAGCAAGGGTTGGCTGGCCCGGCAGTCAAGTCTATGGTGAGGTGTGCTGTAGGATGCCTTAGAGTTTTATTTTTATTACCCACTACCAGTATACACGCTCTAAACAGCGTGTTACTATATCGGCGGTCCCGTAAGGCCACCAGTGTTACAGTGCCACAGTCCCGTCAAGGCACCATAGCAAGTAACACTAGGGCCACCATGTATGATGCGACACAAGGATAATGTATAGTGCCGGCAATATGGATGGCAAACCATAAGGGGGCCTATGGGCGCCCTATAAGCCTACCTCAGAGGGAACCGTAACGTGACAGTATGGGCACAGGGTGTGTTTGAGGCAATAAACATATGTACAGTAACACGTACCAATGCTCTGGACCAACCCTATCACTAGAACCCCTCTGTGGACGTGAACCCATGACCTCCTGCTATAAAGGCAGTGACGGAACCCTTGGGCTACTGGCCATATAGCTTTGAGGAAGCGGACTGTGTGGCTGCAGAGAGCAGGCACGCTCACCACAAAGACATTCGGCTGCTGTAGACAGGACGGGGTAGGCCACCCGTACCCATGAATTGCATATGCACATTGCAAATCAGCTGCCCACAGATGCACACACGACGGGGACTGCACCCCAAAAGCTTACACGGCAGGGTAGGGGGAACTGTCCGACGTCACACCCACACAGAAAACCTCGGCATGTTGGGGGGCCCTGAGCGTGAGGTCTGCCGGCGAGGGGTAGCTACAAACCGTCACATTGTGCAGGTAATGTGCTAACCTGAGGGTGGGTGGTGGTGCCCAGGACCAGGTCACCATCAACGGCCATGGTGGAATGATGCCCATGCCAGAGAGACAACATCAGTATTAACCTGTGTGATAAGAAGGTGTTGGAAAAATCATCATGGATAACCCTTCGGTCTTAGTTGGTGGTATTCCGAAACCCCCCCCCCCACCCCCCCCCCCCCCACCACAACTAGGTGGGCCACATACCAACCCCCAAACTAACGCATGGGGGGACCAAACGGGGTCCTCCCATCACAAAGATCCCCCTCCTTTCCACCCACACCCCCCACACCCCTGGCACTAATGGCAGGAGAGTGGGCCATCAAACCCTGGATGCTTGGGGACGGCGACACCCTACAGGGGCAGTCCAAGCAAGGCTCCACACACATCCAAAAAAACACTATCAGCCCACACAGCAGGCCTGTATCTTCAGGGGTGCACCCCAGCACTATCTGATCTTTCTAACTGCAGCAGGCCATCAGCTGCTGCACCCTGCAAGGAGCTCCATCAGGGAACACATACAAGTCCTGTGCAGAGTCTGCTGGATAGTCCTGATAGTGATTGCATGCACCCCCAAAATGCGAGGGTGGTGGAAAAAGCACACACAGGGAGATGCACGCCCATGAAGACCGGGCCCCACCCAACAGGACACCAAATATATATCACAGGAGAGAAATGCTATACAGCACTATGGGGGTGCCTAGCCATGCATCATCACTGCCCCGGCTCTAGCGGTGAGAGTGATCAACCAGCAGGCAACGATTAAAGAGGTCAGCCTGTATGTGGAGGTGGTGGCTGGGCATTCTACACTGTCCCAGCCAGGTGCTACCATGCCCTGTGCACGATGCATCCTGTGCCAGCACACCCTGTCTGAGCTATACCCAGGTGTTGTGATTTACCTTGCTGCTCATTTAGCAATTGTCCAGGCCAATACTGGCAACCGTGATGGCAGTGTGGCCTCGTGGAGGGTTCGGTTGGTAGCCAACACACAATGTATAGACAGACACCTCCCACCTCACATATCTGCCAGCAATGTCGGACTAGTGGGGGAGTCACTCGACGTGGACAACAAACCAGTCCGGGGAAAGGTGATCACAGGGCATGGATATGGGTACCCACGTACTGCCGTGCATGTCACTACCAGGGTGGTAAATTACTGTCAGGGGAAGACCTGGGGCATTCGCAACCACAGGACCAGCCGACAGCCTTGTTCTGCTGCAGCACAAGGGCGCAACACAGGGCATGAACGTAGTAGGACTGTCGACCTGCCGCAAGTACCCCACATCACAAAGTTGTGGTCCTGTGGACCGTTATGTAACACAGGTCTAGGGGTGTGCATTGCTAGGGTACGATGGAGCTAGATCTGGGAGATGCCCCCCCGGGGGGCTTTTCCAATTGCCCTGTGGGTGTGGTGTTGGCGGCTGGACCTTATGCATCTTGCTTTAACGGCAAGAGTGTCACCTATACCAGTCCTGGTGTTTTCCAGGACACGGTTAGGGCCTTCATGCTGTCCCCTTATGATAAGCATGGGCTAACAGTTGCATAGCATGGTGGTGTGGTTGCAGACATCTGCAGCACAGGAATCTGTTATAGGGGAAATGCATGGAACCTGAATGGTTTTTTGGCCCGCAGGACTGCATTTGGGAGACTCTGCCTGGAGATAATGTGCCCGGTTATGGTGTCTGTGTTTGGTGTGAGTAAAAGATAGGCGTTAGATGACCAGGCCTATTGTCTCAGCAAATAAAGGTTTGTCCGTACTACCACGGGTGTAGACTGTGGGGATGGTGCATATGTGGACAGGGTTGGCGGTAGCTGCCAGATGGGCTATCTGAAAACGGCGACAATTCTGTTATTGCAACAAACTGTCTGTGTGCACTGCACCACGTTGTAACGCCACTGATTGCGATGCAATCCCTGGGTGGTCCATGACTGTACATCCGATCCGGGCCTGGTCTGTTGCAGTGGACGGTGCACCAGCCTGCACATGGACTGGCCACTGTCATCTTTGGCTAGCACGCCAACTGCCCCCTCCACCATCTGAACCATTTCCGGAAGACACATGCTGGCAGGGCCTTATCCTGGCAAAAGGATATGACCTCATTGATTGCGGAGTGGAACCCCAGGACTGTATTGGGCTCACATGTTTTAGCGGGTAGGATGTTGTTCTTTAGCAAGGTTTTTGTGGAACGTGGGAACCCATTACGTGATCATGACCAGGGGACACAATTCGGCCCTTGGCACGGTTGGGCTGAAGGCATTTACATGGCACATCTGTCGTACATAACCTCTACCTACTGTAAGCCTCTACCTAACGTGTACTCTGGACACATACAGCTTGTGGCACTACAGGACTGCATTTGGGGGACGCGGCTGTTGGTGATGCACAT